>LR749894.1:73177-188011 GCA_902729485.2 Mus minutoides | reverse complement strand
CTGCATTTGTCCACACCCTGCATTTGTCCACACCCTGCATTTGTCCACACTCTGCATTTGTCCACACCCTGCATTTGACTTTAGATTAATTTTTGGTTGGTGGGAGTCCAGAAACTTTTCAATATCCAGAGGGTGAAAAGGTAGGTTTTAGTACCCTGGGTTTGATGCTCAGAACCTCAAGGAAAAGGAACTCTATTACTCTCACACAAGATTTCCACAAAGAGCTTGCAGCAGACACTGTAATTAGAGGAAGATGCCTCCTCTGATCCCCACCATGAGAAAAGGCTGCCTTCTGTTCCCTGCTACAAAGGAAGTTAGGCTAGTCTTTTGAAGCAGATTGACTTGAAACTTTTTAGAAGCTTTTTTCTGTGGGGTTCAGAAAGACAGGAAATAAGCCACCAGTCACTGAATCAGAGCAATGGTGACTGCCAGCTTCCCAATCCCTGACTTCTCTTTCTAAGAATTAGAAACAAAATAACAACAATAGATAGAATCTCCCAAAAGACCATGCTACCCTGGGGATGTAACTCAAAGGAACAGCGTTTGCCTCCTGTGTGTAAGGCCCTGACTTTGATTATTTGCATGGAGAAGGAGAGAGAAGAAAAGGAAAGGGAGATGCTGGAGAGATGGATCAGCGATTAAGAGCATTTGGTGTGCCAGGCAGTGGTGGCACACGCCTTTAATCCCAGCACTTGGGAGGCAAAGGCAGGAGAATTTCTGAGTTCGAGCCTGCTCTACAGAGTGAGTACCAGGACAGCCAGAGCTAGAGAAACCCTGTCTCAACAAAAAAGAAAAAAGAAAGAAAAAAAAAAAGCATTTGGTGATTTTGTAAAGGACCTAGGTTCCAGTTCAAACACTCACACAGGGACTCATAGCCATCTGTAACTCCAGCTCCAGGGGATCTGATGCCATCTTCTGGCATCCTCAGGAACTGCATGCTCATGGTGCACATACACTAATGGACAGACAAAACATGCATAGTAAAAATTAAATAAATCTTTGAAGAAAAGGAGAGGAGGAGGAAGAATACCAGAATGATGCTTGAGTCATAAGTTAGCACAGATCTTCCTGCTGCTCATTGGCCGTTTTTCCTCTCTGGTCAGAAATACGAGCACCAATTGTAAGCGTCCCTAGGTGCTAGCAGCTTCTCAGCCGTGGGAGACGGAGATGCTGGAGGTGAGAACCCATACGTGGAGGAGTAGAGTGTATTGGTACTGCATAGCACTGTGGTCTGCCCTGGGACACCTGTGTCCTGATGACATCACAGGCAGGATTCAGGGACTGGCCGTACCTGAATTATGACATCAGCACAACTTGGCTTATCCTCAAGGAAAGGGCATCTGGACAGGGAGACCATGAAACAACAGCCACAGAGAAAGAAGAGAAGACGGCAATCATCGGTCCACAGGTGGGCACAGGAGGATGCGGGACACCCTCAGAAGCTGGTGAGGGAGGCTGTGGTAGGTCCTGGTACCTGAGTCTCTGTGGGTCTTTTCCTTCTTGGCACAGGGCAACAAAGTATCTGGCTTTCATCCACATGCAGAAGATCTCAAGTGAGTTCAAGCTCCTGACCTTTCCTCCTAAGTGCCAAGAGAATGGCCCCTCCCCCAGACCACCTTGTCCTTCCTTCTGCCTTTCACCACCTCCTCCACAACTGGGGCTGAGACCAGGAAATAAGATGCTCGGTGCCCACCCACATGGGGGTTGGCTGCCAATGCAGTCCTGGTTCCCTATGGTCTGGCTTCCAAAAGAAAGATGTGAAAAGGAGTATGCCTATGACATAAAGAACATGCCCCTGATGTGCAAGACCATGTCCCTGGTGTGAAGGGCTATGCCCTGGCCCCCTGCCATGCCCGGATTTCTGTCTTCTCAGGACCACCCCAGGACAAACCCCCCTCCCAGTCCTCCAGAGCCCCGCTCCATCTCCTGATGGGCAGCAACAGCAGTCAGCACATGTTGGAAGACCAAGTCCTCTGTCCCATTTGCCTGGAGGTGTTCCGCAACCCAGTCACTACCGCCTGCGGCCATAACTTCTGCATGACTTGCCTTCAGAGTTTCTGGGACCACCAGGCTGCCATTGAGGAGACTTACTATTGCCCCCAGTGCAGAGAGGCCTTCTCCAGCAGGCCCCACCTCTGCAAGAACGTCATCCTTGGGGAGATGGTGGCTTGCTTCACCCAGGCCAAGAGCCAGACCTCAGGGTCCTTGTGGCGCCTGGCTGGCCCCACAGATGTGCCCTGTGACTTTTGCTCTCCGCAGAAGCTGAGGGCAGCCAAGTCATGCCTGCAGTGCGTGGCTTCCTTGTGTGAGAAGCACCTGCGCAGCCACTTTGAGGATCAGCTGTTCCAGGACCACCAGCTGTTAGACCCGGTGTGGGACCTCAAGAACCGCTTGTGCCACAAGCATCGCAAACTCAGGCAGCTCTACTGCCGCACGGAGGGCAGCTGCGTGTGCGGAGCCTGCCTATTGGAGGAGCACAAGAACCATGACACCATCCCCCTGGAGGATGAACGGGCCTGCAAAGAGGTGAGACAGGGCTGAGGAAAGGGCGTGCTCCTGAGAATCTGTCACATTTCTGCGGGGGTGGGGCGGGGTGGGGGGGGATGAACACAGCTGAAGCCAGGTTTTCTGGCACCTAATACTTGAGATGAGAAGGCAGGAGTTTGAGAGGAGAACTTGTCTGAAAAGACGCTTAGGCAGGACCGGCGAGATGGATGGATGCTTTCTACCCTGACTAAGTTGCATCCTCAGAATCTACATTAAAGTGGAAGGAAGGTGGGGCGTGGTGATGCGCACCTTTAATCCCAGCATGTGGGAAGCAGAAGCAGATGGTTATGAGTTTGAGGCCAGCCTCGGCTATGTAGTGAGTTTCAGGATAGTCAGAGCTGCATAGTGAGTTTTTAAGATTTATTTATTTTATGTATATGAGAGTACACTGTAGCTGTACAGATGGTTGTGAGCCATCATATGGTTGCTAGAAATTGAACTCAGGACCTCTGTTCACTCCTCCAGCCCAAAGATTTATTGTTATATGTAAGTAGCTCGTCTTCAGACACACCAGAAGAGGGCGTCAGATCTCATTACGGATGGTTGTAAGCCACCATGTGATTACTGGAATTTGAACTCAGGACCTTCAGAAGAGCAGTCAGATTAAGATGCTCTTAATCGCTGAGCCATCTCTCCAGGCCGAGACCCAACTCCTTAAAGCTGTCTATTGGTGCCCACACATGCCCCTACAATAATAATACTTTTTGAAGGTAGGCAGCTGCTAGCATGATGGGTTATGTTATGGCACGGGAAAACATTGGTAAGTTAATAAAGAAGGCTGCAGAGCTGCTCTATCTGTAATGAATGATGCGTTGTTATGGAGTAGGAAAGGTTGTTTACAAGTCTGCCTTAGAGATGCATCTAGGAAACACCTGTGCAGGACGCGCCTGCGCCTTTCTCCTCCCAAGAAGCCACAGAAGACAGCAGCTGGAGAGATGGCTCAGCAGCTAGAGCACAAATCAGAGAACCCGGCTTTGACTCCTCCCACCACCCACATGGTAGCTCACAACTGTCACTCCAGTTCCCTGGGAGCGTGCAAAACATCCATATGGATAAAATAATAGACAAAATTTTTTTATGGTTTTTTTTTATGTTTTTTTCGAGACACGGTTTCTCTGTATAGCCTTGGCTGTCCTGGAACTCACTCTGTAGACCAGGCTGGCCTTGAACTCAGAAATCCACCTGTCTCTGCCTCCCAGGTGCTGGGATTAAAGGCATGCACCACCATGCCCGGCGACAAAAATTTTTAATAGAACTCAGAAACATGACCAATTGCTTCTTAATTTCTTACATTCCTTTTCTTGGTTTTGTTTAAAACAGTCCTCCCTGCCTGTCACACCACAGGCACAGAGGTCCCCACAATCCTTCATTAAGCATCACTCCCAGACCCCCACACACAGGACTGCTTGTGTGGCAGTCCTCAGAGGAAGGCAGTGGTGGGTGTTTTACAACAGGCATGGCTTCTGAGAAATTGGCCTCAATGGTTGTATAGGAACAGGTTATTATGAAAACAAAAAGTGCAGGACGTGGTGGCGCACGCCTTTAATCCTAGCACTCGGGAGGCAGAGGCAGGCGGATTTCTGAGTTCAGATATACAGAGAAACGCTGTCTTGAAAAAACAAAAAGAAAAAAGAAAAAGAAAAGAAAAAAAAAAAGAAAAAAGAAGCATTTTTTTTTGTTGTTGTTGTTTTTGTTTTTCGAGACAGGGTTTCTCTGTATAGCTCTGGCTGTCCTGGAACTCACTTTGTAGACCAGGCTGGCCTCGAACTCAGAAATCCACCTGCCTCTGCCTCCCAAGTGCTGGGATTATAGGACTTCTGGGCTATCAAGGCTTAAACATAATGTGCATGCCCCTGTAGTGAATCTGTTTCCAACATTTGGGACGCTGAAGCAGGAAGAAGGCTTTGGATTCAAGGCTAGCCTGTTCTACATAGCTAGTTTCAAGCCATAGAGCTACATAGCAGAACCTCATTTTAGAAACAGGACAAGTGCCTGGAGAATGGCTCGGTCATTAAGAGTTTTGTGCCTCACAACTCTAGCTCTAGGGAATCCAAAGCACTTCCGGCCTCCACCAGCACGCACGGGGTACACAGACTTTACAGCTAGGCAAAGACATAAAAAAAAAATTACAATAAAATGAAACACAGCCAAAACTAGGCATAGTGGTACGTGCCTGAAGCATTAGCAAGTTTAAGCGAGAGGGCCCCAAATTCAAGGTCAGCCTTGGCTACATAACTGTGCTCCTCCCTTCCCTGCATTACAAAACAAACAAACAAACAAACAAACAGGTTTTTGTTTTTGTTTTCGAGAAAGGGTTTCTCTTGTATAGCCCAGGCTGGCCTCAAACTCAGAAATCCGCCTGCCTCTGCCTCCCGAGTGCTGGGATTAAAGGCGTGCGCCACCACGCCCAGCTACAAACAAACAGGTTAAGGAGGTTGCTCAGTAAGTGCAGTGCGTGATTCTATGGCATGAGAACCTGAGTTTAACCCCCAAGTTAAAATAGACAGCCAGGCACCGCGCTGGCACACTCTAATCCTGGCACTGGGGAGGTAGAGCCAAGAGGATCCCCAGGGCTCGCTGCCAGCCTAGTCTAGCGGAAGCAGAGAGTTCTAGGTTCAGTGAGAGGGCCTGTCTCAGAAAATAAGGAAGAGAGAGCTGGAGAGATGGCTCAGCAGTTAAAAGCACTGTTCCTGCAGAGAATCTGGATTCAGTTCCTAGCAACACAACCTTCTGTAACTCCAGTTCCAGATCTGAACCAGGCACACATGTGTGCAACTACATACATACAGGCAAAACATACACACATTTTATATATATATATATATATATATATATATATATATATATATATATATATATAATCACACCCACATACATTTTCAAGACAAGGTTTCTCTGTGTAGCCCTGGCTGACTGAAACTCATCCTGTAGTCCAGGCTGGTCTCGAACTCACAGAGATCTACTTGCCTCTACCTCCCCAGCGCTGGCATTAAAGGCGTGTGCCCCACCACCTGGCTGAGCTCATTATATTTCAGTTAGTCCATCAAGTACATTAGATAACCTTGCTCTCCTGATTCCTAGGAAAGAGGAGCCAGAATCTCGGGCAGTGACAGAACAAAACGGCCAGGCATAATGGCGCACATCTTCTAATCCTAGAACTTGGGATGCAGAGGCAGGCAGATCTCAGAGTTAGAGGCCAGCCTGGTCTACAAAGCTAGCCAGGGATGTTCCACAGAGAAACAATGTCTCAAAAAAAGAAAAGAAAGGGGGCTGGAGAAGATGGCTTAGCGGTTAAGAGCACTGACTGCTCTTATAGAGGTCCTGAGTTCAATTCCCAGCAACCACATGGTGGCTCACAACCATCTGAAATGGGATCTGATGCCCTCTTCTGGTGTGTCTGAAGACAGCTACAGTGTTCATATAAATAAAATAAATCTTTAAAAAGAAAAGAAGAAAAATTTTTAAAAAGAAAAGAAAAGCCGGGCATGGTGGCGCACGCCTTTGGTCCCAGCACTCGGGAGGCAGAGGCAGGCGGATTTCTGAGTTCGAAGCCAGCCTGGTTCACAAAGTGAGTTCCAGGACAGCCAGGGCTATACAGAGAAACCCTGTCTCAAAAAACCAAAAAAAAAAAAAAAAAAAAAAAAGAAAAGAAAGGAGATACACTTGCTTTTCTACCCTGGTCTTGACTGGTTTACTAAAGCCTGTGAATTGGCAGTCAGATCTCTCCAAGCCACTCTCTGAGGCGGGGCACTTACTCACTTCTGCCCCGTCCCTTCCAGGTGGAAGTTCGGAAGATTCAGGCCAATGTGGAAAATCAGATGCTGATCATTGCCTCTGACAACCAGAAACACCAGGGACGAGTGAGTTTTCTCTCGGTAAGGCGACCGACCTACCACTGCCTCCACCCAGGCTTATCCCAGCATCTTCCACGGGGGCCCCTGGGACCTCCCAGAAGCCACAGGGGATTATGGGGAGGAAGAGCAGTGGGCAGAAACGGGATGCTTGAGGTATCTTTGGACCAGTATAGTGGAGTACAGGAGTAGGGTTCAGGGCTGCCTCCCTCCCTGCACATCTACCTCAGAAACTGATTCAGACCATGCGAGAAGAGGTGGACACCTGCTTCTCAGAGATCCTCCATGAGGTTAAACAGCTGCAGATGAAGGTCTTGGATTTTGTGGAGAAGGAGGAGGCGGCCGCCCTAGGAAAGCTGGCCAACTCTATCCAGCAAAGCCACAACAGGCTGCTCAAGTTGGAGGGGGACAGCGTCTGGCTCCACAGCCTGCTCGCCAACAGGAGTGATGAGCAGTTCCTACAGGCAAGACCCCCCTTCTAGACCAAGCCCTGCTTCTCTGCAGAGAAAAAGAGAGGGGTACCAGGCCCGGGACAAGGAAATCAGGGCCTGCATCACCTTGCCCACTGTCTGACTGAGAGCCCCAGTTAAACTCTCATCAGCACCTGCTGCTTTTATTGTATTGCCTGCAGAGACCAGCTATCCCTTCTTTTTCCTCAGGAAAGGATGGAGCAGTGCCCTGGGATTCCCCCCTCCCCCCAGGAGTGAGGCAAAGGCAGTCTATGTGTGGAAACCTATATTCCTCTTCAGCCATGTTTCTGGTGTTACTGAAGGGTGGGAGTGGGAAGCCAAGGCATAGTGGCTGACCAAAAAGTGGCAGTGACTTTCTCTATGCCCAGGGACCTCCTACCACCGACCTCCTTCCTTCAACTGCCCTCTGACAGATTTCCTTCAACTGCCCTGGACAGATTTCCTTTTTTGTTTGTTTGCTTGTTTGTTTGTTTTTGGTTTGGTTTGGTTTTGGTTTTTCAAGACAGGGTTTCTCTGTGTAGCCCTGGCTGTCCTGGAACTCACTCTGTAGACCAGGCTGGCCTCGAACTCAGAAATCTGCCTGCCTCTGCCTCCCAAGTGCTGCCACCACTGCCCGGCTCCCTGGGCCGATTTCAAAGATCATTGCTTACCTCTCTGGACAACAGGATGGACTTAGCAATGACCTTTATGATTAAAGGCTCAACTCAAACCCTCCTGTTGTTTTCTTTTTGTTTGTTTGTTTGTTTGTTTTCGAGACAGGGTTTCTCTGTATAGCCCTGGCTGTCCTGGAACTTACTTTGTAGACCAGGCTGGCCTCAAACTCAGAAATCTGCCTGCCTCTGCCTCTCGAATGCTGGGATTAAACTCCTGTTGTTTTCTAAAGCAGCCAGGCTACCATTGAAACCCTAACCTAAGCTATCCAAACAACTAGGAGATAGATGCTCACATCTGAAAATGGGACTTTTCCTTCCCCTTGCCCATGGAGGTGGGTGCCCCTGGCAGGTGCCTGACCCCAGGCTAAGGGGATACTAGCTGCCCATCTCTGCATACCAGGAGTTCCCCAAACTGAAGCACTTCCCTGCCTGCGTGGAACCCTTGTTAGGCGCCAACTGTGAGGAGACACAGAACTTCCTTCAGCTGCCAGAGACACTGTCACAGCTCCGGATCAGGCTGATGGACATAGGTCTTAGTTTCATCAACCAGCTGCTCTTGAAGGGTCAGTCTCTGCGAGGTCTGGAGTCTATAATTTGGAAGTGGGCCCTCCTCACCTCCAGTGGTTGTGGCGCCCTGCCTGCCTTTGTACCACCCTTCCCAGGTTGCTTGGGCTCCGGGATGGGCCAAGCCTCTGTCTGGAAGGAGGCTGGGCTGTAAGAGGGGCCTCAGCAAAGCTTGTCCATCCCCCCAGGAATCAAGATGAGCTCCTATGAGGTGCTGCCCGCAACTGTGGATAGAAAGACACTACTCCAGAGTGAGTTCTCAAACCAGAGGCCAACTCTGGGGAGGAGAGGAGGGGGACGCCTAGGTGTCTGGACTTCCTGCCTCACCTGCATTCTGGCCTCCCTGGCACTTCCTGTTCACTTTCCTGGTCTCTCACTGCAGACTGGGGACCCCAGAGAGACTTAGCCTGGGTTCCAGATGCTGTTAGGGAGAGGGGGAGCCCCCTGTCCCTTCCTACTCCAGAGACAGCTCTTCCATGGCTCTCAGGACCTTGGGTGTAGTAGCTTCTGCCCTTACCTGGATGACTGCCAACTTCCACAGAGTTAGCCAAGTCAGCCAGACTAGGTTTTATTTATTCCTCAGATTCCAAGCATCTATTTATTTGATGTCCCTATAAACTCTCTCCCTGGCCCTGGCTCTAGGACCAGAGATCCCAAGGCTTCTGAGATACTAAGGGTCAGATGTGAAACATCTTTGACCTCTGGTTCACCTCAGCCAGGAACCCTTCACTCTCCCCAAGTCTCACTCAAACTTGTCCTGAATAAATAAGAAAGGTGATTGATTATGTTAGGATCTGGGGGAGAAGGAGGAAAGGGACCCCTATTCCCCAGCCCCTCTACAAAAGTCCAACATCGTACAGGGGTTTACTTCCTCCAGGTTGTCTGGTGCAGCCCTGCCAGGGCTCTGTTATTTTAAGAAGTAGATAAAGCCAGGTGTGGTAATCTACCAGGTGTGGTAATCTACCAGGTGTGGTAATCTACCAGGTGTGGTAATCTACCAGGTGTGGTAATCTACCAGGTGTGGTAATCTACCAGTTGAGAGGCTGAGACCGGATGGCTGCCACAAGTTCAAGGTCAGCCTGGGCTAACCTGGCCACAACAAAAATAAAGTCAATGAAAATAAACCAGTAGGTACAGAGGATATGGCTTCCTAGAACCTGGGGTAGAAGCATCCAGTGAGATCTTTGCAAATATCGTTGCAAAAATCTGCTCTTAGCCAGCGCCCTGCTCTGGGAACAATGACCCTGGCTCCCTTGTGCCTCTTCCCCAACCCCAGATTACTGCAACCTGAACTTTGACCCCTGCACAGCCAGCGAAGAGCTGTTTCTGTTCAAGGAAACACACTCGGTGTTGAACTTGGGCATCCTTCTGGAGCCTTCGACCACCAACAGCCAGTTACCGGGCTTCAAGCAGTGGCCCCAGGTTCTGTGCTGCCCAGGCCTGTCCGAAGGCTGTCACTACTGGGAGACTGAGGTGTCCAACTCGTGGATGTGCCTGGGAGTCACCTACCGTCGCACCCCTCCGCTGAGCGGTCGCCCCCGTCGCAACATCGTCTACCTCCTGGGCCGCAATCCCTACTCGTGGTGTCTGGAGTGGGATTCGCTCAAGTTCTCCGTGTGGCACAACAACACACAGACAGTGCTACACGGATCCTACCACCACACGCTCGGCGTGGCGCTGGACTTCGGGACCGGCTGCCTGTCCTTCTACGGTGTGGCGGGCGACGTGAGCCTCCTCTACCGCTTCCTCACCTCCTTCCTCGAACCCCTGTACCCTGCGGTCATGGTCAGCAGCGGAGCCTCGCTCACACTCAAGCAGTATCCTGAGGCATAGGTAGCGCCCGCCGGCCCAGGCTTGCTGCCAATAAAGTTAGACTCTACGTACTCTTGGCGTGGTCCCCTGGGCCAAGGGTGAAAGTGGGTGGCCCACCTGCTTCCCAACCCTATGTCTGAATCCATCTGCCACACCTGCCTAGAAATTCCTGATAGTGACCTTCTCCGTGACACTGGAAGTGTTCTGAACCAGACTGGAGGTCTCCTGGGGATGGGGATAGCCCATGTCTTTCAGAGACCAAAATCCTGCTTTAAATACCACCCCTTCCCCAACCCCATCGGCAACCCTTGCTTCTCAGGCCCATCCCTGTCACTTCCCACTCTCTTCAGACTGGGCAAGGCTTGACTCAAGCCGACTCCTCTCTCCAGGTGGCCATACTGTAAAGTAGCCCTGGACAGACAGGAAGGTTGGCAGAGTTCTCTAGCTTATCTGAGGACTGAAAAGTTGGGGCTGAGGAACCCAGCCCGGCCTTAGATCTAAGACGTGTGGGCTGAGGTCCAGGTTAGTTCGAGGTGGTGGGCAGAACAGCTAACCTCAGTAAAGTGTCTAGCTCAGTGTTTTGCAGCGTGAAAGGCTATGGATACCCAGATGGGTAAACAATGCCTTCCACCCTCATCTGTATGGTTTGTATGAGTGATTCCCTGCCTTCAGTGATGAGCTCACTCCCCTCGTGGGAGTGGGTGTGGAGCAGGAGGAGGGGAGGTGCTGGGACACCCAGGCCTTTATAATCTAATTTGCCCAGTGTGAGTCCTGGAAATCTGTATTTCAGCTTCGTCCACAGCCAGGCCCTGGCCCCTGCTTGAAGCCCTGACCGTTGGATTGAAGCCCTGCCCACCCGCAAGCAAGGGGTTCCTGTCTAGTGGGAAAGTATTCTGAATTTCCAGACTCAGCCGGCCACAGTTCCTGTGGGTTTAAAGCAGGGCCCCAGCTGAGTTAATAATCCACAAACTGATAAAGGTCACAGGAGAGAAAGCCCCTAGGGCAAGGCAGCTGGCAGCCAGACTAGGAGGTTCCCCACCACGAGGGCACTTGGGAACTCGACCCCTGCCCTGCGAGTTCCTGGAGAAATTAGTAACCCTGTTTTCTCCTTGAGGTACTCCTTTTGGGGTAGGGAGAGCAATGCCGCTGTACTTTGAAGCTCTCCTGAGGTGCCCTCTGAGCAAACCCTGGCTGTGACCAAATGGTGGCCTTTCTTTCTATGGTATTCTGAGAACAGCTCTGCATTGATTTCCCATGGGCTTCTGTTCCTGTAGGCGACGAGGCTGTGAACCTCTTTTCCCACACTGAAGAGAGAGCCTTTTCTTCTTCCTAAGACCTCACACCTGACTCTTCAGGGTCAGGAAGGGAGCCAGCTGGGGAGGGGGGGGGTCATCCCTGTAACTCTGTCATTCAGGATGCTGAGGCAGGAGAATGGCTGCAAGTTCTAGAGGCAGGTCTGAGCTACAATATGAGATTTTTCGGCCGGGCGGTGGTGGCGCATGCCTGTAATTCCAGCACTCGGGAGGCAGAGGCAGGCAGTTTTCTGAGTTCGAGGCCAGCCTGGTCTACAGAGTGAGTTCCAGGACAGCCAGGGCTATACAGAGAAACCCTGTCTCAACAAACCAAAAAGAAAATAAAAAAATAATGAGACTCTTCCCCCATCCTCCAAAAAGGTGTGTGTGGGGGGACTGCTGGAGGAGCCAGGCCTTGGCACCACAAGCAGTAATCCCAGGGCTCTATGGGTGAGGGGAAGTCAAAGTCATCAATGATACAGCACGTTCAAGGGACGAAAGGAAATGAAACAAGGGTGGAGGGACTAGAGGAGGGCTAAGTGTCCTTTACAGCTGCTGAGGGCAGGGACAGCAAAGGAGGTGTCTGTGCAAGCCACAGAGAGAGAGAGAGAGAGAGAGTGGGATAACAAAGTCTTCCCCTCTAGGGAGCTGACCAACTGCGCTGCCAACCCTAGCTCCAGGACATAGAGCTAGCAACAGGATGGTGTGGGACAGGCATCCAAAGATATAAGAGTGTTACTTTCTTGGGACTCCTTAGGAGTATCACAGGTGGGAGTGTCCCCAAATCAGTAAAGTTGAGGTCCCTTTGGTCACAGCTCAGCACCTGCTTCACAGGGGAAAGTGTCACAAAATTTAGGGATAAGATTGGAGAAATTATTGGCCTTGGAATTCCTCCTGTGATCAGCGCTCATCATGCAGGTGCCAGGCTTGGGGTGTTACACAATGGTAGA
This sequence comes from Mus minutoides, assembly GCA_902729485.2. Lineage (NCBI taxonomy): Eukaryota > Metazoa > Chordata > Mammalia > Rodentia > Muridae > Mus > Mus minutoides. Next base: position 175,872 of record LR749894.1, on the reverse strand, counting down.
GCGTTTTCCTAGAGCGCTCAAGGTCCTTAGTTCAATCTTCAGCACAGGAAAGAGAAATCACTGAGTGTGAGTTACCGTACTATACCCAGTAGGTGAGTACGCACACGTGAGTCAATTTAACCACGTGTTACAGAAGAGGACTTGCAGTGATGACGTCAGAAAATACTCTAGGTTGACCGTGTCCCCCTCCAACCCCATTCCTGCTCCAGGTGAAGGAGCCAGGATGGGAGCTCGCTTTGGGACACCCTCCCCCAGATTTCCCTCCGGGAAAATGCAGCAGAGACTTTGTACTTACCATGCTAGGAAGGACCTCTACCAGGACTTTCGGAATAGCCAGCCCCTCCTTTGGTGGAGGGAGGGGTGAAAGGTTCTGTTACAGACTCTAGTCTTCTAGTTCTGATTCCCTCTCCTTTTTCACCTATGGGAGCTGCCACTAGCATCTTTTGTCCCTTCTTGACTCTGGCCAAACTTGGTTTTTGTTTTGTTTTGTTTTGTTTTTGTTTTTGTTTTTGTTTTTCGAGACAGGGTTTCATTGTGTAGCCTTGGCTGTCCTGGAACTCACTTTGTAGACCAGGCTGGCCTCGAACTCAGAGATCCGCCTGCCTCTGCCTCCGAAGTGCTGGGATTAAAGGCATGCGCCACCACGCCCAGCTCAAACTTGTAACATTACAAAAACAAAGCCTGGCTGGGGGGAGGGGGTGGCGTGCACTTTAAATCCCAGCACTCGGGAAGCAAAGGCAAGTAGATCCATAGGTTCAAGGCCAGCCTGGTCTACAGAACAAGTTCCAGGACAGCCAGGTCTACATAGAGAAACCCTGTTTGGAAAAACCAAAAGCCAAAAATACAAGAACAAAAAAATAAAAGGCTGGGTCCAGAGAGATTACTTAACTGGTAAGACACTGGCCATCTAAGCCTGACAACCTGAGATGTCTGCCTGTCACCATTCCCACCTTCCCTGAGCCTGCAGAACCTTCAGACTGTGTCCATCAGCAGGTGGTGTGGGAGATATCCTTCTCAGCCCTTCTCCCCATCTGCAGAACAGCATGCACTGGGATAGAATATGTATCTGCTGAGGAATCCAGACTCGCAGGGCTTCCCAGGTCAGGAAGTGGGGAAGGGCTTTGACTAAGGGGCACTAACCATGAGACAAGAAGCGTCATGAACTCAGTAACCAAGCCATATAATAAATACTTTATTGTAACATTCTCCAGCATCAATGCAAACCCCACCATAGACTGTCAAAATGGTAACTAAGGAGCGGATCTACCAGTGTTTCCATCCCTGTCTCCCTCTTTAACCTCAGCCCTGAGGCCAAGAAAATCATATTCCCAAAACTAGGTAAATTACTCCATGGGCCATACATAGTTCATTGGTCATATTCTCTAAAAATATTTTATTAAACTTTTACCTGAATGGTTGAGCTTTTTGCCTTTTCTTAAGGTTTTTTGTCTGTCTTTGTTTTGAAACAAGGTCTCACTTTGTAGCCCTGGCTAACATGAAGTTGGCTATGGAGAGACCAGGCTGGACTTGAACTCACAGAGAGCTTCTCATTTCTGCCTTTCCAATACATGGGTTAAAGGCGTGAGCCACCCCACTCCGGTGACTTACCCCCAGCTCCTCACTGGAGGATTCTAGGCAGGAGCTCCACCACTGAGCCACACCCCCAGCTCCTCCCCAAGCTAGTCTAGTCACCTCACACCCATTCGGAAGTGTCCTAGGTCTGGAGGTTGCAAAGGGAATGTCTTCAGTTATTAGAAGCCAGGCTGAGACCCTGACAGCATGCATGCTGCTCGGTAACCAGTGCTCCGAGAATGAAGTGTTAAAGGACACCTGTTTAGTGGCTCAGCCTTGCCAAATAAGTAATAAACTCCCAGATGTACAAGGCCACCAGTTAAATGGCTTCGGGCTTCCTGCCAGGTGTTTCTAGAAGCCACATCTTCACATCTTATTTGTGGCTACAAGACTCTTCCTGCCTGGAGGATTAGGCGCTCAATGCTTTTGTCTCCCATAGCAAGCCACGCAGCTGGAGGTGTCACAGGCGTTAGATTACTGCTCAGTTTGTTCCAGAGATTCACACATATCCATGTGCCCTAGGTGGCTTTGGGGCCCGTGACTCTTAGGTGGCCCAAGGTTTAGCACTACAGGCTCATTTTCTGCCCTGGCACAAGTCGAATGGGTAAGGCACTGATACAACTTGAATGGGGGTGGGGGGTGGGGCTCAGGGAGCTTCTACTTCTAATTAGCTTAGTTGCAGCATGATCTCTCAAGACCCTGAATCAAAAGCACATAGTATCTTCAGTAATGGGATTGTAATATCTGGTTCTGGCATGCAACCAACACCTTTGGTAGCAGTGTGGTTTGTGGGGTCTCAAGCACTTTCCTGACCAACAACTGTAATGAAGTAACTCAGGTTTGGTTTATAAAAATGTATAGAAGAGGGCTGGTGAGATGGCTCAGCGGGTGAGAGCACCCGACTGCTCTTCCGAAGGTGATAAGTTCAAATCCCAGCAACCACATGGTGGCTCACAACCATCCGTAACAAGATCTGGCTCCCTCTTCTGGAGTGTCTGAAGACAGCTACAGTGTACTTACATATAATAAATAAAAAAAATCTTTAAAAAATTGTTTAAAAAAATGTATAGAAGAATATGACATTTTAAGAAAGTAACACTTGGCAGCCAATGGTGGTGCCCGCCTTTAAGCCCAACACCAGAAGCAGAGGCAGAGGCAGAGGCAGAGGCAGAGGCAGAGGCAGAGGCAGAGGCAGAGGCAGAGGCAGAGGCAGAGGCAGAGGCAGAGAGGCAGAGGCAGGCAGATAGATCTCTGAGTTCAAAGCCAGCCTGATCTACAGAGTGAGTTCCAGGACAGTTCCCCAAAGAAACCCTGTCTCAAAAACCAAACAAAACAAGCAAAAACAAAACAAAAAAAAAGAAAGGAAGGAGAGAACATTATCTGGGTGTGGTGGCACACACCCTTAATGCCAGCATTTGAGAGAAAGAGGCAAATAGACTTCTATGAGTTTGAGGTTATCCCAGTCTACACAGTGAGGCTAGCCAGACCTACAGAATTAGACCTTGTTGTTTTTTTTTGTTTTTTTTTTAAGGGGTGGAGGAGGAGGAAGAGGAAAAGAGGAGAGGAGGAGGAAGAGGAGGAGGAGGAAAGAAGAAAGGGGAAAACGTTAGCAACAATATAGCACAAAAAGATCCCATCTTTTGTCTCAACTGTTCCATCAAAACAGCAAATTGGACATAGTTGCATGGACAGGAAGCTAGCCAGTCTAATCCTCCACAAGGCACCCAGCCATCCCTAGCCACCCCTTGTGGGCACTCTGGTGTTTCCAGTGGTGTACCTCCTGACCCCAGTAGGCAAGGCGGAGCAGGCTTGTCCTTGTCTGAGTGGCAGGAAGGAAAACATTTGTGTGCTCTTGCTCGCTGCACCTGCTGCTCAAGCTGGCTTCCCAGATATGACAGGCTCTGTGCTGGGGCTGTGACCCTTGCCTCTCCATTAGCTACACCTGATTGTTGATAGGGGCCCTGGGCTGGAAAAGCCTTCTCCGGCCCCTAAGAACTTTTCGCTTTGGAAGAAGCGTACACAGCAGACTCTGAACTATACACAGTGACTGCTTACCCAGAGGACAAGCTCAGCCCTTTTCACCTGCACCGTGGTGTCATGCACGCACGCCTTCATTCACATTGGTGGCCTTTAGTTGCTCAGGCTTTGACAACTTCCATAGACTCACAAGCACTCGTCTGGGTGTCAGTTTTGTCTTTAGGAACCCTAGTCCTGCCACATTTGCTTTTAAGCAGCTGAGACCCATCGCCTGCCTCAGCACCTTTCAACCTAAGTGACATGCTAGCCTATGTCATTCCGATCTCTGAGATCCTCTCTTATCTCAGGAAGATAATGTTTCACCAGGGAGCTCAGCAAAGCCCTCATCCAAAGATGCCTGCTTGTCTTAGCCAGTGTTCTGCAGAGTAACAGAACTTACAGGATGAATCTCACTGAAATATATCAAAGGGAGATTTATTAGGATGACTTACAAGCTGCAGACCAGCTAATACAATTGTGCTGCCTACAGCTACAGTGTACTTACATATATAATAAATAAATAAATCTTTAAAAAAAAAAAAAAGAAATGGATCTTCCTACTTCAAACTAAGCAAAAAGCCTCTATGAGTGTGCCTGCCTTAGTCAGGGTTTTACTGCTGTGAACAGACACCATGACCAAGGCAAGTCTTATAAAAAACAACATTTAATTAGGGCTGGCTTACAGGTTCAGAGGTTCAGTCCATCATCATCAAGGTGGGAGCATGGCAGTATCCAGACAGGCATGATGCAGGCAGAGCTGAGAGTTTTATGTCTTCATCCAAAGACTGCTAGTGGAAGACTGACTTCCAGGTAACTGGGGTGAGAGTCTTAAACCCATACCCACAGTGACAAACCTACTCCAACCAGGTCACACCTATTCCAACAAGGCCACACCTCTAAATGGTGCCACTCCCTGGACCATGAATATACAAACCATCACAGTGCCCTTCTTTTTTTTTTTTTTTAATTTTAGTTAATTTAAGATATAGTCACCAGGTGTGGTGGCGCACACCTTTAATCCCAGCACTCGGGAGGCAGAGGCAGGCAGATTTCTGAGTTCAAGGCCAGCCTCCTCTACAGAGTGAATTTCAGGACAGCCAGGGCTATACAAAGAAAAACTCTATCTTGGAAAAAAAATGTTTTTAGATTTATTGATTTAATGTGCATGCGTGTTTTGCCTGCACATGTGTATGTGTACCACACGGGCGCAGTAACTGTGAAGGCCAGGAAAGGGCGCTGGATCACATGGAACTGATAACAGCTGTGAGTCACCATAGCTTAACCCCAAGTCCTCTCAAAGAGCAGCCAGCACTCTTAACCTCTGAGCCATCTCTACAGGTCCCGAATGACCTGAACTAACTTTTTTTCTTTGTTTGTTTTTCGAGATAGGGTTTCTCTGTGTAGCCCTGGCTGTCCTGGAACTCACTCTGTAGACCAGGCTGGCCTCGAACTCATAAATCTGCCTGCCTCTGCCTCCCAAGTGCTGGGATTTAAAGGTGTGCGTCACCAGGCCCGGCCAGCTCTTTCTTAATCGTCATGTGAGCATAGTCCTATCTGGCCTAGTGAATTGAGCACCACACGCTGCCTCTTCTGCTATTGTCTTACAGTCCCCGACATTCATGGGGACCTCAGCTTTCAAGAACCTACTTCACGTAAGCCAGTCCACCAGAGAATTTCTTCATATTGCCTGAGTTTCTACAATCATTGTCCCAAGAAAGGATGGGTGGTTCAATTACCCAGTTCCTTTGCTTCTGCGCACTCGGGCTGAGTCCCCCAACCCTTTATTCCATCCACAACCTCACACATCAGGCTGTAAGAAGATCTTTCTGGTTTACCTTCCCCAAGCCCAGCAGCTCCCTGTTGAATGTTTCCTGCCGTTAGTTAAGATCTCTGCCCACACGGTGAACCATGGATTTTTCCCTTCCTCTATCAAAGGTTGGACCTGAGAGGCACATTCTACCACTTTTATTTTGTTTTCTCCCTCCTCATCGTCTGAATTCCCACGGGTTCCAAATTTTGTGTATGCGCATGTGCGTGCTTTTTGGTAGGCACACAATGCCAGTGGAGGCCAGAAGAGGGCGTCAGATCCACAGACGCTGTAGTAAACCCATGGTTGGGAGCCACCAATGAGTCTCTCAGAACCAAAGTCAGGCCCTCTGTAAGAGCAGCAAATACTCTTAATCCCATGCTATCTCCCAAGCCTCAATAAGTGTAATTTTTTTTTAAGATTTATTTTATTATATGTAAGTACACTGTAGCTGTCTTCAGACACTCCGGAAGAGGGCGCCAGATCTCGTTACGGATGGTTGTGAGCCACTATGTGGCAGCTGGGATTCGAACTTATCACCTTCGGAAGAGCCGTCGGGTGCTCTTACCCGCTGAGCCATCTCACCAGCCCAATAAGTGTAATTTTTAAAAGTTAAAGTGGCTGCCATGCAGACGGAAGTCTGAGAGGCAGGGCCTTATTATCTCCATGGGAAAGGACAAAGAAACGTTCCCTGGGACAGGTGCAGAAGGGAAAGGTATACACATAAGGTGACACCCCTGCACCTGCGCACCAAAGCCCAGACACACTGTATCTGATGTCTCAATAGAGGGTACTGTGGATGCACCAGAAACTTCAGGGTCACAGAGGCCAAGAGCTGGGCTACACAGCTCGGAGACAAGGAGCCCACCTGCAGTTTTCAAGTAACTAGAACATCTTCAAAAGACTCCAGGTCCTAGGAAGCCATCCACCACCTGAAGAGGCAGAACTCCATTTTCTACCCCACCCATTCACCCATTCGCTGGAATGTACCCAGCCCTAGCACGGAGCTGTTCCTGGTTCTTGTTACAGAGAGTTTTTATTACCCTGTACACCGGGACTTGCTAAGGCCATGGGAAACTGCCAACTCGCATGGAATTGAGTGAGCGAGATGCAGCCCATGGCAGATAGATGCCTCAGTGTAGAGGAAGAGACCTTGAAGCTGACACCTGAAGGCTAGCTAGGTAAAGAGAAAGATCATGGTGCAAATTATCCCACAGACGGGAAGAAACCACGCATAGGGTGATGATGCCCCAGCCCAGTGGGACCCTCAGTCTGAAGAGGCATCTTAGTTCAGGAGAGGGAGGAGGCTGTCCAGAGCTCTGGCCACATCATCTTGATTGAGAGGGGGTGGAAGGTTAGGGTGGGGCTCCCCAGAGGACCTGGGGATCCTGAGAACGCTGCAATTTTCCTGTAATTACAGCCTCCAGCCTCTGCGGCCTCTTCTATGAGACTAATAGGACCACTGGGCAAATCTTACAGTGTCCCATCTCATCCTCCTAACCATGTATCTGAGTAGGCTCCGGGTAAGCTGGCTTTAATCATGTGAAAGTGCCCACAATCCAAGATGGGGCGCCAACACTAGCTTAGAAACTGTTAGCAAAATAATAAATCGTGAGCCCAGAGGTAACCTCTAAGTAAGAGACGCTTGCAGTGTGCATAGGGATGGTGACTCCCAGTCATCTAGAGTGAAATTACCCCTTTTGGTGTGACACACCCCGCTGGTGTGAAGTGATGCCTTTTCTTGGGTTGGTTCATTTTTTTTCCTCTGATAATTAAGAAGAATGAACATCTTCCTGAATGATTGTGGAGCGTGTATGTTGCTTTGGACCCATGTCCACTCAAGTCTGATGCCCTTTCTCTGCTTCTTTGTTTCTTCCAGAGCTGAAGTTGTTAGGCCGGTGCTCCTAGTGGTACGAATGGGCCACCACACCCGCTTCATCTAGATGCTAAATGGGGCTGTCTGTTTTCCTTCTACCGAGTTGAGAGGGTTCTTCATGCTTGTGAATTTTGTTTGATTAATAGACTAATTAATGTCTATGTGCATGTTTGTGCATGCAGGTGCAATGTACCTATGTACCCCACATGTGGAGACCAGAGGTCAACTCTAGGTACTCCTCAGAAATCACCCTTCTTGTTTTGTGGTTTGTTTGGTTTTTTTTTAAAGATTTACTTCTCTCTCTCTCTCTCTCTCTCTCTCTGTGTGTGTGTGTGTGTGTGTGTGTTCTCGAATGTGCACTCTGTGTGTGTGTGTGTGTGTGTGTTCTCGAATGTGCACGCCTGAAGAAGCCAGAACACGTTGTCGGTTTTCCTGGCATCGGAGTGATAAATGGTTCTGAGATGCCCAGGGTCAATGCTGGGAACCAAACTGGAATGCTCTGGAAGAGCAGCATATGTCGGGGTTAGAGAATTTGGGGATCTTGTTCTTTCTTCTCAGACCTGAGGTCTCAGGTCTCTCGTTTCAGACCTGAGAATGGAAGTTAGGTCAGCAGGCTTAGTGGCACATTTTTCCATCTTTTTTTTTTTTGGTTTTTCGAGACAGGGTTTCTCTGTATAGCCCTGGCTGTCCTGGAACTCACTCTATAGACCAGGCTGGCCTCGAACTCAGAAATCCACCTGCCTCTGCCTCCTGAGTGCTGGGATTAAAGGTGTGCGTTAGTGGCACATTTTACCCTTGGAGCCATCTTAGCAGCCCAGAGAGCTGTCTCTTCAGGGCTTTCTCACTCTTACTTCTGGGACCCTGAAACCAGAAAAGAGAGAGACATACAGATGCCAGAAAGGGTGCCTCTGGAGTATGCAAATTATAGTGAGATGCAAACGTGCTTGAGTCTGGACACTGGACAATCAGAGTTACCAGGGTCCTTGGCTATTGCCCCCCCCCCAAGTCCCCATAAGACCATATCTCCTCCAGAAATTCCATCTGAACTTCCTGGGGTGGTTGGAAGGAAGGTTCCACCCACAATAACTTGTAGCCCGTCCCTCCCAATCGTGATTCTCCACCTGACCCTGCCTCACCCACCAAAGGATTCAGTGTGTATCCTTCCCCATAACCCAAAGTCCCTGTGGCAGGAGGGTGGGGCAGCTGGCAATAGACTTACAGGAAGTGGGGCAGCCTCTCGGCTCCTTAGGTCTTAGGGGAAGACGAGTAGGCAGGCTGGAGCCTCTGCTTCCAAAGTATCCTTCCTACCTTGTAGAAAGTGACTATCCCTGATAATACAGTTACAGAGACCCTGCTGGTCAATCTACATGTTTTCTTCTTGACTGTGGAGACTTCAATGGAGGCAAAGAGTCAGAAAAACCTTCTCCTAGGTCTGGCTTCCAAAGCTTGGGGTGCTTTGAGGAGAGAGCATTCTCCAAAGCAAGTCCCTGATCTCTGGGGTGAGATGGCTCAGCGGGTAAGAGCACCTGACTGCTCTTCCGAAGGTGATAAGTTCAAATCCCAGCAACCACATGGTGGCTTACAACCACCCGTAATGAGATCTGACGCCCTCCTCTGGTGCGTCTGAAGTCAGCTACAGTGTACTTATGAAGAATAATAATAAAAAAGCGAATCCTTGGACGGGAGAGACCAACCGGAGTGAGCGGGGCTGGCCGGAGCAAGCAGGGTTGACTGGAACAAGGGGCAAAAAAATAGCAAGGCTGAGCCTGCCTAAGATTGCAGAGCTGTGCCCAGTGGAAAATCTGAGCAGGTAAGAATAGGCAGTAGAAATCCCATCCTCCTGGAACAGCAGGATAGGCTGGAAAGAGAGGAGGTCTTAAAGTTGGGTACGTGGAGATCCATGCTTGCTCTAAGTGATGTCCATATTATGTGGATCTGTGACTTGAGCCTGGGCCATGTGATGGGGCAACCTGTTTCACAAAGCAGCATTTGGCTTCCCTGTGAATGCCAGAGCAGAGGCCAGCAGGAGGGGTCTGCATCTCATCTCTCACACAGACACCATCACCAGCTCAGCACCATCTCGAGGAGGAGACACAGACACCAGCACCAGCTCAGCACCATCTCGAGGAGGAGACTGATAAAGTAAAAAATCCAATCCAAGTACATGGATGTGGGAGATGGCTCAGTGGGTAAAGTGTTTTCTGAGCAAGCGTGAGGACCACGGTTCGAACCCCCAGAAACCAGGTAAATCTCAGGTTGTGCTGGTGGTGATTCTTGTAAGTCCAGCCTCAGAAAGCTGAGACCAGCTATCCCCAGGGGCAAGCTGGCTATCAAGAGTAGCTTTATCAGTGAGCTCTGGGTCTGCTGAGCAGAGCCTGTCCCAGTGAATAAGGTGGAAGATCCATGATTCTGACATCACCCCCAGGCCTCCACACCATGTGTGCACAGGTTCAAGTGCACCCAACACAAGTGTGCACTCACATGTAAAAAACATGCATACAAACACACATGCTCCAGTAGCTCTAGCCCCTGGGGTTCTGGCATGGCTCTGAGGCCAGGCTCAGACGTCCCTGAGAGCTGATGTTGACCGGGCTCCCTTGGCTCAACCTCGTCCACACTTAGAGACAGTGAGAATGAGAGTCTTGACTCTTTCCTCCATTTCCAGGAGAGTATTCACCAGAGGGAGTCCATGATCTGTGAACAGGAAAGGAAGCCAGATCACCTTTGATCTCGGACTCTTTTGTCCCCTGGGAAACATAGGAGGGCCACATTAATATTATCTCTGTGCTCAGCCAAGGGCTTGTGGGGGTGGGGTGGGGTGGGAGGAAGAAACAGGCCCCTGTTCCAAGTTTAGATGGGGATGGGAGGGGCAAGAGGAGTTAAAATGACTCTTTCAGGTTAAGAGCACTGGCTGCTCTTCCAGCGGACTCCAGTTCAATTCCCAGCTCCCACCCAGCAGTCAGTCCACAGCTGTCTGTAACTCCACTTCCAGGAGACCTGACACCCTCATGCAGACATACATGTAGGCAAAACACCAATGTACATAAAATAAAAAATAAATAACTTATAAAAAGAAAAGTAGGGGCTGGTGAGATGGCTCAGCGGGTAAGAGCACCCAACTGCTCTTCCGAAGGTGATAAGTTCAAATCCCAGCATCCACATGGTGGCTCACAACCATCCGTAACGAGATCTGGCTCCCTCTTCTGGAGTGTCTGAGGACAGCTACAGTGTACTTACATATAATAAAATAAAAAAAAATAAAAAAAAAAAGAAAAGTAAAAGAGAACCTGGTGAGTCTTCTCAGAGGCTAAGAACCTAAGAATCAGGACAACCAAAGTCCTGAGAGTGGACCAGGTGGAGCAGAGAGGGGACCGAAAAATCAGCTCCCGACAAATGGCTCCAAAGGACACTCGGGGGGGGGGGGGGGTCTCAGAGCTTACACACAAAGACCGCTGTGTACAGAGCAGAGATCCCGGTTCTAACAGACCTGGAGGTTATTGGCCCCTGGCACAGTGATGACCGAAGTTCTGGAGAAAGGGACGGCCAGGAAGAGGTAATCCTCGCCACTGAAAGATCTGAGGAAAGGCAGAGATCAGAGTAAAGGTCACAGGCTCCTGTGCAAAGTCCCCCAATAAGGCCATCAAGGCATGAGAAGGGCACTGAAAGTGACTTCTCTACCTAGAGGCCTGGTCGAAGAGGAGCAGGAAGGAACAGGAACACGTCAGTGAGGAGAGACTGTGGAGAGCAGGGGAATGCGAGCAAGGCTTCTAGATGGGGGAGAGAGCAGATCTGAAGTCTGGGTGATTTGAGGAGGAAGGGCTGGCCTTGGGGAAGGGTCTAGAAACCTGACCACGGGGCAGACGAGATCCAGAAACAGCCACGGCTTTTCCATCAGCTGTAAGAACTGAACTGAGAGAGGCCAGACCCAGTCTCCCGAGGCAGAGGTCATCTAAGGTTCTCTGGGGCCTGTAAGAGGCCAAGAGAAGGATGGACCAGGGACAACGTTCTAAATATCACATGCATGGGTAGAGGAAGGAAGCAAGAGATGCCTTCATCCTGCACAGAGCTTCACGCACGCGCACATCCCGAGGCAGGGATGGATGGGATGCCCGTCTTGGCAGAGCCCCTGAGGTTCTCTGCATAGGGAGGAGGCTTGGAGCCTGGAAGGTGGCAGCTTAGGCTAATGTGTGCGTCTTCCCACACTGTCAGAAGGATGTCACGTTCAACAGTTTCACAAGCAGCACCAAGTGTCACTAGCAGCACCTGGAGTCTAGACAGCACCCAGTGCAAGTTTATTACACTCGCACTTTTGTACCAGCATAGGGACGCACACACATGCCACTTCAGTGAGTGTCATAGGACAACTTGCAGGAGTCGGACCTTGCCCTCTGTTTTGTTTTGAGACAGAATCGCTCTAATCATTTCTTCTGGTTCTCCACATGCTTCAGGTAGCTGGTCCCCAAGCTTTTGCTTCTGAGTAATTCTCCTGTCTCTGGCTCTCACCTGGTCCCAGCTTGAATGCTGGGGTTACAGATGTGTGCTGTACGGATGTGTGCTGTTGGCTTGTATTTTAGTTCCATTGATTTATTTGTGTGTGTGCTTAGCAGAGACAACTTTTTTAAAGATTTATTTATTTTATGTGTGTGAATACACACCAGAAGAGAGCATCGGATCCCATTACAGATGGTTGTGAGCCAACATGTAGGTGCTGGGATTTGAACTCAGGACCTCTGGAAGAGCAGTCAATGCCCTTAACCACTGAGCTGTCTCTCTAGCCTGGCAGAGACAACTTTTGAGAGTTTGTTCTCTGTTCTTTCCAGGGGATTGGAGTCATTGGTATTGACCACAAGTGCCTTTACCCACTGAGCCATCTCAGGGGCCCAACATAGAGCTTTTTAGCTTTCTATGTGGCTTCTGTGGATCCAGCGAACACCACACCCTCTGAGCCACCGCCTCAATCCATGCCAGTCTATAGGTATCTATGACTCGAGTTAGGCAGGGTGGTGGTGGCACACACCTTTAATCCCAGCACTCGGGAGGCAGAGACAAGTAGCCCGTTGTTCCAGAACAGCCAGGGCTACACAGAGAAAAGCTGTCTCAAAAAACTGAAACCAAGCTGGGCATGGTGGCGCAAGCCTTTAATCTCAGCACTTGGGAGGCAGAGGCAGGCAGATTTCTGAGTTCGAGGCTAGCCTGGTCTACAAAGTGAGTTCCAGGACAGTCAGGGCTATACAGAGAAACCCTGTCTCAAAAAAACCAAAAAAAAAAAAAAATCAAAAAACAAAAAAACCTGAAACCAAAGACACATTAGGGTCTGCAGAAATGGCTCAGCAGTTAAGAGCACCTGCTGTTCTTGCAGAGGACCGGAGTCCAGTTCACAGAACCCACATCAGGCAGCTTACAATTGCCTATATCTCAAGCTCTGAGGAACCCCACGCCTATGGACGCTATGGACACCTCCATTCATGTGTACATACACACACTTTAAAAGAATGCAAATGAATTCTTTTTTGAAAAAAGATTCAAGTTGAACAGCATGTTTTATATAACATACAGGTCACAGAAGGTATCAAAGAGAACGTAAGCAGGCTGTAAGAGTTAATGAATAGCCAATTCAGAGGGGCTATAGACTGAGGGCTTATTGTGCCAATCAGGTACTGAGTCAGCAACCAACAGGAGACAGAAAGGCAGAGGTGCTCTCTCCCTCTCTTCCTCCTTCCCCCTCCCCCTCCCTTCCTTTCTCCCCCTCCTCCTCTCCCCTCCCCTCCTCTTCTTTTCCCTCTCCCTGTTCCCCTCTCTCCCTCCTCTACTCCCTTTAAATTATTTTAATTAATTAATTAATTAATTAATAACAAAGCCAGGCATAGTGCCGCACACCTCTAATCCCAGCCCTCGGGACACAGAGGCAAATGAATCTCTGAGAGTTTGAGGCCACCCTGGTCTTCAAAGCAAGTTTCAGACCAATGAGGGATACATAGCAGGTTCTGTCTCAAAATGAAAAAAGAAGAAGTAGAGGAAGAAGAAGAAGAAGAAGAAGAAGAAGAAGAAGAAGAAGAAGAAGAAGAAGAGAAAGAAAAGAAAAGGAAAGAAAAGAAAAGAAAAGAAAAGAAAAGAAAAGAAAAGAAAAGAAAAGAAAAGAAAAGAAAAGAAAAGAGGCCTAGAGAGATGTCTTAACAGTTAAGAGCACTAGCTGCTCTTTTAGAGAAGCCAGGTTCGATTTCCAGAATTCATATAGTGCCATACCTCCTACTGGAACTCTAGTTCCAAGGGTCCTGACACCATCTTCCAGCCTTCAAGGGCAGCAGGTATACAGGTGGTGTGTAGACATACCCATAGGCAAAACACCCCATACACATAAAATGAAAATAAATTTTAGTAAGAGACCAAAACCAAGGGCACGCACAGACGTGAGCTCTGACCAGGGTCCTGAATCACCCCAGCTCAGCATGGTTTAAAAATCTTGTGGGGTGCTGGTGACTGTGCCCAGAGCCTCACACTGCTAGACACATGCTGCACCCCTGAATTGTATCTCATCTCCAGACCCCACCTGAGCATCTGTACTCCAAAGTTGGGTGTTATGCAGAATGCAGAGCTCAGAACAGGGCCTGGTCTGCTTCTCTGTTTTAAAATTTCGGGGCCAGCTGGTACTACAAGGAGGCTGAGGGGAAGGTGAGCGGGAATGAACAAGAATCCCATACCCAGGCGGGCGACCATCCATAGTGAGATCTGACGCCCTCTTCTGGTGTGTCTGAAGACAGATACAGTGTGCTTATGTATAATAAATAAAATTAAAAAAAGAAAGAAAAAAAAAAGAGAGCAAAGGGAGCAGAGAGAGTTTTCTATTTCTAAGGGCTTCTGAAGTTCCCAGATTCCAAAAACAAAAAGGTAGGGAGAGGGTCTTGTGGGAACAGCAGCTGATACAGTCTATGGCTTTAAACCTAGACAAAGTCTCCTTCCACTCACAGCCTGCCCGCCACCCAGAGTTTGAAGGGACTGAGGAGACCTGGGAACAGGAGAGTCAGAAAAGGAATGTCACTGGGCAGGGCGGGGGAGGGGAGAGAAGGGTGGGGGCTTAAAACTGCTGGGGCTTCTGTATCCGGGGCTGGGTATGAGGCCTGGGTGGTTGGTCTTATTGAACTGAGATAGGCCTGGCTGTATCTGCATATATTTTGTGTGATTAGGGTCGGGGAGGGGGGGGTTGCATAGATTTTGTGTGTGTGTGTGTGTGTGTGTGTGTGTGTGTGTGTGTGTGTACTCAGGAAAAGTCCCTTGCAGGCAACAGGATTCAGCACAGCTGTGGAGCCCCACTCTTGCTCTTTAACACCTTGTAAAAGGAGTGTTGTAAGGCGGTTTCAAAGGTTTCTCTCTGCAAGCCTGCAGCTCGGCTGTCCCTGCTGAGTTCATGTCTGTGCCTTCTGCACCAGTTTGCTCGCTGGTGGTGAGCTCAGCTTGATCTCCTGGTGTTAGGAAAGTTGGTGCTGGTACACAGGCAGCTCATAATGGAAGTTTGGAAACAGGTCCGTGTGCCCATTTTGGGAGACATTAGCACTTTACCGGCCCATCCATGGTCTGATCCTCCTGGAATAGTTATCAAATGGTTTCAAAGGTGTTTGTCAGATGATGTAATCCCTAGAGAGAATTCTGCTGCCCTACCTGTACCATTGGTCACTGCCCGCCCCACCCCTGCCACCTCCAGCCAGGCTGTCCCTGGAAATGGGGGTAAAGGAAACTCCAAGGCCACTGTGAAAGCTTCTTGTCACCTCCCAGGGGGCGGTGCCCCTCCTTGATACTTATTGCTGGAGCATAAGTAAGAAGCAGTCTCAGTGACCCAGGCGGCGCAGCAGGTGGGCTGGAGGAGGGCTGGCAGCCTGCCAACCACAAGGGGCATTCTCTTCCCTTCCAGGCTGCGGTCACAAAGGACCAGTAAGACTGTGGCAATACCAGTAGCTGAGAATGGCCCAGGCCCTGGAACAAACGGATGGCAGATGGGCCTGGGTGGTCCTGCTCTCCTCCCTGGTGACGCAGGCCCTCACCGTGGGCTTTCCAGCCTGCATCGGTGTCTTCTTCACTGATCTGCAGCACGACTTCCATGCCAGCAACAGTGAGACCTCGTGGTTTCCTTCCATCCTGTCAGCCATGGTCCACGGTGGGGGTGAGTAGCTTGAGCAGGAGGTGTGGGAAGAAGGATCTGTTGCAGGGCTGGGGAGGGCATGACCTCCCTGACTTACCACGTCCCTCTCTCTGAAGTCATAGGCTTCACCGGATGCCCTGAGATCTACTTGATCTGAGCAGGGCCTGGCCCACCTGGCTAGAGTCCCAGCTACACCGAGTCCTGTCCGGGGAGGGCTGTTTTGCATTAGGGATGGGAGACAGAGGGCCACCTGAGGCGCAAATCCAGACCGAGATCCCAGAGTCCTCTCGGTGACTGATCTGGAGCAGAGGCATTCAATGACACTCTGAGTGACAGCTGGTACTGAAACCATCAGACCCAGGCTGGGCCATCTCCCAGGACTTCCTATCCTACAGTAAGGAGACAACAGCCAGCACCCTGTCCAGCTCCCGTGTGATGTGGTGACAGAGACCTCGTGAGTCCTGGAACTAGGAGGAATTAGGAAATACGTGAGGCTGTCAATTATTAGTCAATTAGAGATCCTCAACTTGGCTTCAGAATAGGAAAGGACAAGCCAGAAAGTGGGGGCTACAGGAAAAGCCCATATCCCCCTGAAGGTTCTCCAGAGTCTGGAGCTCAGAGAGAAGACAGACTCCATCCTGCCTTCTCCTTGCTGTCCAGCAACACCAGTTGGCACCAGCAACTCCAATGATCAGAGTCCCAGGTCTATGCCCTGAGTTAGTGACCTCTCCTCAGCACCTGGGAGATGACTTGGTAGACAGAGACCACAAATGGTGACTGGGCCAATGAGAGCCACAGCCATCTATCCAGGCCACACACACACACACACACACACACACACACACACACACACACGTTTGGCTCGGCTGATCCCAGCTCCGCAGCTACCTTTGTGCCATTCCCTGGTGGCAGCAGCCTGATGATGATCCAGATGCTTCCCTCACACCAGGGAAGGAGTTGGGAGGAGGAGGATTGTCAGCCTCCACAGTGACCCATGAATTGACCACTGGAAGTGTGGACTTAGGGTAAGAAGGAAAAGCCAAGCCTGGCCCAGAACATGTGGCCTCTTGGCCTTCAGGGCTGGAGAGTACAGTATCTCAGAAGGAGTTCGTCGCTCAGGCTGAGAGGGGTCTCCGTGAGAGACTGGAGACTAGGCATCCTGTGGAAACCCCAACTTACCAGCCAGCTTCGAGCTCACTACCCTGTTGTAGCTTCAGGAACATGTTGAGCCCATTGCTCGCCCAGAGTGTGGGAGAGCAGAGGCCAGCAAGCACCAAGTGCCTGTAGAGACCAGGGAGGGGACTGAAGGCAGAGGGCACAGGTGGCTTAAGATCCCCGCCCCAACTCCACTCCCTCCCTGTGACTCAGAGCTCTTCCCAAGGTCACCTTCCTGAGGCAGGTGAAGTCTCAGAGGTGGGGAAGACGTGTGTGTGTGTGTGTGTGTGTGTGTGTGTGTGTGTGTGTGTGTGACCAAAGCCTCCTTTCACTCTGCAGTAGCCAGACAGAGCGGGCTGCTCCACAGCAAAGCTGGCAAGACTTCGTGTAAGCAGAAAACAGTTATTCTCTCTCCCTTTGTTGTTCTCAGATCTACGCTTGCTCCCACCTCGCTCCCACCCCCCCACCCCCCCCACCCGTCGTCAAAGACACACATGAGCGTGCTGCTCTGTGTGCACACACTTTCTCTGCCCTCTGGCAAAGTTACCAGGGGAAACTCGGTTGTATGTGTTTCCTGGGAGCAGGATGCTCATGAATGTGAGCCTGTGAGATATCTAGGAGCAGTTGGCCAGTCCGACTGGTTTCTACTTGCCAGAATGTGGGGCTAGTGAGAAAGTCACTGGGGTGAGACAGGCCAGAATGGAGCAGAATGTTTAAGTATGGATTCAGGAAGCTTCCGGTTGGCTTGCTTTGGTGGCTTCCTTCCTTCCTTCCTTCCTTCCTTCCTTCCTTCCTTCCTTCCTTCCTTCTTTTTTTCTCAATCTTCTCTCTTCTCCCTTCTGTATCTCTCATACTCTCGCTCTTCCAGCTTCTGTTTCTTTTCTTTCTTTCTTTCTTTCTTTCTTTCTTTCTTTCTTTCTTTCTTTTTTTTCAAGACAGGGTTTCTCTGTGTAGCCCTGGCTGTCCTGGAACTCACTCTATAGACCAGGCTGGCCTTGAACTCAGAAATCCGCCTGCCTCTGCCTCCCGAGTGCTGGGATTAAAGGCGTGCGCCACCACGCCTGACTCCAGCTTCTGTCTCTGTATTTCTCCCTCTTAGAATCTCTCCATTTTATTCTTTCTCCCTCTCCAAATCTCAATCTTTCTGTCACTCCTTTCAATCCCTTCCTTCCCTCCCTCCCTCTCTCTCTCCAAAAGAGCCAAAGGCCTACATACTGAACATGCTCTCTACACCTGACCTCTATCTCCAGCCCTAGATGCAAGGAGCAAGGATTGGGTGGTTGCTAGAGCCAGCAAGCGAGGGGAGTGGACATCTGGTCTGATGTTCTCCCTAGCACTCCAAAGGTCAGAGCGAGGAGGTGCAGAGTGGTCTGACCCAGGTCAGATGTATGAGGTTGGAAGATTGTGGGGTGGGTGGAAGGGAAGGCTGGAGGGAAATGCTGAGATCAAATGTTCTAGGAGGTTCTTTCTGGAGCAAACCACAAGCAAGGGTGTGATGATCATATAGACCGTAATCCCAAACTGCAATTGTTCTCGGCTTAGATTAGTGAAGGGCTCGCTATGCCCTCCAGATGTTCTTATCATGGTTACACGGCACAATAGCTAGTCTGACCACTCATACTGTGGGGGGAGGACACTGAGGCAGCTTTGCTGGGACCACGTGGCAAGGTGGCGACCAGAAGCCATGCTAGCAGATTTTAGTTATCTCTTAACCCCTGGCTAGTTCCTCTGAGCACCTCTTACCCAGCCCTACTATGTGTGCCCTGACTCCACACCTCCTCACCCACTGCTGCCTTTCTTGTCTACAGGACCCCTGTGCAGCATCTTGGTCAAATATTTAGGCTGCCGAGTGACCATGATGCTGGGGGGTGTGATGGCCAGCCTGGGCATGGTAGCCAGCACCTTCTCTGGCTCGCTCACCCACCTCTTCCTCACCGCAGGAGTGATCACAGGTAACCACGACTCCCTCAAAAGTGCCGGGTGGGTGGAACTTATGGTCTAGAGGAGAAGTCAGGTGTGGGGGCCGGATACATAAGAATGTTTAGATACGGGCTGCAGAGATGGCTCAAAGATCACACTGACTGCTCTTCCAGAGGTCCTGAGTTCAATTCCCAGCAACCACATGGTGGCTCACAACCATCTGTAATGGCATCTGATGCCCCCTTCTGGTGTGTCTGAAGACAGCTACAGTGTGCTCATATACATAAAATAAATGAGTCTTCTTTTTCTTTCTTTCTTTCTTTTTTTTTTTTTTTTTGGTTTTTCGAGACAGGGTTTCTCTGTATAGCCCTGGCTGTCCTGGAACTCACTCTGTAGACCAGGCTGGCCTCAAACTCAGAAATCCACCTGCCTCTGCCTCCTGAGTGCTGGCTGGGATTAAAGGTGTGCACCACCACGCCCGGCTCTCTCTTTTTTTAGATACTTGAGAGTACAAGAGTATACGACAGGCCGGGGCTGAGGGTGTGACAGCCTCTCTACCTGAGAGGATATCAACAAGTTTGAAAGGAGCCTTAAAGAAAGCAGTCCAGGACTACATAATGAGATCCAGTCTTCAGGATCATTGTGAGTTGGAGGCCAGGCTAGACTATGTAAGTTCCAAACCAGCTTGATCTATAGAATAAAACCCTGTCTCAAGCAAACAAGACAATGAGAAAGGCCTACTCACTGCATGGTCAGGGAGCAAGAGAGAGAAAAACCAGAGGGTCCCAGGAGCCATTTGAGGACAGTGAAGACATACACCACTGCCCCAAAGATCTCCCAGTAAGCCCCAACTCTCTCTTTTGTTTAATTAAAATATATATTTATTTATTTTCACCTTCTGTGTACCAGTGTGTGTGTGTGTACAGCACACCCATGTCTGACATCCCAGGAGGCCAAGCTTAGAGCTCATCTTCTGTGTACCAGTGTGTGTGTCTGTACAGCACACTCATGTCTGACACCCCAGGAGGCCAAGCTTAGAGCATTAGACCCTCTAGCACTGAAGTTACAGAGAGTTGCAAACCACCATGTGGGTTCTGGGGCTTGAGCCCAAGGCCTCTGGAAGAAGAGCCAGTGCTCTTGACCACTGAGTATTGGCTCCAGTTCCTAGGCCTGTGTCTTCACTCTGCCAATAGCTCTGTGCCAGGAACCAAGGCTTTGCTATGAGAACCTTCTGTTTGGTTGGTTGGTTGGGGGTTTTTTGTTTGTTTGGTTGTTTGTTGGTTGGTTCATTGGTTTGGTTTTGGGGTTTTCAAGACAGGGTTTCTCTGCGTAGCCCTGTAGAACAGACTGGCCTCAACTCAGAGATCCACTTGCCTCTGTTTGCCGGGTGCTGGGATTAAAGACATTTGCCACCATACCCAGGTACTATGTGAGCTTTTCAGGGACACGGATTAAAACCACAGCAAACAAAACACCGGTGGGGAGAGAATGAGGCTCTCTGAGGAAGACCGGTCCAGTTAGAGGGAAGAACAAGCATAAAAATCTCTGAGGTACAGGGCAGCTGGTTAAGTACTTATCTTATGGGAACAAGGATCTGAGTTCAATCCTCCAGAACTCCCCTAAAGAAGCATTGGGGTCCATCTTCTAATACCAGTGCTGAAGAGGTTGAGACAGGCAGATCCCTGGGGCTCCCTAGCTAGTCTGCCTGGTCTGCTTGGTGCGTTCCAGACCAGTGAAAGACTGTCTCAAAATAAGGTGCATGGCACCAAGGGATGACACTGGACACTGTGAGGCACAAGTGCACATGCACACACACTTACATATACATAGACACACATACACACATACACACACAACATACACAGAGGAGAAAGTGGTCATAGGCTGGAGATGTAGGATCAAGGGTCCAAGAGGTAGGGCAGAGGCCCACTGGGGCCTTAGTTTATAAATGGCTTTGTACTGAGGTAAGAAGTCACTTGAGGTGAGTCAGAGGGATGAGTGACATTATCTCAGAGGCTAAGAGTGTCACTCTGGCTGTGGTGACTCTGGGTGATAGAGCAGGCAGAACACATCCAGGTCCCTGCCTGGGGTTCGTAGTTTGAGCAGGGTGGGAGGATGTAAGTGTAGAGGAGGCTCGGAATGAAGGGTTAAGATAATCCAGGGTGCTCCGAGTCAAGATGCCCACAAAGCCACTTGAAGGATGGAGTCACCATCTGCCGTGATGGGAAGACAGGAGGACTGGGTTTGGAAGAGATGTGGATCTCAGGCTTAGACAGGCTGAGGTCCTGGAAGAGAGAGAGAGGAGACAAATGGGAACCAGATGTTGCCATGAGGAATCCCTGCTGCCTCTGGGGAAATTCAGGTGACAGCTGAGGAGAGCTGAGCCTGGACAAAGGTCACCTGGAAGGAAGAGCTCCGGAAGCTGATGTTCAGGAGAGTGAGAGATGCAGTGTGCTGAGCTCTGGGGCGCTGGAGGGGGGGTGCAGGGGGCGCAGTGCCGTGCTTGCCCTTCAGCACTGAGGTGTAGATGAGGAGGAGCCTGGGGAGGAGGTTCAGGAGGAAACAAGTTCATCTCAGCAGTGAACAGAAGGGGTGAAGATTGTGCTCAGCGCTTGCCCAGCCACATAGCGCTTGCCCAGCCTTCTTTGATCCCCATTACTGCCTGGAGGAGAGGATGTACAAGAAAGCATTCCCCTCTGTCCCTCTGCCTCCCTCCCTTCCTCTGCTAACCTCCCTCTTTTCCTCTTTCCATCCTCTCCTCCCTCTTCCCTCTCCCTCCTCCCTCTCCCTCCTCCCCTCCCCTTTCTTATCTCTTGTCCCCACATCGTTCATTCTTTCTGCTGCGAGGGTTTAAACAGGGTCTCACTTTTGTTCTTCAGCCTGGCTTTGAACTCATAGCAAGTCCCCTACCTCAGCCTCCTGAGTGCTGGGATTACAGATGTGCACCACATCCAGTTCCTTCTCCTCCTGGTGCTAGGATTCAAAACCAGAGCCGTAGGCAGGTTACACCTGTATTCTACCCCTGACACATCCGCAGCTCCAGTGTAAAAGAAGCAGAGAAATGGACTAGTAACCAGAAATTGTGGTGTTAAGAGACTTTTTTTATTTGTTTGTTTGCATTCTTAGGGATTTTTATTTGTTGTTTTGCTTATGATTGTATTTTTGAGACAAGACCCCCCCTCCTTTTTTTTTTTTTTTTTTTTTTTTGACATGGTACCTTTCGCTGCTGCTTTGGAACTGGTTCCAGAGACCAGGCTCACAGAGCTGGGCCTGAGTAGCCTCCTGGGTTCATTCAGCACCACAAAGAACGGCCCAGGAAAGAAGGGGAAAGCACAATGCATGATGGAGGAATTGGGGAGACAGACTGAAGGCCAGGAATAGGAAGTTGACCCCTGAAGGCCTGGCTGGGCCTCTGTCCTGATGGACAGCTGGGTGAGGGCTCAGAGAGGAGGAAAGCCTAAACGGCTGCCTCGAGCGAGGGCAGGTGAGTGACTGGCTCACAACCATCTGCAACTCCACTTCCAGAAGACCTCTACAGGTATCAGACATGAACATGGTGCATATACATACATGTAGGCAAAACACTTATACACATAAAATGAATAACTCTGAAAAATTTTTCTGAGACAAGTTCTCACTATATACTCTTGGCTGGCCTAGAACTCACTGTGAAGACCAGGCTGGCCTGGAATTATAGGCCTCTAGGCCTCTGCCTCCTGAGTTCTGGGATTAAAGTCATTTGGCACAATAATACCTGGCAAGAAAAAAAGAAGGAAGGAAGAAAGGAAGGAGAGAAAGAAAGAAAGAAAGAAAGAAAGAAAGAAAGAAAGAAAGGAAGGAAGGAAGGAAAAGAGAAAGAAAGAAAGAAAGAAAGAAAGAAAGAAAGAAAGAAAGAAAGAAAGAAAGAAAGAAAGAAAGAAAACAAAGATAAAGCCGGGCATGGTGGCGCATGCCTTTAATCCCAGCACTCGGGAGGCAGAGGCAGGCGGATTTCTGAGTTTGAGGCCAGCCTGGTCTACAAAGTGAGTTCTGGGACAGCCAGGGCTATACAGAGAAACCCTGTCTCAAAAAAACAAAACAAACAAAAAAAAAAAACCACAAAAAAAACCCAAAAAACAAAAAAAAAAAAAAGAAAGAAAGAAAGAAAAGAAAGATAAGGTCATTGTAATTGTAGTGCTTGCAGAGAGTAGCAGGGAGGAGGAGCCGGGAGAGATGCTTATAGGGAGGTAGTCAGGTACCTTCCATCATGAAAACTTGGAAGTGTGTCTGTCCTAGGGCCAAAGGCGACAGACACGGAACATGAGCCAAGAGCCCTACTCCACGCGGAGGTGGAAAGTCCTACCAAGTCCCTGAGCTGATGTCCCCTCTCGCACTGCAGGCCTGGGCATGTGTTTCAGCTTCCAGTCGAGCATCACGGTAGTGGGCTTGTATTTTGTCCGCCGGCGGCCGCTAGCCAATGCATTATCCTCCATGGGACTCTCCATGGGCGTCACCCTCTGGCCACTGCTGGCCCGATATCTTCTGGAAACCCTGGGCTGGAGGGGCGCCTTCCTCATCTTCAGTGGCATCTTTCTCCACTGTTGCGTATGTGGAGCCTTGCTGAGGCCTGTTGCCACCAACGAGGTCCCCGAGCCCAAAGAAGATCCCCTTCTACCTCCCAAGATACCTACACGCAGCTGCCTGGCAACATGTGCCTCAACCATTCGGTACCACCTGGCCTTTGACATCCTTCGGCACAATATGAGCTTCTGCATATATATCACAGGTTTGACGTGGATGAACCTGGGTTTTGCACTGCCGCATATCTTCCTGGTGCCGTACGCTATGCATCATGGGGTGGACGACTATTGGGCAGCCATGCTCATGTCCATTGTTGGCTTCTGCAACATCTTCTTGCGGCCAGTGGCAGGGCTGCTGCTGGCAGGCAGGAAGAGCTTGGCTGCCTACCGGAAGTACCTGTTTGCTGTGGCCATCCTCATCAACGGGCTCACCAATCTAATATGCACGGTGTCAGCAGACTTCCGGGTGCTCCTAGGCTATTGCCTGGTGTACAGCCTGTCCATGTGTGGAATCGGGATCCTCGTCTTCCAGGTTCTAATGGACATTGTCCCAATGGATCGGTTCCCCAGTGCTCTGGGCTTCTTCACCATCCTGTGTGGCATGACTTCTCTCATCTCTCCACCATTGGCCGGTGAGAGCCTGGGAGGGAAGGCAGCCAGGCATGCCCAAGTGGGGCCTATATAGGTTGGGCAAAGGAGACCATCTGGACAGATTTGAGCCCAGTATACCATTGTCACAAGGGCCTTGGAATCCGTGATCCTTCCCTTTTCCCAGCATCTTTCAGGGACCATGCTACAGTGTGGTATTTGCTTGGCCAGGCATGGTGGTACAGGCCTGTAATTCTGCCAGTTGGGAAATGGAAGCAGGAAGATCTTTGGCTACGTAGCAAGTTGGGAGGCAACCTGGGCTATATGAGCCTACAAGACCTTGTCTCAATCTTAGCATCAGAGAGACAGAGACAGAGACAGAGACAGAGAGCAAAGAATACTTGCTGCCCTTACAGAGGACCCTGGTTCATTCTCAGCACCCATGTGGTGGTTCACAACTGTTCATAACTCCAGCTCCCTGGAATATAGCACCCTCTTCAGGCCTTCACAATACACTTACGTACATGCAGGCAAAACAATCTTATACATAAAATAAATCTCATTTCAAGGGAGGGAAGGACTGGAGAGGTGGCTCAGAGGTTAATAGCACTTTTTTTAAAAGATTCATTTATTTATTATATGTAAGTACACTGTAGCTGTCTTCAGACACCCCAGAAGAAGGAATCAGATCTCATTACCAATGGCTGTGAGCCACCATGTGGTTGCTGGAACTTGAACTCAGGACCTTCGGAAGAGCAGTCGGTGCTCTCAACCACTGAGCCATCTCTCCAGCCCGACTAATAGCACTTTTGCTCTTACAGAGGACCTGAATTCAGTTCCTAGCACCCACAGAGTGGCTCACAACCATCTGTAACTCCAGTTTTAGAGGCACCAATGCCCACCTCTGGTCTCCGTAGGTACCACATTCATGTGGCACATATACATACATGAAGATAAAATACTCAGCCAGAAGCCGGGCGTGGTGGCACATGCCTTTTATCCCAGTACTCAGGAGGCAGAGGCAGGCGGATTTCTGAGTTCAAGGCCAGCCTGGTCGACAAAGTGAGTTCCAGGACAACCAGGGCTACACAGAGAAACCCTGTCTTGAACCCCCCCACCAAAAAAAATACTCATACACTTAAGAAAAAGATTTTTAAGGGGCAGGGATGGAAAGAAGGAAGGAGAGAAAGAGAGAAAAGCTTTGCACTCCAGGCTACATGAATCTGTCATCTTCCTTTCTGGACCTCTGCTCCTGTCAGCGAAGCGTGGTGGCAAGGGGCCTGGCTGTAAGAGTCTCAAGCAAAGAGCTCCACCTGTGGTAACTGTAATTAACACCCTGGCCCTCCTGGTTCCCACCCATGGGTCTCAGGAAAATCACTATTCTTCCCTAAGCTAGAATGCCAACTACAAAGTGCAGAAGAGAGCATGCACCGTGACATCCACCCAGCCCAGTCACTGAGTGCACGGCTACACAGAGAAACCCTGTCTCAAAAAAAACCAAAAACCCAAAACAAAACAAAACAAAGCCCCACACTGTTGAGGCTTATCTTAGAGTGGAGGGGGCCTGGATGTAGGGATTCAGTCGTGCTAGGAAGAAAATAAGCAGGATTTGTAAGACCTGTAGGGGAAGGCTACTACACAGCAGAGAGAAGGACCTTCAGGGTGGGTGGGAGGAGTCTGGTGCTAGCGGGTAGTCAGCAGGTAGGTGCTGTGGCGGTCGGTCACTATGGTCAGACCTTGAAGCTCAGTTGTATGAGGGGCTTTTGTTGGTTGGTTGGTTGGTTTCTCATGACAGGGTTTCTCTGTATAGACTAGGCTGTCCTTGAACTCATAGACCCACCTGCATCTACCTCCTGAGTGCTGGGATTAAAGATGTGCCTTGTCCCCATCCCCCAAATCAGTGAGCCTTTTCCCTAAAACTGAGTTTCAGTTTCCAAGGAAACCCTGCAAGCAAATGAGTCCCAAATTATCCAAAAAGAGATAGGGCCAGGGCCCGAGGTGGGGCCAGAGCTGAGCACACGGCTTGGACTCCACCAGCCCATTTGTCTGTTTCTCTAGCCTCCAAGGGTAACAGGCCCTGAGGCTCTCTCCTGGGGAGGACATCTGCCTAGACCAGAAGCCTAGGGTCTCCTCCCTCCTCTCACCCCACAAGTATCTTTTGTGCATTCCCGGGGAGGGGGGGAGCAGCCATGATTTCCTATTGCGTGGAGACAAAGTTAAAATCTCTGCTTGCCTCGAATGCACAATCTGGTCAGAGGAGCCTGTGGAGCATGCCTGGAGCATTAACTCGTTCTCTGTCCCCCCAGGATTGCTGCTGGACAAGACCAACAACTTCAGCTATATTTTCTACATGTCGAGTGGCTTCCTCGTCTCAGGCTCCCTTATCCTGGGTGTGGGCTTCTATGCCTCAGAGAAGAAGCTGAAGCAAGATGGGCAAGCCAAGATGGAGGACGCTACCTCAGAGATGACCTCAGTGCACGATCTTACCTCTGAAGACAAGAACAGTGCCAAGAAGCAACCGTACCCTGAAAGCATCTATATGACCAGTGTCTGAACTCCAGAGATCCCATATGACCTGTCTCTGAGCTCTGAAGTCAGTGGGGGAAGCCTTCCTTCCAGGAAGTAGACGTGGGCCTTCCTGGCTTTCTTCCTTGGGTCCCAAGAAGATTGGTCTGAGTCTTGCAGGAAGCAGTCATGGCTAGCTACCTTGGACTGGCTCCTCCCAGCTGCTCCTACAACCCATCACTCCGGGGCTGTCTCATTCAGCCTTCTCATGTCGACTGTCATTGTCCTTCTTGGCCTCAGACTATTTTGAAGAATTTGCCTTTCTTCCAAGAAGTTGTGTACTCCTCTTCCCAAACAACCAACCATGACCCCCTCAGGTCAGGAAGGTTAAAGAGTGCTGCTTCAAGAAGCTGAATCCCATGCTAACTGGAGCCAGAGCAGACACAGATGAAGAGCCAGGAATACTGGCCCTGGCGCCTCTGCAGAGAGCAGGGAAAGAAACTTCTCTGCTGTCCTGAAGGAGCCCTCTTGCTTGGGTCTCAGAAGTTATACAGTCTGAAGAGTCTTCAGCCATTGATCAGGGCCTGAGCCAGCATCTTCCTTTACCTGACTCTATCCACGTAGGGGAAGGCAGACCTTGACTAACCAGGAGACAAGAAGGCAGACTAGGTAACTTAAGGAACATTAGAAAAACTGGCTTATATGTGCAAACGGTAGTCTGTGCTCTGCTCTTGGCCTCTGAGGTTCCCCTTTCTCCAGAATGTGTTGGAGGTATCAACCCTGAGGCAGTAACTGGCTAAGTCAGCAGCTGCTGCTAGCCTGAGCCCATGGCCTGGAGCTATGTCCACTTACACACTTCTGGTGCTGGTTTCTGAGGTCATCTCTTAAGCTAGCTGTCATCAGCCCAGGCTTGTCGCAGCAGGGTACTCCAGGGAATGGGAAAACAGTCTGAATTATATACAAAAACATTCCCTGCCGCGCGGGCCATGAACTCTGGACTAATAAAAGCGGAAACCAGGCCTGAGTAAATTTCCTACATTCTCCCAGGCTGGCAGGAACTTCTTGGGGTTGTTTGTTGGTTCAGGCTCCGCCAGGCTCCAGCAAGAAAATCTTATCAGGAAAATGATTTTATTTTCATGACTGACGCCAGCCTTCCTCCTCCACAAGTCCATCTGGCATGAATAAGCATCTTTAGGAGGTATCAACTCCTCTAAGGTGCTGTCACGAGTGTCCCCTCATGGTCAAAGGGAGTACTGCAGCAATGCATTTGCTTCACTGTTTCTAGACCTTGGGTGGAGACTGATTAAGTAACGGTGCTTGCTGCCAGGCCGACAACTTGAGTTTGATTCCTGGGACCCACATGGGGAAGGAGGCCCCATTACCACAAGTTGTTCTGTGGCATGCCCGCGCGCACGCCTGTGCGCCCCCTACCCCAAATAAATGTTATTTAAAAAATTGTTTGAGATGTCATCTTCCAATTGAAGTCTGCCTCTATGTCTAATGTCCCCCACTGCTTTCTGGATCCCAACTCAGAACTGAGCTTGACCCCCCAGGCAGTTTCTACTCTGAGGGGCAAATGCCAGGGACCTATTTTTCATTCTAATGGAAAACAGAGTTGGGGCTGGCTAACAGGTCCACGTCCAGGAAACACTCCAGGAAAAACAGAATCTGTGAACCTCCAGATAGGGAATTTTCATCGTACATGCCCGTTGGTAATAATGGCATTAATCTGTGGGCAACAAGCAACGAAGAAATGAGGGTGAGAATGTAGTATAGCCACATACATCAAACCTTCAGTTCAATCTCCAGCCCCACCCATGCCCAGGTGTGCTGTAATCCCAGTTCTCTGGAGCCTGGGGCTTGGAGACAAGATGGAAGCAAGGTCTACTCTTTTGTAGCCAGGATCTGCTTTGGACCATCCCTGGAAGATTTTGAGGGGAGTCTGCAAAGTATTTGTTCTAGAATCTCAAAGGCTCCAGGTCCCCAGGTCTTTGATGCTCTGACTGGCCATCTTGAGCTGAGACGTAAGAAGCCTGCCTAGCCTGGCTTCTTATAAAACCTAAAGGGCACAGAGTTCTCACGGAGCAACCTCGGTTCTCAAGCATTCAAACTAAGGTTAAAATTCTTGCTCCTGCCGGGCGTGGTGGCACACGCCTTTAATCCCAGCACTTGGGAGGCAGAGGCAAGCGGATTTCTGAGTTTGAGGCCAGCCTGGTCTTCAAAGTGAGGTCCAGGACAGCCAGGGCTATACAGAGAAACCCTGTCTTGGAAAAAAACCAAAACAACAACAACAAAAACCCTTTAATCCCAGCACTTGGGAGGCAGAGGCAGGAGGATTTCTGAGTTAGAGGCCAATGTGGTCTACAGAGTGAGTTCCAGTACAGCCAGGGCTACACAGAGAAACCCTGTCTCGGAAAAACCAAAAGAAAAAAAACAAAAAAAAAAAACCCTCTTGCTCCTGGTTGATGCTGGGCATGGATTGATCACAGGGACTTGAACCCCAGATGTGAGGGCCAGGGAAAGGTGAAGTACACAAACCATTCTGCTGTGCCTGACCCCTGACCCTTGCCCTAAAAAACCCTGCCTCCATCCTCCACCTCCACGACAGCACAGCAAAGCTGGCCCCCTCACTGACGCTCCTTGTGACCCTAAGATTTTGTTTGGGGTTTGACGGGTGTTCTGTTTTGTTAACAGGGTCCTGCCATGTAGCTCTGGCTTGCCTTGTAGACTAGGCTGTTCTTAAACTCCGTGTTCTGGGATTCAACTACCACCATGTCTAAATGGCTTGAAGATCCGTCTGCCCAGCTGTCACTCCATCCACCGTCCTCTCCCTCCTCCCTCTTTTTCTCCTCTTTCCCTCCCCTCTCCCTTCCTCTCTCCTTCCACGCATCCCCGCGGCGGCGGCTGCGCAGCTGAAGGTTAAAGGCTCCAGCTCTAGAAATCCGGCGGGAAGCCCAGGAGGCGCCCGGTAACCACGCCCAATCCCGACCTGGTCCCGCCCACTCCGTTTCCTGGGGCGGGGCTAGAGGGACTTCCTCCTTGAACCGGTGTGGGAGAGCGTGGTGAGGGGCGTGCCTGCCTTCAGTTCCGAAAAGCCACGGTGTCTTGCCCGGGTTGAATTTTGGTTTTCAAACCCGGCTCAGACAGGATCCTG
Source organism: Mus minutoides (assembly GCA_902729485.2). Taxonomy (NCBI): domain Eukaryota; kingdom Metazoa; phylum Chordata; class Mammalia; order Rodentia; family Muridae; genus Mus; species Mus minutoides. Next base: position 146,589 of record LR749894.1, on the reverse strand, counting down.
AGACCCCTGGCCACCCCCACAGCTCATCCCCAGCTGCCACTCACTGCAGACGCGGATCTCAGGGCAAGACTGGGTTTGTTGCCGCTCTGTCGCCGCCGGAACAGGTCAGGATCCGGGCCTTGTGGCCTCAACCCGAGCTCCCAACTCCGCCGCCCCAGCTATGGCACAGAAACCCAAGATAGACCCCCACGTCGGGCGGCTAGGCTACCTGCAGGCGCTGGTCACAGAGTTCCAGGAAAGCGAGAGCCAAGGTGAGAGGTGTAGGGTGGGCACGAGGGACCCAGCAGGGCTCTGACGGCAGCCGCCGCCGCACAAGTCCGACCCCAGGGCTGCTTCCCATTGCAGATGCCAAGGAGCAAGTCCTCGCCAACCTCGCCAACTTCGCTTATGACCCGGGCAACTACCAGTATCTACGGCAACTACAAGTCCTGGACTTATTCCTTGATTCTCTGTCGGAAGAGAATGAAACCCTAATCAAGTTTGCTATTGGTAAGAGTTAGGCTGCACCCTCCCCCAACCCCCGCGCCTTTCCCCCAGTTATGGACTAGAGCGACTTGAGAGTCAGGCATGCCACTCGCCAATAAAACCAGCATTATGGGAGGCTGAAGCAGGAGGATGGTTGCGACTTGGGAGCCAGCCTGGGACACTGACACTAAACAAACTAGTCTCTGGGATAGGATCTCATCTTCTAGGGCAGACCTGCCGTGTGTGTGTACCACCTACCTCCTCCTCCACACATTATCCCAGTCACAGCTCATTCCAAACAAGTCGTGTCTTTTTTCCTCTTAGAAAAGAGATAATAAGCCCGGAAATGAAAGAAATTTGGTTTTATGTTTGTTTGTTTTGGTTTTTTGAGACAAGGTTTCTCTGTATAGCTCTGGCTGTCCTGGAACTCACTCTGTAGACCAGGCTGGCCTTGAACTCAGAAATCCGCCTGCCTCTGCCTCCCAAGTGCTGGGATTAAAGGCATACGCCACCACTGCCCGGCTGGAGCTTGCTCTTGTATTTACTGTCAAGAGATGCATAGGTAGCTTAGAACTCCTGCAGTTGGGTTATTTTAAGGCTGTTTGAATTATTCAAGATAGACTCTTTTAAATTTGCTGTGTAGGTGTGTGTTTACATGTGTGTGTGGGTGAGTGTGGGTATGCATCAGGCTATATGCATGAAAATTTTCAAGAGTCAGTTCTCCCCGAGTACAGTTGTACAGGCCTTTCATCCCCTGCACTTGGAAGACAGAGGTAGGTGGATCTTTCCGAGTTCCAGGCCAGCCTAGATTGAGTATTGAGTTCTGGGCCATCTAGGGCTATGTAGTAAGATGTGGTCTCTAAAAACTAAGGTAGCCATCGTTGTTGTGTTCTCCTCTTCCAGTTGCTAAGGCAGGATCTCTGTGCCTTCTGTGTAGCCCTGGCTATCCTGGAGCTCACTTTGTAGACCAGGCTGGCCTCGAACTCAGAAATCCGCCTGCCTCTGCCTCCCGAGTGCTGGGATTAAAGGTGTGCGCCACCTCGCCCGGCTTGCATCTGGTTTTCTTAAGTAGGTTCCTGGCATCAAACTCAGGTCATCAGAATTCTATGGCAAGCTCTTTTACTCACTGAGCCATCTCCTCTGCCCCATGATGGTTATTATTGGGTACTCTATAAGGAAGGTACTGGCCCGGGTTCTGAGGAGATGGTGAACAGGTTGGGAATTGTATTCTGGAAGGGGAGCTAGGTGGCGAATATACAAGCAAAGAAGAGATAAACAGCGAACTCAGATGGAGCCAGAGGAGGTGGTGCTACTTACGAGGCTTCCATTTCGGCCATCTTGGAGATGCGATGTGGACTAAGCAGGAAGCTGTTAGAGGGAGGCTGGTGTGTTAGAGGGAGGCTGATGTGTTAGGGATAGCTTAAGTGAAGAGGCAGATGGAAGAGAAATTAGAGGAGTTGGCACAGGAACCAGGATCTAGGCCGTGGGAAGAAGTTTAGAATTTAAGAACAAACAAGTTCTTTTAGCACATACCTTTCAAAAATAACCTTTCCCCATGTCGTACGAAAGGAACCGTAGATGCACTGAGAAGGAAACCGTCTGTAAAAATAACTTCAGGGCTCAAGTGTTGGAGGACCTGTATTATGGTGCATGTACCGCATGCCTAAGGCTCTGTAGGTCAGTCCTCAGCATTGGAAGGAGATAATTCCAATATTGTTTAATATTTAGTTATGCGAAATTTCCTAACAACCCTAAAGAACATTCTTTTTTTTTTTTTTTTGGTTTTTTGAGACAGGGTTTCTCTGTATAGTCCTGGCTGTCCTGGAACTCACTTTGTAGACCAGGCTGGCCTCGAACTCAGAAATCCGCCTGCCTCTGCCTCCCGAGTGTGCCACCACGCCAGGCTCATTCTTTTTTATTAATGAGGAAGGACAGAGCATTTGAGGTCTCATTGTGTAGCCCTGGCTGGTCTGCCCCATGGGTGCTGGGATTAAAGGTCGTCCCACCACCCCTGGCTTTCAGAGGATACTTTGTAGAGTAAGTTCCTCTGCCATATGGCTCCTGAGGATGGAGGTCAGTCATGAAGCTTGGTGGCAGGTCCTTTACCCATTGAGACAACCTGCAGGCCCAAAGGGACTCTTTTTTTTTAAAGATTTATTTATTTAGTATATGTAAGTACACTGTAGCTGTCTTCAGACACTCCAGAAGAGGGAGTCAGATCTCATTACAGATGGTCATGAGGCACCATGTGGTTGCTGGGATTTGAACTCAGAACCTTTGGAAGAGCAGTCAGTGTTCTTAACCGCTGAGCCATCTCACCAGCCCCAAAGGGACATTTTTTTTTTTTTTTTTCAGTTTTTCGAGACAGGGTCTCTCTGTATAGCTCTGGCTGTCCTGGAACTCACTTTGTAGACCAGGCTGGCCTCGAACTCAGAAATCCGCCTGCCTCTGCCTCCTGAGGATTAAAGGGGTGCACCACCACGCCCGGCTGGAACATTTTTTGATGGTTGGTTTGTAACTAGGATTCAGTGCAGGACCTGCATATTTCATCTAACTTCGGTGCTTACAGAGACCTCTTTATGTCCCAAATAAACTTTATTTTATAGCAAGTTGAGAAAACTTGAAGAGACTGGGAGTATCACTCAATAGAGTGTGTGGTGGCCCGTGCCCATAATCCCAGCATGCAGGAGGTAGGGACAGGCAGACAGAGAGCTCAAGAGCCACCTTCAGCCACATAGCCAGTCCAATTCTGAGCCACTCAAGACTCAGCAAAAGAAGAAAGAAAAAGAAAAAATTCCAAAGATAAAAGAGTTCCCACATATTCACATCCACTTTTTCCTATTCTTCTCTCCAGACCCACTTCTTTCTCTTTTTCTTTCTATCTTTCTTTCCTTCCTTTCTTTCTTTCTTTCTTTCCTTCCTTTTACTTTTTTATTTTTTTTTAAATTTATTATATGTAAGTACACTGTAGCTGTCCTCAGATACTCCAGAAGAGGGCATCAGGTTTCATTACAGATGGTTGTGAGCCACTATGTGGTTGCTAGGATTTGAACTCAGGACCTTCAGAAGAGCAGTTGGCACTCTTAACCACTGAGCCATCTCTCCAGCCCCACTTTTCCCTATTCTTAACTCCTCGGATTGTCTGCTTCATCTGCTATAGTTAATGAGCTGGTATTGATACATCACCATTAGCCAGTTTTTATTCATATTATTCACATAACTTTTTTTTTTCCTGATACACTTTTTTTCTGGCCCAAGATCGCACATGACATCCATGGCTTTATCATCAGGCCTTATTTGGGTGTTTTTGTTGTTGTGTCTGAGACAGGGTCTCACTGTAGCTCTGGCTAGCCTGGAACTCCTATTAGGATCATTTAGTGCCAGTGTGACGTAGCTCTCCAATCACCTTCATGACCTGGTGAGCGATTGTTTGTCAGATGTCTCCATTATGAAGCTGTCCCCCTCCCCTTCCATAGTATATTCTTGGGACGGAGGTTATTACATAAATTATCTTAAGTCTCTTTTAATTTTTTTTTTAAAGATTTATTTTTATTTATTATATGTAAGTACACTGTAGCTGTCTTCAGACACTCCAGAAGAGGGCACCAGATCTCGTTACGGATGGTTGTGAGCCACCATGTGGATGCTGGGATTTGAACTTATCACCTTCGGAAGAGCAGTCGGGTGCTCTTACCCGCTGAGCCATCTCACCAGCCCTCTTTTAATTTTTTTTAACATTTATTTAGTATGTGTCTGTGTTTATGTGTGTGTCGTGATAGGGACATGGAGGTCCAGGGACAACACGCAGGGGTGAGTTCTCTCCTTCTACCATGTGGCATCAGGGAATGAAGCTCAGGTTGCCCGCCTTAGCAGCAAGGGTCCTTCCGCAGTGAGCCTTCCCTCCAGCACCTTCTGTTTGGAGAATCTGTGCCAGGAAGGTATAAGCAAACACCTGCCTTCCCTGTAGGGCGCCAGCAGCAACCAAACTTAGATCCCACCAAAGTGTATCTCGCGTAACCACTGGTTTTATTGGGCCTGCTTACAGAACATGGGTGACCCGATAGCAGCTATACTACTAAAAGCCTTGCCCGGCACAAAGGATGATTTCCCTCTAGCCGCAGAAATGGAACCCCTACCCTCTCAGTAACTTTCCATCACTACAGACCGTAGCACCTCCATAGGCCACAAGCAGTTAGCACACAGTCGCATACAACTGAGATGCAGGAGGGATCCTTAGGAATTCAGAGAGGTCTAATAGCTCTCCCTCTCCCCTCCTGAGGTTTGAGGCCAACCTGATCTATAGAGTGAGTTCCAGGACAGCCAGGGCTACACAGAGAAACCCTGTCTCGGAAAACCAAAAAAAAAAAAAAAAAATCCGGGCGTAGTGGCACACGCCTTTAATCCCAGCACTTGGGAGGCAGAGGCAGGAGGATCTACAAAGTGAGTTCCAGGACAGTCAGGGCTATACAGAGAAACCCTGTCTCGAAAAACAAAAAACAAACAAAATAATAAAAGAACATGACTTCAGGCTGTGCTGTTTGGAGGGTAATGATTACCTTCACAGATGACCCATCGTCCATATCACCGATGGTTGCATGGGCTACACCACATTTTTGTTTTGTTTTGTTTTTCATCTTAGAACCCTCTGAAAGTGTACCCCATATGGTCCCAGCACTCAGGGTGCAGAGCCAGAGGATCTCTGTAAGTTCCAGGCTAGCCAGGATCTACATAATGAGTACTTTGGTTTAAAAAAATAAAAAGTAGGGTGTTGGAGAGATGGCTCACCAGTTAAGAGCACTGGCTGTTCTTTGAGAGGTCTTGAGTTTATTTTTTTTGTTGTTGTTTTGTTTTTTGGTTTTTTTTTTTTTTTTTTGAGGGTCTTGAATTTAATTCCCGGCAACCATGTGGTGGCTCATGACCATCTGTAATGGGATCCAATGCCGTCTTCTGCTGTGTCTGAAGAGAGCTACAGTGTACTCATATACATAAGATAAATAAATACAGTAGGCTGCTGACTCTGGAGAAAACTGCCCAGTCACAGAGATGTTCCTCCAGGTTCCAAATAGCATCTGTCCTGCTGGCTCCTCAGCCCCAGAAGGCAGTGTTGCCAGCACAGGGCACCTGAGATGCTCCTCTGCCAGCTTGGAGGCTCCATGGGAGACTGGGTCTTGCCCCCAGGATCTGTCTGTTTCAACACTGTTTATTTTTCCTGCCTTCTTCACATAGTCTAAGTCTCGGGTTTCAAGTGCAAGTTCGGCTCCAGCTCTCATCCTTGAGTCTCTGGGGCGATGTGTTGATCTCACTGCTTTTGTATTTGTCATATACGAGTTAAAAGGAGAGTCCCAGTGGGAGCTGGATGCAGATTCGATGGCTGTTGTCATTTCCTGACCTTGGACTGCCGCTGGCACTAAGAGGGGAGCACTGCTGAGCACCTGTTCTGCTGCTGAAAGCACTGTCCACCTTGGAGCGCCTGGTGGGAGTACTTAAGGTGGTGATCTCCCTGAGAAGCAAGCCTGGCTGTGCCCATCTCTGCAGTTAGGAGTTTGCCTGCTGCACCTGGGAACTAGTCACGAGAAAGCAGCCCATGATTTCGGCTTTGGCTGAAAAGTGGATGGATTGAGACACCAGCTCTTTTTTTTTTCCCCTTGTTCCGGTCAACCCCTCTCGCTCCCCTCGACCCCGCTCACTCCAGTCGGCCCCACTCGCTCCGGCCTCCCCTCGACCCCGCTCACTCCAGTCGGCCCCACTCGCTCCGGCCATCCCCACTCGCTCCGGTTGGTCTCTCCAGTCCAAGGATTCGTTTCTTTTTTTTTTATATTTATTTATTTATCATATGTAAGTACACTGTAGCTGTCCTCAGACACTCCAGAAGAGGGCATCAGATCGCGTTACGGATGGTTGTGAGCCACCATGTGGTTGCTGGGATTTGAACTCCGGACCTTCGGAAGAGCAGTAAGTAGGCACTCTTAACCACTGAGCCATCTCGCCAGCCCCGGATTCGTTTCTTATTATTCTTCTTAAGTAAGCTGTAGCTGACTTCAGACGCACCAGAGGCACCAGCTCTTAAAGCTAACACTCAAGAGTGAATGAAAGAACAGAGCAGAAGCTCCGGTTAAAACCATCCTGTACACCTGTCCATCCCAAGCCAACATGGAGATGCAGAGAGACCGCAGGGGTTTTGCTTCTCCGAAAACTGATCCTTAGGGTGCCACAGGGCACTTGGCAGATAGATTTGTTGCTAAAGCAGGATTCATTCCTCTGAGAAGTCTGGTTAAATTGGCTTCCTAGATCTTGCAGTACACATCACTGCCACCAGGGGGCAGCAGTGCTCAATGGCTAAATCCTTTACAGCCTCTTTGGAAAGCAACAGTGTATTTCTCTTGTAATTAATAATGTCTTTGACATTTGAAAGAGTTGTTTTTCAGCCGGGCATGGTGGCGCACGCCTTTAATCCCAGCACTGGGGAGGCAGAGGCAGGTGGATTTCTCAGTTCGAGGCCAGACTGGTCTACAAAGTGAGTTCCAGGACAGCCAGGGCTATACAGAGAAACCCTGTCTTGAAGGAAAAAGAAAAAGAAAGAGTTGTTTTTCTTATTTATTTATTTTTATGAGCATTGGTGTTTGGCCTGCATGTGTGTCTGTGTGAGGGTGTTAGATCCCCTGGAACTGGGACTAACAGTAGTGAGCTGCCATGTTGGTGTTGAATTGAACCCAGGTCCCCTTAAAGATCAGCCAGTGCTTTTAACGTCTGAGGCACCTCTTCACCCCTGTCGTTTTCTTTTCCAGTAAAGTATAATGTCAGGTGTGCACAGTCCCAGCTACTTGGGAGCCCTAGGCAGAGTGTCTCTTCTAGTTTGAGATAAAGCAGGTTTATTTTAGACCTAACAGTTATGTGTGTTTTAATTATGTGACACACAGCTGACCAGTATGGTACAGGATCTACAGAATTAAGAGAGTGGGGGCTGGTGAGATGGCTCAGTGGGTAAGAGCACCCGACTGCTCTTCCGAAGGTGATAAGTAGGTGATAAGTTCAAATCCCAGCATCCACATGGTGGCTCACAACCATCCGTAACGAGATCTGGTGCCCTCTTCTGGAGTGTCTGAAGACAGTGTACTTACATATAATTAATAAAATAAATCTAAAAAAAAAAAAAAGAATTAAGAGAGTGATCCCAGCTTTGGGAGACAGAGGCTAGTGGATCTCCAGAAGTTCAAGACCAGCCTAGTCTACATGGGGAAATTCCAGGCCCTCCAGGACTACACAGGAAGGCCTTGTCATGTGCATACATGCACATATACATGAATAAAAGTATGTAGCATGTATATTTTCCTCTTACAGCTGGTGACAAGCATTATCAGGGTGCTGAAGTAAAACCCAAGAACAGATTAGTGCCCAGTGAGACTTTTGTTTATTTTTATAGAAATGTATTGCATTATGATTGTGCATGTGATGTGGGAGGGGGCGTGTCTACATGCCATTGCATGTATGTGGGGGTCACAGGACAACTGTCTGGAGTCAGTGTTCTCCTCCCACCCTAACGTGGGTCCCTGAGGTTGGACTTTGGTTTCAGGATGCTCAGGTACGCTTACCTGCAATCTCACTGTCATCTTATTTTTGGCCTTGAACTCAGGGATCTGCCTGCATCTATCTTGTCTCCCAAGTGCTGGGATGAAAGCCAATGCACCTCCACCGCCGCCCACCCTTTTTAGCCCCAGGAAGTCCCTTTGAGCCCTTCCCAACACCAGCTCCTATTTTGTGACTCCCAAGTCGCCCGTTTCTCCAAGTCCATCTCTCATCTCAGGTTCCATCTTTCGGGTTTCTATGGTTACTGGTGTCCAACTGAGCCCAGTCTTTGCCTCTAGCTCTTCCACCCTGCCCCCATCTCTGTCTGACCAAAGCAAATTCTTCAGCTAGTCAGGGCTTGCTCTCCTCTCTTCTTTCTTTTTGGTGGTACTAGGATGGAGCCCAGGAGCCTGTGCAAGCATCCACCGCAGCCACGCCCGGTCCACCCTTTCTGGTTTGTAACTATCTGGGAGTATGATGAATGGACACAAGTGGCAGTTTAATTCATCCTTGAATCCATTAAGGTGCGCTCCCACGTGCACCAGCAGCTCCTTGGTCAAGCTGTGTCTTGTTTCTCCCATACACCCTGGGCAGGCACAGCTCTTACCTTTGTCCCTGTGCATTGCTTTCACGTGGTCTTGGTCTTTATTTAAGTGAGATCATGCAAGATCTATCCTAAAGCTAGCTTTTAAAAATACATTTTAAATTTTAGAAAATTCTTTTATATATTCTCACCCCTATGGCAGTTTTCCCTCCCTCCCCTCTCCTGAGTCTCTCCCTCCCACCTTCTCTCTCTCCCAGATCCACCCCTTCTGTGCCTCCTCTCCGAAGGCCTCCTAGGGACATCAACCAAACACTGCATAACAAGCTGTAGTAAGAGCAGGCACACACCACCACCACTATCATCACCACCAACCACCGTCACCATCATCACCACCACCACCAACAACCACCGTCACCATCACCACCACCACCATCACGGCAAGGCCGGGCAAGTCAGCCATAGGAGGAAAAGGGTCCCACAATAGGCAAGAGTCAGGGGCAGGCCCTGCTTCCACTGCTAGGATTCCCACAGGAACACCAAGCTGTTCAGCCTAACATCTGCAGAGGACCTAAGTCAGAGCCTGCAAAGGCTCCCTGATCTCTGTGTGCTTCTGGGCTCCACCTAACGCTTGCCTGGGGGGACTCTGCATGACGTCTCCTTGGTCCCTCTGGTGGTGATTCTGCTAGGCTCCTGTCCCAGAACACGCTGCCGGAAGGAGAAAATGAAGATTGAAGATGTGGTGGCTGGGTTGGTGGCCTTGCCTGGTTATAGAAGTCCAGGCTCTGTGTGGAGGAGACTGTGCTAGGGTTTCTCGCCTAGGTCCCTTGGACTTTCATTGCACTTCATGTCCACCTTGCCTCTGAAATGCCCTCTTCCAGTTTCAGTCCTTTCTCCCAGTGTTTTCTCTCCTTCCGCCTCCACTAAATCTGGTTGTAGGGAGGCATGGCGGCACAGGCATTTGGGAGGCAGAGGAAGATGACTCTCGATGAGCTCAAGACCAGCCTGGTCTACATAGCAAGTTCCAGACCAGCTAGAGCTTCACTGTGAGACACTGTCACATACACCCACACACAAAAAAGTTAATTCTCTCTATGTGTGTGTTCTTGAGTATGGGAACCAGGGGTGAATGCTGGCAGCTATCTTCTGTGACTTTGCACTGTGGGTTTTGAAGACAGGGTCTCTCATTGTATGTATGTGGCATAGGCGGAGGGGTGGGCAGGTTCATGAGGGCACAGGTGCTGATGAAGGCCAGAAAGGGACGTCAGATCCTATGAAGCTGTAGTTACAGGTGGAAGAGCAGTGTGTGCCGAGCCGTCTCTCCAGTCCTTGTGGGGTTTGTTTGTTTGTTTGTATTCATATATAGGAGTGTATCTGTGTGTGAATGCTGTATGTACACCATGGGGTCCTATGGAGGCCAGGTTTTTGGATTCTCTGGAGCTGGCGTTACTAGTGGTTCAGAGCTGCCTGGTGTGGGTCCTGGGAACAGAACTTGTGTCCTCAAGGAGAGCAGGAAGTATTCATAGACACTGAGCCATCTCTCTGCCCCGCTTGTTTTGTCTTTGAGACAGGGCTGTAGCCATGCCTAGCAGTGAAAGCAGACTTTCATGTTGGTGTTTTTGGGCAAGCCTATATATAACCCAGCCCTCAGGAGGCCGTGGCGGGACACTATTCCAGGCAAACCTAGGCTTCAGAGCAAGTCTTTCTAAAACTAGCCCCCAAAACTCTCTTGAAGACACTGCCTTTCATTTTAATAGTGTGTGTTTGTGTGTGTGTATGCATGTATGCGTGCACGTGCATGAATACAGATGTCCACAGAGGCCAGAAGGGGTTTAATATCCCCTGAAGCTAGAATTCATGCTACCCACTGGGGGTCCCGGGGATCAAACGCAGGTCCTCTGCAAAGGCCATACACTCTCTTAGCTGTTGAGCCATTTATATAGCCTGGAGACATTATTTTTAAGTTCTATATGGTATTTTTCATCCAATAAGCTTGCTGTAATTTACTTACTGAATGGGTTTGCTACTTAGATTTAGCATGTCGTGAGGTTTCTGGTTTCTTTTTCTTTCTCACTATCCTCTTGGGGGAGGGCAGATGCTGCGGACAGAAGTCAGGATGACTCCCAGGCAGAACTTCTCAAGCCTTGGCAGAGGACTGGGGCTTGCTGACCTTGCAGTCCCTGTCCACAGGCAGACTTCTCCCCAGGCCCGAGTGCTTCCTCAAGACTCACTAGCCAAAAAGGAGCTGGGAGGGGAGACCAGAGGAAGCCGGACCCAGGCACCCGGCTCATCCAACTTTGCCTTTCTCCAGGGGGGCTCTGCAACCTGTGTCCGGACAAGGCCAACAAGGAGCACATCCTGCAGGCCGGGGGCCTCCCACTCATCATCGGCTGCCTGTCCAGTCCTAACGAGGAGACGGTGCTGTCTGCTGTCACCACACTCATGTACCTGAGCTCACCAGGCTCCCGTTCCCATCCTGAGCTGACCTCCCTGCCTGTGGTCCAGTGCATGCTGCGCTTTTCTCTCTCAGCCAGCACACGGCTCCGGAACCTGGCCCAGATATTCCTAGAGGACTTCTGCTCCCCAAGCCAGGTGGCTGAGGCCCACAGCCAGCAGGCCCATTCTGCCCTGGGGATCCCACTGCCAAAGACTGAGGCCCCACAGCAGCCCTGATCCAAGGACGCTTAAAGATCCTGCCACTTTCTGCCCGAGACTAGTCCTAGTACAGGTATAGGAAGCAGAAGGCTAATAGCATCCTGAGGCCATCCTGCGCAAGTGGTGCTTGTTCGGCTGCATGCAGGCTACAGTCTTGGCATGACAGGCATTTGCATCTAGGGAAAACGGGAGGAGGGATGAAACCAGACTTGAGATCCTTAGAGGAGAGAACCAAAGCTGGTATGGCTTTCATAGACTGGCACTCAGTAAACTACAGACAGACTACCATCTCTGCTGCTCCCCAGTGCCCAGCTAATGCCCTCATGTAAGAAGCTGTTCCCCTGGGAGAGTGGCCAGTACCATGAGTGTCCAGAGTGATTTTGATGGCTAGAGATCGATCTGGGAAAATGCCGTGGGTGAAGTCCTCCAGTGTTGAGGCTGAGTATCTGGGCATGGTAGCATTGACTTGGAGAGCTCTGCAGACCAGAAACAACTATCCACACAGCCCTGTTCTCTGCTAGGCGCCCTAGGAGGAACACAGACGTGAAGTTTCTTCCCTTGGGTGTCACAGCTTAATGTGTTAATTAAATGGCCATTGGGCATGAAGAACAAGGCCCTGCAGGTGTGAGAGCAGAATGAAGAGAGCTGAGGGCACCCGGGCATGCCTTGTCTCTCTGGAGAGGCCCTACGTAGGACCCTGGGGTTAGACAGCAAGACAGTGACTTCAGCTGTGTTTTACCAGGCTGTGGCCCTCTCGTGTGCCAGCTCCCAAGTGTAGCATCCCTGTCTCTTCCAGAGTTGCTCTGGCACCCTTTGCCTATGGGTCAGATCTTCTGAACATGAACCCTTCCTGGGCTATCCCAGTCTGCTTCCTGCCATTCTCTCAGGAGCCACAAGCCTCCAGTAGGTGCTATCAACCTCTCAGGACCTTCCGTAAAGACACCTAGAAACTAGATGTCAGAGGACTACGGCGACTCAACCTCTAATCCGATCCCTTGAGAGACAGGAGCAGGATAGCCATGCGTCTGGCCCAGCCTACCTAGTGAGTTCCTGACCACAAAGGTCCCAATAGAGTCTAAGGGACGCAAGCTCCTGGAACTGCTGACCGCACGCCTCTGCCAGTGAGAAGAAGAAAATGGAATTAGGGGATAAGTGAAGAGTAGTCCTGACAGGAAGTTGGGGTTTAGGAAAAATGGGGGCCCTGATCACTCAGCATTGTCCCCCCTCAAATGGGCAATGAAAGCTGAGGAAGGAGAGCTACAAGGGCTGGAGGGGGCTGTTGTACAGCCACTGGATGAAGGAAGGGCAGGAACCTTCTCAGTGGGGCTGTCTCCCCCTGACAGTAGCCCTCTCCTGTCCCAGGAAAAGGGGCATCAAAGAACCAAAGCCTTGCGTTTGGTTTTTATTTTTATTAAAAACCTCCTGATTTTCTCTATTTGTGTGCTAGTCTCCTTTCCAGGTGTAGGCATCATGGAAGGAGCCGGAAGGCAGTCTGTTCAAGTGGCTCCCTGATTAAAGAAAGTCACCTGTCCAGGCAGGGTTCTGTCCCCCTGAGGGTCCTTCACAGGCTGGCTCTCTTGCTCTCTATGATTCCTCTCCAGTTGTCACTCCAGGAAAGCAGCCGTCTCCTGGTGGGGGGCAGGACCAGGTGCTGATTGTGGCAGCAGGTGAACAAGATGTGCTCCCAGCTTGGGGTCTCCTCTAGGCCTGGGCAGTAAAGACAGCATGCGCTCCGTAATCTGGTCATTTTTACTCCTTAATCCCAGCAGGCCAGATGCCTGAGGGTTGTCAAGGTTAACTGGCCCAACCTTGAATGTTGTCTTTGTCATCAATGAGCAGGTCTCCCATGACCACTGTCTTGTCCCTTGTCAGGATAATCCGCTCCACAAACTCTGGCCCCAGGTTCTGCTCCACCCAGCGGTACTGTATAGGCGGGAGGGGTGGGGGGAGGTCAGTGGAACTTGCTAGGCTCAGAATGCAAGATAAGTAAGGCATGGGAGCCTAAGTGGGACTAGCCCTCAACCACGTGGGACCCCACCCAGCCCCCATTTTCTGAAGCTTATTTTTTAAAATCAAGATTGGAAAGTCAAATCTGCGCAGGCGCCGGCACCTTCTCGCCCACACAGTGGTCGTACTTCAGCAGTGGGGTGGTGCAGATGAAGACCTCGGTGCTGTGGAGAAGGGGTGCAGTTAGGCCTGGGGCACTGGCCGTCTTCCCGCCACCCCCTCCTCACCCTCCTTACTCTTGCATGTCGTTCATCTCTCGCAAAGCGTCCAAGGCCCCAGGAATGGGCTCCAAGTTTAGGAAAAAGCCTGGAGCTTCATACACACTGGCCACTTTTTCCTGAAAGAGAAATCTTGGTCCCGCTCCTGCTTTCCAGTAGGGGGAGCCCCCAGAGAGGACACACACACACACAAAAAAGATTCTGCAGGAGACCTCGGTTCGTGTGTGTGTGTGTGTGTGTGTGTGTGTGTGTGTGTGTGTGTGTGTGTACACCTTTTCAAGCTTTCTGGTTCGGGGTGAACTGTGGATTCGCACCGCTTGGCTACCTAGAAGAGAACTCAGACTAGAAGTTCCCCATCGGGTCTCCTACCGCCAGGTCCGGCCTCAGGGCTCCGTACTGCTCGTTGGCGAGGAAGCCCCGCCGCTGTTCCAGCGGCACGTGCGGTTCCCCGGGAAAGCGGCGGCGAAAACCCTGCAGGAGTCCGGACTCGAAGTCAGCTAGCACGCCGTCCATGTCCACCAGCACGCGCACCGGCCGCTTCACCGCCATTGCCACGCCCGGGGTCTCCGCAGAGCACCGCAGCAAGCACGGAAGATGCCAGACCCGGAAACAAGCTTCCGGGACCGGGTAGGGGCGGGCCGGACTCTATTCATTTGCATAGAGTGGCCAATGAGGTGCCCAGGATGGCATTGCGTCCCTTAAGGGGCTGCCGCTCATGTGCAACATCAGATTCCCTCTTCCAAGACCTCCAAGGTCCGAAATACTGTCTTGGCAATGGGGAATCTGCTTCGCATGCTGAATGCATCCTTTGCCTCTCCCATGCTTCTCCCAAGCTTCTCTGGAAGCTGACAGGATCGTGAGTCTCCCAGTTCAAGGGATGAGAAGGACCCCTTAAAGACAGCTGTGGGCATGAGCTGGGCTCTCTCAAGAGACGGACTCATAAACCAGATTTAGTGTGAAACAGTAGCATTGTTTTCAATCTGAGTCCAGCACTTTTTCCTATGGACCCGAGGTCTCCGATAGAATCGAAAGCTTCTGTGTCCCTCTAGAAAATGTTAAACGTATACACACATACACAACCTGTTCTTGTAGATTTCAGAGTCAATGGCGACATCACATCAATTTTCCAACCTATAAATGCAGATTTAAGTGAGTAATTACTTTTCCCCCCTTCACTTGGGGTTTCTCCACATAGCCCTGGCTGTCCTGAAACGCTTCAAACTCTCAGAGGTTTGCCTGCTTCTGCCTTCCATGTGCTGGGTTTAAAGGTGGGCGCTGCTACACCCCAATATGACATGACTTCTAACCCATGGCATAAATTTGTTAGCATGGAGCCTGACATCTCACTTGAAGAAAAGCTAATTTAAAATAAAACAAAGGAGCTGAGTGTGGTGGCGCACATTTTTAATCCTAACACTTGGGAGGCAGGCAGACCTCTGAGTTCCAAGACAGCCAGAGCTACATAGTGAAGACCCTATCTTTTTTTTTTTTTTAAGATTTATTTATTTATTATTTGTAAGTACACTGTAGCTGTCTTCAGACACCCCAGTAGAGGGGGTCAGATCTCATTACGGATGGTTGTGAGCCATCATGTGGTTGATGGGATTTGAACTCAGAACCTTAGGAAGAGCAGTCAGTGCTCTTAACCGCTGAGCCATCTCTCCAGGCCCCATGAAGACCCTATCTTAAAGTAAACAAATTTGGGCTGGAGAGATGGCTCAGCATCGGTTAAAAGTACAGGCTAAGCCGGGCGTGGTGGC
This sequence comes from Mus minutoides, assembly GCA_902729485.2. Lineage (NCBI taxonomy): Eukaryota > Metazoa > Chordata > Mammalia > Rodentia > Muridae > Mus > Mus minutoides. The sequence continues at coordinate 131,380 of LR749894.1, read as the reverse complement.
GCACGCCTTTAATCCCAGCACTCGGGAGGCAGAGGCAGGCGGATTTCTGAGTTCGAGGCCAGCCTGGTCTACAAAGTGAGTTCCAGTACAGCCAGGGCTATACAGAGAAACCCTGTCTCAAAAAAACAAAAACAAAAACAAAACAACAACAACAAAAAAGTACAGGCTGCTCTTCCAGAGGTTCTGAGTTCAAATCCCAGCAACCACAAGGTGGCTCACAACCATCTGTAATGGGATCTGGTACCTTCTTTGGGTGTGTCTAAAGACAGCTACAGTGTATTCATATAAATGAAATAAATAAATCAAATGAATAGCTCTTCTCCTTTCCTCCGCCATTGTGGGCACTAAGCCTGATTCGGCTTCTCACCATGTCGTCTCACAAGACTTTCAGAATCAAGAAACAAAAGCAAAGCCGGGCCTGATGGCGCTCGACTTTAATCCCAGCACTCGGGAGGCAGAGGCAGGTGGATTTCTGAGTTCGAAGCCAGCCTGGTCTACAAAGTGAGTTCCAGTACAGCCAGGGCAATACAGAGAAACCCTGTCTCAAAAACCAAAACAAAAAACCAAAAAAAAAAAAACCAAAATCGTCCTATTCCTCAGTGGATTCAGATGAAAACTGTTAACAAGATCAGGTACAACTCTAAGAGAAGACAATGGAGGAGAACGAAGCTGGGTCTGTAGGGATTCACACGATGGCAAGACTGAGGGTTTATACTGAATAGTCATCAGTCAGTCCTACCAGATGGATCTCAACTTTTTTTTTTTTTTTTTTTCGAGACAGGGTTTCTCTGTATAGCCCTGGCTGTCCTGGAACTCACTTTGTAGACCAGGCTGGCCTCGAACTCAGAAATCCGCCTGCCTCTGCCTCCCGAGTGCTGGGATTAAAGGCGTGCGCCACCACGCCCGGCTGGGATCTCAACATTTTTAACCTGGAGACTTGCTCATGTCTTAAATTAGGGTGTTTGTCCAGTAATAAAATATAGAACCTTTCAAAAATAAACAAATTTTTAAAAAACACAAAAAAAGCAAACAAAACCAGTAAAACAAACCAACAACATATCCCAGTAAGTTCTTACTTAGGGACTGAATTTTCACTAAGCCAAGCCAGTTTACATATAAACTGAGTTAAGGTTCATCTGATGGTTTTTCTCTCCTGCCCTTTCAGTAACTTTATTTTAAAATATTTTGGGCCGGGTGTGGTGGCACACGCCTTTAATCCCAGCACTCAGGAGGCAGAGGCAGGTGGATTTCTGAGTTCGAGGCCAGCCTGGTCTACAAAGTGAGTTCCAGGACAGCCAGAGCTACACAGAGAAACCCTGTCTTGAAAAAAAAAAAAAATTGAGAATCCCATACATGTATACAATGTATTTTTACCCTATTTAACCCAGACTTCCGCCAACATCTCCTGGACACCCCTACACACACTTACTTTTTTTGCAACAGGGTTTTATGCATCCAAATTTGACGCAAATTCACTACCTACCTGGGCTTGCCTGTAATTCCAGATACCCCTGCCTCTACCTCTCTCTACCTCCGTGTATATATGTGGTGGACCACATGCAGCATTCAGAGGCCATCAAGCTTCAAGGCCCTGGAGCTAGAGTTAGAACCAGCTGTGAGCTGCTAATTGGGTGCTGAGAACTGAACCTGGGTTCTCTGCAAGTGAATGCTCTTGTTTTGAGACAGGGTTTCTCTGCATAGCCTGGATCTCCCTTCATAGACCAGGCTAGCCTCAAACTCACAAGAGATCCATCTGCCTTTGCTTCCTGAATGCTGGGATTAAATGTGTGCTACCACTGCCTGGCCCAACAAATGTGCTTTAGCACTAAGCAATCCTCCAAGCAAGCATTCCAACCCCATTTAAAAAAAGGTTTGAAGATCTGCCTTAACAGATTCTTTTCTCACTTGGGGTGTTAAACCCCCTCCTGCAAATGTTTCCAGACAGTCCCCTAAAATCTGCTCCAATAATGGAGTCTGGCTGAACTTCCACTCCCTCAAAACACCTGCCACCAGGTACTTATCTCAATAATAAAAGTTAAGGCCAACTATCAAGTTAGAACGCCAACTAGGGAACTCCCTTCCCAGGAGCCCCACCATGCTAAGAGGCTGAGAAGGATGGGTACAGGTTTACTCCCTATGAGATTCATAGTGGAAAATCAGGCCTTTAAAAGCCATGGCCCTGGGGGCTGGTGAGATGGCTCAGCGGGTAAGAGCACCCGACTGCTCTTCTGAAGGTGATAAGTTCAAATCCCAGCAACCACATGGTGGCTCACAACCATCCGTAACGAGATCTGGCTCCCTCTTCTGGAGTGTCTGAGGACAGCTACAGTGTACTTACATATAATAAAATAAACTAAAAAAAAAAAAAAAAAAAAATTTAAAAGCCATGGCCCACCCATTCAGGAAGCTAGCCTGTTGCAGTACACAGAAATGATTGTAGGCTACAGCTGTCAATCAAACATGAAAATGTTTTAGAACCTAGTTTATTTGTTTGTTTGTTTGTTTTTCTTTTTTCAAGACAGGGTTTCTCTGTATAGCCCTGGCTGTCCTGGAACTCACTTTGTAGACCAGGCTGGCTTCGAACTCAGAAATCCACCTGCCTCTGCCTCCCGAGTGCTGGGATTAAAGTGTGCCACCACGCCCAGCCTCATCCCAGGACTCTTAACCACTGAGCCATCCCTCCAGCCCCACTGGCTCAGCTGTATCAAATGCCATTAGGTGGTTTTGTTTCTAGGAAAGGAAAAGTCCAGGAAGGACTTTCAAACACTGTCAGAAAGACAGGACTGGAATGCAACTCCACTGGCATGCAGGAAACCCTCAGTAGGTTCCATCTCTACATAAACTGGGCATGGTGGTACATATCTATAACAGCACTTGAAGGAGTCGTCCAAGAACAGCTTCAGATACACAGTGGATACTCTGACACCATATACATACATACATACATACATACATACATACATACATACATACACACACACACAGACACACACTCTACCTTAAAAAAATAAAGACAAAACACAGTGCTTCAAAAGGTGGGTATTGTTTACTTTAAGCAACAGTCCACGACTGAGGAGTACAAGCGTCATGGGTGAGACTTTCTCCATGGTCAGGCATCAGCATCATGCACTTGGCACTTCTTCCATCAGGAGGTCCCCGTGGGACCTGCACCCACAGCCCCATTCTGGGACGGCCTTCCTTGTGTGCTTCACCTTGCAATTCCAGGGAGCTTGCTTGTGTATCTGAAGCCATTCTCAGCGCTGGGTGGCTTTGCCCAGCGGCCGGCCAGCCACAGTGGCCACTGGCATCTTCAGGGTACAGAAGGCAGCTTGTCTGCGCTGCAGGCAGCCGGATGTGAGGTACAGCTGCTTCATTACTCCACCCGGCACAGGAAGGTGCACTTAGCAAAGGGCACTGATGGTAGGGCAATAGCAAGGCGAGCCGAGAGCTGCCACCCTGTGGAGCTGGGAGCAGGGGCTGCAGGGCAGTGCCTGTGGCTGCTGTCGGTCCCATCACATGAAGCCAAGGACAGTGTCAAAAACCCTGGTACAAGAGTCTCTATACATCAGGAACCAGATCATCTGTTCTTAAAAACAGTCTACTACTCCAGTCTACTACTAGAAAACACTCATGCCATGGCCCACAGACCCAGGAGTCAGACAGAAGAAAAAGGAAGAGAGAAAGCAGGGGAAAAAAAAGACAGCAGTACATAAAGTGCTTCTCTTTTAATGAAACAAATCCAAAGATGTACAGTCAGGCTCACGTTGTGCAGTTCACAAGCATGGAAAAACAAACAAACAGAAGGACAGAGCTCCAAGACAAGAAGCTAACCCAAGACCAGGCTGGACTTGCCACCAGGGGGATTTCTCCTGGATGGCATTGGGGCTGGAGCCACTGGGCTGGGCACAGGAGCAGCGGGCACCGGCTTCTCTTCCATCTGTGCCAGGTTGGCTTGGAAGTCTGTGTCCACATTTTCTAGGAAGACAAAGTTTCAAAACGGTTCAAATAAGTGGAAAAAAAAAGATATCCACAGTCACCAACTGAGGTAATTGTACCCAGAAATGGAACCTGTCAGTGTGTTACCTACTCATTTTGTGTATGTATGTGGTTTTCTTTTTTTCTTTTCTTTTTTTTTTTTTGGTTTTCCAGACAGAGTTTCTCTGTAAAGCCCTGGCTGTCCTGGAACTCACTCTATAGACCAGGCTGGCCTTGAACTCAGAAATCCACCTGCCTCTGTTTCCCGAGTGCTGGGATTAAAGGCGTGGGCTACCACGCCCGGCTTATATGTGGTTTTCAAAATCCCAAGATTCCATTATCCAAAAAACAGGATCAGACATACAACACATGTTTTTGTTTGTTTGTTTGTTTGGGGGGGGACAGGGTTTTACTGTGTAGCCATGGATGTCTCAGAACTCATTCTGCTCCAGACTCAGAGATTGGCCTGCTTCTGCCTCTGTGTTGCATGCCACCGCCATCCTGTGCTGTTTCTATTTTTGAGTCAGGATCTCAATGTGTGTAGCTTGAGATGTCCTGGAACTCACTCTATGATGTGCATCTTTAATCCCAGCACTCAGGAGGCAGAGTGGGTGGCTCTTTTTTGGTTTTTCGAGACAGGGTTTCTCTGTATAGCCCTGGCTGTCCTGGAACTCACTTTGTAGACCAGGCTGGCCTCAAACTCAGAAATCTGCCTGCCTCTGCCTCCCAAGTACTGGGATTAAAGGCATGTGCCACCACGCCCGGCGAGGGGGTGGCTCTTTAGGCCACCAGGTCTATGCGGAGTTCCAGAAGAGCCAAGGCTACATACAGAAACCCTGTCTCAAAACTGGGCTGGCAAGATGGCTCAGTGGTTAAGAGCACCGACTGCTCTTCCAAAGGTCCCGAGTTCAAATCCCAGCAACCACATGGTGGCTCACAACCATCCATAATGAAATCTGATGCCCTCTTCTGGGGTGTCTGAAGACAGCTACAGTGTACTCACATATAATAAATAAATCTTTAAAAAACAAAACAAAACAATGAACTAAGCCGGGCTTGGTGGCGCACGCCTTTAATCCCAGCACTCGGGAAGCAGAGGCAGGTGGATTTCTGAGTTCGAAGCCAGCCTGGTCTACAGAGTGAGTTCCAGGACAGCCAGGGCTATACAGAGAAACCCTGTCTCCAAAAACAAAAACAAAAACAAACAAAACAAAACCAATGAACTAAGCAGGCCAGTGGTGGCGCACGCCTTTAATCCCAGCAAAGGCAGGCAGGTCTCTCAGTTCCAGGACAGCCAGAGCTATCTATACAGAGAAAGCCTGTCTTAAAAACAAAAAACAAAAAACAAAAAACAAACAAACAAAACCCTAAATAAAATTATTTTCCTGCACTCTGTGGCAGGCAGTTTTCACACTATTCATTCCCACCATTTACACTTGCCATGTGTCAATGAACATGTTTAATTTTTCACAATAGAGCCAAAATGCAAAAAGAATACCAAAACAAATAAATCTATGGACTAAACACTAACTAGGCAGTGGCTAAAGCCAGGTGTGCTGTTAAGTCACCGTGGTGAAGGTGATGAAACACACTGGCACAGACAGGTGTGACGTGGGAAGTGGGGAGTAGATAATGGTGAATGTCAGACTGGGTCTCCTAAGACTTTGCCGGGCAGTGGCAGCACACGCCTACCTTTAATTCCAGCACTCGGGAGGCAGAGGCAGGCGGATTTCTGAGTTTGAGGTCAGCCTGGTCTACAAAGTTGAGTTCCAGGACAGCCAGGGCTACACAGAGAAACCCTGTCTCAAATAACCAAAAATAAAATTAAAACATAAAAACAAAAAAATGAAAGGAAGTCAAGGAGCTGTATAGCCAGCCCGGTGTGACAGTTCACAAGTGAGATGGCCACATTTGAAGCCAATCCAAAATTGACATCCAGTACCGAAATTATAGAAAAAGGAAGCAGTGGGGGCTGGAGAAAGGACTCCATTTAAACACACGGGCAGTTCTTCAGGCTCAATTCAGAGCAACGCCCACACAGCTGCTCAACCATCTCTGACTCTAGCTACAGGGCACCAGGCCTCCTGAACCACACATATACACATAGTGCACAGCCATGCATGGGCCAAAAACACCCACGTACATAAAATAAAAAAATCATTTAAAAAATTAAAAAATAGGAACTAAAAGCAAGCATAAGGTCTTACTTCTATTTCTATGTCAATTTGAAAATAAATACCAGCTGGGCGTGGTGGCTCATGCCTTTAATCCCAGCATTTGGGAGGCAGAGGCAGGCAGATTTCTGAGTTTGAGGCCAGCTTGGTCTACAGAGTGAGTTCCAGGATAGCCAAGGCTACAAAAGAGAAACCCTGTCTTGGGAAAAAAAAAAAAAAAAAAAAAAAAAGAAGGGGCTGGTGAGATGGCTCAGCCGGTTAGAGCACTGCTCTTCCAAAGGTGATGAGTTCAAATCCCAGCAACCACATGGTGGCTTACAACCACCCGTAACAAGATCTGATGCCCTCCTCTGGTGCATCTGAAGTCAGCTACAGCGTACTTATGAAGAATAATAAGAAAATGACTCCTTGGACTGGAGAGACCAACCGGAGCAAGTGAGGCTGTCCGGAGCGAGCGGAGCCGAACGGGGACGGCCGAAGCAAGCAGGGATGGCCAGAGCTAGTGGGCCGGAGCGAGTGGGGCCGAACGGGAACGGCCGGAACGAGGGGGGCCAACCGGAGCAAGCGGAGCAGATCAAAGCGAGCCAGGCCGGCTGGAAGGAGCAGAGGCCGTACGGGGGCGGCCGGGAGCGAGTGAGGCTGGCCGGAGCGAGCAGAGCCGGCGGGAGTGAGCGGGGTTGACCGGAACAAGGAAAAAAAAAAAAAAGAAAGAAAATGAATACCAGTGCTCAAACTAGTAATTCTAAAGAGGATTGGATACTTTTTTGTAACACTGAAGATCAAACTCAGGGCCTTGGTACATCAAAATAAACACTGTACATACTAACTTGCTATTTAGCCCATCAATAAGATAACTGAACAAGACACTAGTGAAAAGAATGATTCATATTAAGAAGCTGTAGAGTCAAAACAGAAGAACTGGGGGCTGGTGAGATGGCTCAGTGGTTAAGAGTGCCAACTGCTCTTCCGAAGGTCCCGAGTTCAAATCCCAGCAACCACGTGGTGGCTCACAACCAACCGTAACGAAATCCGATGCCCTCTTCTGGAGCTGTCTGAAGACAGCTCCAGTGTACTTACAAATAATAAATAAACAAAACCCAGAAGAACTGTAACTGCTCTGTCTAGCCTGCAGGTAGGCAAGACTGCTGCCTAAATGTCCTTTCTCCCAGTAGTCTGCAATGGCCAGGCCAACACTACCCTTGAGCCTCCAGACTCATCTCCCTGACCCCCCTTTTTTCCTTTTTTGAGACAGCATTTGACTACGAAGCCCTGGCTAGCCTGGAACTACAAGAGATCATTCCTGCCTGTCTCCCAAATGTTGGTGCTAAAAATTAAAGACATAGCTAGGCGTGGTGGTGCACACCTTTAATCACAGCACTCAGGGTGCAGAGACAGGCAGATCTGTGAGGTCAAGGCCAGCTTGCTCTACAAAGCAACTTCAGGACAGCCAGAAGCTTGTTATATAGAAAGAATGATTAAATACAGGCTAGCACACCCAATTCATTAAAAACCAAAATTAAATAAAGGTAGTCTGATTGATTAAAGACTTAAGCTAAGGGCTGGTGAGATGGCTCAGCGGGTAAGAGCACCCAACTGCTCTTCCGAAGGTGATAAGTTCAAATCCCAGCATCCACATGGTGGCTCACAACCATCTGTAACGAGATCTGGCGCCCTCTTCTGGAGTGTCTGAAGACAGCAACAGTGTACTTACATATAATAAGTAAAATAATTCTTAAAAAAAAAAAAAAAGACTTAAGCTAACAGGTCCAGCTCCTTAGCTAGCTCATATCCACCACCTGCTCCCTCAACACCTATTTCTGCAGCCTCTCTCCCCGACTGGGCCTTGAACTCCCCTAAGAGCAGGGCCAAATTCCTCCTTGTAACCACTGTATCTTACTACCCAAAGGTCATGGCACTCTGCCCTGTATCAAAACAGAGCCTATCTTACTTAGAAGATGTCCAATGCATCCCCCTTGAAGCTAACTGTGAAAGAACTGGAGCTGACCTTTAATCCAACCAAGTAGGCATTAGTTGTTATTTTATGACAAATGGGCTAAAAAGTTTCAGAAGTCAGAAAAACCAGAGGCCATTGCTGACCAACCATTTAAAGAGGACTTTCCTGCATACTCTGCAGCTGCAGAGGGTAGAGAAGCAGGAGGCAGCCACCACTCAGGACAGGATCCGTCTCTCTCCAGGTTTTCCCAGTTAGACTAGCTGGCTAAGGGCACAGCTCAGTGGACAGGGTGGTAGGCGTGTGTGGGAGGGACTGGTTTAGCAGACTCTGTTAAGTGCGGCCCAACAGTTCTCAAAGCACTAAGCTGCATGTTGGAGTCAGCGATCTGGTCAGCGCTCCCTCTACTTGGGGCTTGAATCCAACCTTTGTATTATGAAATACAAAACCAAAAACTGTAAGTGTCCAGGTAGAGTGTGACACATCCCCTTAATCCTAGAATGCAGGTTTCTGTGAGTTCAAGGCCAGCCGAATCTATAAACTTAAGGTACGGGCAAGACAGGAACATATAGTGAGACTCTGATTTTTTTGTTGTTGTTTATTTTTGGTTTTTTGAGGCAGGGTTTCTGTGTAGCCCTGGCTGTCCTGAAACTCACTCTGTAGACCAGAGAACTGAGAAATCCACCTGCCTCTGGCTCCCTGGTACTAGGATTAAAGGCGCGTGTTACCACCATGCCCAGACTACATGTTTTTGTAAGTGTTTTTCCAAAATATGTCTGTATGCCTTGTGAGTGAATGATGACCTCAGAAGTCAGAGGGTGCTGAACACTGGAATTGCAATTACAGATAACTGTAGGTGCTGAGACTCGAACCTGGGTCCTCTGAAAGAGTAGCCAGTACTTTTAACCCTGAGCTATCTCTCCTAGCCAGAAACACCTATGATAAATGTTAGTTAGCACACCAAACACTGGCCTAATGGGTACACGCCTTCTAAAAGGGTTCTTTGGCTTTTGGCTTTTGTTTTTGCTTTTTTGTTTGTTTTTCGAGACAGGGTTTCTCTGTGTAGCCCTGGCTGTCCTGGAACTTACTTTGTAGACCAGGCTGGCCTCAAACTCAGAAATCCACCTGCTTCTGCCTCCCGAGTGCTGGGATTAAAGGCGTGCGCCACCACGCCCGGCTTCTTTTTTTTTTTAATAGTACATTTCTAGGGCTGGTGAGATGGCTCAGCGGGTAAGAGCACCCGACTGCTCTTCCAAAGGTGATAAGTTCAAATCCCAGCATCCACATGGTGGCTCACAACCATCCGTAACAAGATCTGGCGCCCTCTTCTGGAGTGTCTGAAGACAGCTACAGTGTACTTACATATAATAAATAAAATAAATCTTAAAAAAAAAAAAAATAGTACATTTCTAGCAGATTAAGCCTTGATACTAGTGAGCTGGCTTGGCTTCCTCCTTCTAGTACCGGAATTAAAGACTTGTACTACCTGACTTTAAAAAAAAATTGCTGGGCTGGAGAGATGGCTCAGTGGTTAAGAGCACTGACTGCTTTTCCAGAGGTCATGAGTTCAAATCCCAGCAACCACATGGTGGCTCACAACCATCCTTAACGAGATATACTCCCTCTTCTGGACTGTCTGAAGACAGTTACAGTGTACTTACATATAATATATAAATAAATAAATCTTTAAAAAAAAATTGCTAGTCCAAAGTAAATGAAGCACCTGCTGACTTGGCCTAAGATGAAGAGACATATTTTTTTTTAAAATAAGTAGAATGTTAACTCAGACCTTCTAACAGCATTATAGAAACAGCAATCAGTGCTAAGATATACTCACCATGCATATCACCTTCTCCCTGGAAAAGAAAATTTCAGAATTAGTTCCTGTTGTAATTCTCTAACACATAAAATGATCATAGTTCAAGAGAAGCTAACCCAATTGAAATTAAGTGTGAAATCTCATTCATTTCGGCCTGGATGGTGGTGGTGCACACCTTTAATCCCAGCACTTGGGAGGCAGAGGAAAAGGATCTCTAAGTTCAAGGTCAGTCTAGGCTAGAATGAGCCAGCCAAAGGTACACAGAAAAATCCTGTCTCTAACACAAAAACGAAAAAAAGAAATTCTATTTGCTAAGTGCAGGGTCTAGCAACAACCTCGATGTGATCTGGAGCCATGCTACACAGCAGTCCAGCACAATAACCAGCCCCAGAGCAGTGACAGACAGGCTGAGGGTGACAGACAGGCTGAGGGTGACAGGGGATGGTGAGCCTAGGTGGCTGACCACCCCACAGGCGCTGCACAGCCTCCCTACACCTACAAGTTGCCTCAGAGTACTGAAGTACTAAGTCAGGAAGAAGTCCTCCCAGCTGAGCTCCCTCTCAGACACGCCCAGGGGACTCAGTGGCAGCTTTTTCTGCAGGCACATCCCACTGTGACATCAGTGCTGCCAATTCCTTGAGTTTAACACACACATTCAGACACTGATTTAGCTCTTCAACTCCAAGATGCTAGATACAGGAGCTTCCGAGGAAGGGGAGGGATACAGAAGCCGACGAAGGGTTAAGACTAACCCAACACGAAGAGATGTCTGATTGGGTCAGGCTAACTCACTGCCTGACTTTCTGGCCTTCCTAAGCCCCCNGGCAAAACACTCAGACATGTAAAATTAATCTTTTTTTTTAAAGAGCATTGTGTTTCATATCACAAAATAAGAGGCTACTTGAAGGCAGGCTGGCTGAAAGCTACCACAGACCACTCTGCTCCTGGCCCTTACTCCAGCCTTCATGTAGATAGAGCCCAGGAACTCCAACCACCCTGCATGAGTCTATCACGTACTGGATGACAGGCTGTGCACCACGCCCAGCCAGCATTGTATTTCTTGCTTGTTTGGGTTCAGCATTTGCTAATCAGTACTATATCCTGCTGAATCCGTGACTTGAACAAGGATTGCCTTGTAAAACCAGTACCTGCTGACAGTGTGGTGGCACACACCTTTAATCTCAGCACTCGGGAGCAAAGTTTGAGATGAGTGGTAGTGTTTTGCCTGCATGTATGTATGTACCATGTGGGTGCTAGGAATGGAACCTGGGTCAGCCATCTGAGTCTGAGGATGGGCCTGGTATACAGGGCAAGATCTAAAGCTACATGGAGAGTCCATGTCTTGACCCAAAAGACAAGCAAGCACCTGCTGACTTGGCCCAAGATGGGGGGTTCTCTTCAGGTGTCCCAAAGATGTTAGAAGCCATCTTGTTCTTCCTCACAGGCTGTTCTGTTGGCTCATCAAAGCCTAATGAAAAATTGGACCCACCACCTGGAGGCCGCAAAACCCTAGAAACAATGGTAAGACATTAATTTCAGATCATACTGAAACATTCCTTGGATAAGTATGTCCAAATACCTTCACTTCTCTGACCCTTCTCCCCTCTTCCAAGACTGTTTCTAACAAGGAGGACTTGAAGCATCAGTCATAAACCCACTGCTGGAGGGTCAGGGTACCAACAGTGCTTTATCCATCTGCATTAAGACCATCTACCACACCAGAAAGCTGCATCAACTCAGTGTCACCACAGGTAACACTCTGTGTCCCTTTGAGTAAGGGTAAGTGACCGAAGGAACCTTGTCTCTCTGGACTTAGCTAAATATATTTGCAAAGACGTTTAGAACAACATCACGTTATTACACCTGTAATCAGAATTGTACACTGAGGCAGGCCTGCCATCCCCATGGACTACAATACAGCATCACAGTCACCAAAAAAAGAAAGAACGTCTATTTTATTCTCAAAGCATACAGGGCAAGTGGTGCTCAGCAGACAAGGGGACGCCTACTAAGCCTGCAGGCCTAAGTGGATCCCAGCACCTACATGGTGGTTCACAACCATCTGAACTTCAATTCTGGAGGCTCTGGCACTCTCTTCTGGCCTCTGCTGGCACTCTACATACATATACAGGCAAAGCACTCATATACATACTATCTGGGACTGGCCTTTAATCCCAGCATTTGGGAGGCAGAGGATCCTTATGGGTTCAGCACCAGCCTAACCTAGTCTAGGACCAGATGGATCTACAGTTTCTAAGTCTTAGGCTCAGCACCCATATAGCAGCTCACAACCATTTGTGACTCCAATTGCAAGGAACCTGATGCTCTCACCCTGGTTCCATGAGCACCAGGCAAGTACACAGTGCACATATGTACACACAATCTTTTTATGTAAGAAATCAATACAAATGTTGCTGAAAACCCAGAGTATCCACATCTTCAGAAGAAAACTAGATCCTATCACTCACCTTTTACAAAAGTCTAAAATTATCAGCAACCACGCTGTGGCACATAACCACTTAGAACTCTAGCTCTGCACATTGCATTCACATGCACAAGCACACAGATATGCACTTCATTAAAAATAAAAATGAAATCTTAGCCAGATGTGGTAGCATGTGTGTGCCTTTAATTCCAACACTGGAGGCAGAGGCAGGCAGATCTCAGGAAGCAGAGTTCAAGACCAGCCTGGTGTGTATATGGAGCTACAATCTAGCCAGGGCTACATAGTGAGACTGTCTCAGAAAAATAAAATATAAATAAAAACACACTTGGCATGAGCTTGCTAAAGAGCCATCGTTGGGGATGCATAGGCACCTGAGTCTACTGCACATCTGTTCAGGTGGCCACCATAAACAAAGCATGCAAAACAAGCTATACACAGTTGCTGGGAAGTGGTGATCCATGCTTTTAATCCCAGCACTGAGAAGGCACAGAGACAGGAGGATCTCTGTGAATTTGATGCCAGCCTGTTCTTCAAAACAAGTTCCAGGCCAGCCAGGGCTACATAAACAGTCTTGACAATAGAACAAGCTCTGTGGCTTTAGTCGGCCACAGAGGTCTGAGGGGTGAGCTGCCAGAGAATGGTTCTGAGTGGAGATCGATGGGCGAATGAAATGAGGTGAGGGAGAGGAATACACAGAGACGGACAATACAGGTGTGTCCTCATTTGTGGACCTTGGATCACAGACACAGAAAACTAGATTTTATCACAAGAGCAGGAGGAAGACGGGGAAGAGGAAGGAAAAGAGACACACTAGAAGCAGAGAATATACTTGTGAGGATCAAGGCACTCAAGGTCATCCTTGGCTACATGGCAAATTCAGACCAGCCTCGGCTACATGAGACCCTGTCCCAAAAACCAAAATGGAAAAAAGTCTGTCCTAATGAAACCCATTAGTATGTACAATAAAGACACACCAAATTTCTTTGTTTATTTTGACCTGGTGCCTGGAGGTGGCTCAGCAGTGAGGTGAACGTGTACAGATTCCCTGCCTCTACCTCCTGAGTGCTTAAAGGGGTGGGGTCACCACTGCCTGGCTTCACAGCCAGTCTTAACTCCTGTCCTGAAGGATGTGACGATAGCTTTCTGACCTCCAGAGCCACAGGCATGCCTGTGGTGCACATATATACAGGCAAGGCACATAAAAATAAATCTAAAAGTTTACATCGGAATGGTTTAAGGAAAAAAAAAAAAAAGCCAGGCGTGGTGGCGCGCCCCTTTAATCCCAGCACTTGGGAGGCAGAGGCAGGCCGATTTCTGAGTTTGAGGCCAACCTGGTCTACAGAGTGAGTTCCAGGACAGCCAGGGCTACACAGAGAAACCCTGTCTCCAAAAACCAAAAGGACAATTAAGCACAGAGCTCCCGCTGCTGACCCAGTACTCAGGAAACTGAGGGAGGGAGAGTTCTTCAGTTCCAGGCCAGCCAAGGATACACCGAGACTGTCTCAAATACCAAAAAATAAAGTGTGTTCCCAAAAGTCTTTTTTTTTCCCCCTCATTCTGGTCAACCTTTGCTTGCTCTGGTATGCCCAGCTCGCTTCGGCCAGCTCCGCTTGCTCCGGTAGGTCCCACTTGCTCTCTCCGGTCCAAGGATTAGTTTATTATTATTATTATTCATAAGTATGCTGTAGCTGACTTCAGACGCACCAGAGGAGGGCGTCAGATCTCATTACGGGTGGTTGTAAGCCACCATGTGGTTGCTGGGATTTGAACTCATCACCTTCAGAAGAGCAGTCAGGTGCTCTAACCCACTGAGCCATCTCACCAGCCCCCCAAAAGTCTTTCTAGTTTACTCATTTCTATCTGTAAAGTCAACAGACAGGTAAAAATGTGCTATGACAAAAATCCTTTGACATTTGCCTTATGGCTTAATTAAAGTGTCCAAATTTATAAAGCCATGTGTGCTTGAAGAGTCTGTATTCACTAGTTCCTGCTGTGTCTGTTTTTGTTCCAGATCTAGCTTCTTTGACAGGCTTAGTGGCTCATGCCTATAATCCCAACATCTAAGAGGCCCAAAGAGATGGAGGACCACAGTTAAATTCAAGGCCAACTTGGTCTACTCAGACTGTGTAAGAGGGAAGTTAGGTGTGGCTGTGAGCACCTGTGATCCCAGCCCTAGGGAAACAAGAAGGCAGCCTGATCTACATGATCTACAGGCGAGGTGGGAGAGAGAAGAGTGAGGAAGGCTTCCTAAGCCAGCCACAAAGCTAGAGAGTAGGCAAAGAGACAATAGGACAGAAGGTAGTACCACAAGTTTACAAAATGCTTTTAAAGATCCTAAAAAGGAGCACAAGAGAAAAGTTTCAACCTGACAGCTGGGCAGCGCCAGGCCTACAGCCTCAGGTCCTGGGAGACTAAGGCTGGAGAGACCATGGACAACAGAAACATAGTGTCATTAGCTATGGCTTCTGTGTGCCTTGGTTGTGTCTGTGGTTCCTGGGACATAGCTCCTCCCCATGGGAAGCCACTGAAGCACTGATAATGCAGGCCCGTCTGCCTGTCACTACCATGCCCACTGCTGACACCATGCTGGACTAAAATAAACTGAGCACTTTCTTTTTTTTCTTTTTTCTTTTTTTGGTTTTTCGAGACAGGGTTTCTCTGTGTAGCCCTGGCTGTCCTGTGACCAGGCTGGCCTCAAACTCCGCCTGCCTCTGCTTCCCGAGTGCTGGGATTAAAGGTGTGCACCACCACGCCCGGCTCTGAGCACTTTTTCTAAACAGCAAAGTTTTTAAGTTATCTAGAGAGCTCTGTGAAGCCAGCCTGGTCTACAAAGTGAGTTCCAGGACAGCCAGGGCTATACAGAGAAACCCTGTCTCAAAAAAAAAAAAAAAAAAAAAAAAGAAACCAACCAACCAAACAACACTGGTAAAGCATTTGCCTAGCTATTTGACCCTCTGAAAACCAGAAAGAAAAAAAGAAAACAGGTGGAGGATGCTGTGAGGCCCCACGCCTCCATCCCAAGCACTGCCAGGCAGAAGCAGAGATTACAATTCAAGGTCAGCCTGGGCTTTATCAACATTTGACCAAAAAGGAGAGGCCAAAACTGGAGGTTCCAGGAGCAGATTTACCTGTGGGGGCCACCAAAGCCCTGCACCTTTCTCTAAGCTTACTCTATACCTAATTATACCCTTCATGATCAACCCATAAATGTAGGAGGTTTCCCTGAATTTTATGGCAAATTAATCAAACCTAAGGGCAGGTTACAGGAATCCTGCTTTGCAGCCAGTGGGTCAAAAGCACAGGGGGGGGGGACCTAAAAGCCAGGCACTGTAACTCATGCTTGTAATCCCGGGAGGTAGGGTGCTGAGAGAGAAGGACTGCTATGAATTTGAAGCCAGCCTGGGCTAAAGTGAACTCAAGGTTACCCTAGGCTAGAAACAAAATCCTGCTGTAAAAAAAAAAAAAAAAGATTTGGCCGGGCATGGTGGCGCACGCCTTTAATCCCAGCACTCGGGAGGCAGAGGCAGGCGGATTTCTGAGTTCGAGGCCAGCCTGGTCTACAAAGCGAGTTCCAGGACAGCCAGGGCTATACAGAGAAACGGTGTCTCAAAAAAACAAAAAAACAAAAAAAAAAAAACAAAAAAGAAGATTTGGGTTCGATTCCCAGGACTGCATAAACAAGGCATGCAGGACACCCTCAAATGTGTGAGAGGCACTATCTCTAGGTGTCCCAACTCAACTGGATTAGAGAACACTAGCAGGTGCCTACTGTGACACCTACAAAGCAGAATCTGCCACCAGCAAAGCCCCACACCTCAAGTGACAGATGTCTGCTGTGGTTTGCAATCAGAGGAAAACACATGGCTGGGTTTTCCCCTCAGACTAGAAAATAAATGAAGTTAAGAACAAAAGGGTCAATAGGGCGAAATGGTATAAAAAAAAAATCAATAAAGGTATAAATCTGAACAAACCTCAAATGCACAGAACTCCTCCCCAGCCTCTTGAGCTCTGGGATCACAGGAAAAAGTCACCGTGTCCAGCTCGGTACAAACTTTCCAAGGAACACAGTGGGAGTTGCCTAACCTCTCTATGCTTCAGGTTTCTCCTCTATAAAATGAGGGCCCGCAGTAGTTTCTGTCCCATCAGACTGTTATTAATAGGAACATCATACATATGTATCATCTGGAACATGACAATCATGTACACAAACTATTATTAAAATCATCTACATGTCACCATGATGCTATCTGGTGTTCCCTCTCACTAATGGATTTCAGATGAATGACATCCTATATTTTCCTGCATTGCTATTAACTAAAAATTTTAAAGACTGCTTCTGGACTGGTTAGATGGGTAAAGATGCTTGCTACCAATTTGAGTTAGATCCCAGCAGCCTACAGTGAATGAAAAGAACAGACTCCTGAAACTTATCCTCTGACCTCCATACACACGCCAGAGAAACCCCACATGCGTGCGTGCACACACTTAAGGCGAAGGAAGCAGAGAGATGGCTCAGTGAGAGGCAGAGGACCTGAGTATAGTTCCCAACACCCATGTCAGGCAGCTCACAGATCCCTGGGACTTCTGCTCCAGAGGATTCAATGCCTGCTTCTGGCTTCCAAGGGCATCTGCACAAACATGTACACATTTAAGAATAAACCTTTAGAGCCGGGCGTGGTGGCTCACACCTTTAATCCCAGCACTCGGGAGGCAGAGGCAGGCGGATTTCTGAGTTCGAGGCCAGCCTGGTCTACAGAGTGAGTTCCAGGACAGCCAGGGCTATACAGAGAAACCCTGTCTCGAAAAAAACAAAAACAAAAACAAAAACAAACAAAAACAAGAATAAACCTTTAAAAAAAAAAAAAAGGACTGCTTCTGAGGGAGACAAGGTGACAGAGACAGGTCACCCAGTTGGAGGCAGGGCTGAGCTGTACAGTAAAGGCTGGACTACAGATTGAGACTCTGAAATACCTTACCTCTCTACAGTGGATCTCACCATACAGCCTCAGCCAGCCTGAGGCTGCCATTCTACTTTCTCAGACTGGGATTACAGGTGTGTGCTGTCAAACTGGGAGGCCAGAGTTACTTTTCACAACACCGCTTTCTCTCCCTCCGGTCTGCACTGGATCCCTTGATAGAAATCCCGGCTCCTCGGGCTGGTTCCTGGTCTCAGTCCTCGGAAACTGCCCCTCCTCACTGGACTCACGCACTGCCATTTCTGCAGTAAGCTGTGACCTCTCCTCTGCCTCTTCTCAGACAAACCAGGATCCTTCCAGCCACCCTCCTCTCCACTTCCTTCCCTGTTGCAAGTCATCTCTACTTGGAGCCCTTCCTGGACTATCTCCTCTTGGTCACGCATGCTCCACCTTTCCCCTCAGTGCCCTTTAGTCTGCAGCTCAACTCTTAAAACCCCACCTTCCACACCCTACCCCTGCTTCCTCCATGAGCCCAGGACACAGCCAGACCACAGGGAGCACAGGCAGGTTAGTTAGTGTCTGCTCCTGGTGAGGAAAGCCACAAGTACTCCTGGATGTCTTCCTTATCTTCACTGCCCTGCAGCACCCAGCACAGGAAGACACAGGCAGCAAACCTGACTTACGAACCAGCAAGTTTACTGTCAGGATTCTCCCGGTCATGTAATCCTGGTTTCCACAACCACTTCCCAGTACAACACTGCCCATCCTTTACTGCCTAGGAAGGCAGATGAGGCTGGGCTTGGGCTCGGCTATGTAGTTTACTACTTGTCAGGAGAGCAGAGCCTGAGAATGGAGACTCCAAGAAGCTGCCCACTGGCTGACAGCAGGCCTAAAGGCCTCAGCCTGGCAGACTTGTAGCAAGTGCTTCAAATCAATCAACAGGCAATCAAACAATGGCATGTTTGTCTTCAGGGCCAAACACATGGAATTCCTTTTAGGTTTTCTTGTTTTCTAGTCCTGAACTGCCCTCTCCCTGGACTGTGACATCAGTGTCTTACTAAGATGCAATGCTCAGGCCAGGAGAGACCTGACCTTGCTGCTCCTGGAGTTGGGCCTTGTTCAGTTCCCTGCACCTGTGCCAGGCAGCTCAAAGCCACCTGTAACTCTCCAAGGGATCAACACCTTCTGGACTCTGCAGGCACGCCTCCACCAAACAGATAATAAAACAAACCACTCTTTTCGCTCTTGCAGGACTCGGAGCCGATTCCCAGCACTGACACGTGGCAACTCCAGTTCCAAGGGATTTGACACCCTCTTCTGGCCTCTGGGGACCAGGCACGAATGTGGTTTCAGGCAAAACACTCATACACATAAAAATATAAAAGATTTTTTTTTTTTAAGAAATGAGGGGCACACAATGACATCAACTAGAGAAACAGTTCTCAGCAGTAAAAACATATGCTGCTCTTGCTGAGGGGACCAGAGTTTAGATCCTAGGACCCACATTAAGTGGCTCCTAACTTCCTGTAACTCCAGAGGATTGGATGCCTCTGCCCTCACAGGTATCTGCAACTCATGTACACATATCCACACACAGACATACATACACATAATACTCTCCAGGCCTGAGCATTGTATCTTACTGAGACACTAATGTCACAGCTTAGGGAGAAGGTAGAGGCCTACAGAAGAGAGACAGTCCAGAGCTAGAAAACAAGAAAACCTTAAAGTAACTCCATGTGTTTGGCCCTGAAGATAAACACATGTGCTTGTCTGCTGGCTATGAGGACCACGCCTTAAATCCCACTACACCAGAGGCAGAGGCAAGTAGATCTCAGTGAGATTGAGGCCAGCCTGTTCTACATACTAGGTCAGCAGCTGAGGCTACAGTGAGATGCTGTCTCAAGACAAACAAACATTAAACATCTAAAACTATGTCTGTGGGTGCTTTTAATCTCAGCACTCAGGAGACTCAAGAAGGGCACAAGTTGCCTGGCGTGGTGGTGCCTTTAATCCCAGCACTCGGGAGGCAGAGGCAGGCAGATTTCGAGTTCAAGGCCAGCCTGGTCTACAAAGTGAGTTCCAGGACAGCCAGGGCTCAGAGAAACCCTGTCTCAAAAAAAAAAAAAAAAAAAAAAAAGAAGGGCACAAGTTGGAGGCTAACCTGGGCTGGATACTAAACCCAGGCCAGTGAAAAGTCACATGGCTGAGATCCTACACACACAGACAAAACCAGCTCTATTCATTATATAAATCAAGATAACTGTGTTATGATATATACTTGCCACCCTCCCACTCCTACCTCCCTAGTGCTGGTATAACAGGCTCACACCCCCCATCCAGGTTCCCAGGTAATTAAGTTGTTTAAATTACTACTAAAGGTATAGATAAATTCTGGGGTGATTTTTTTGGGTGGGGGGAAGGAACTGGGGAGCTGCTGGGGGCGGAACCCAGGATCCTGCCCAGGCTACGGACAAGCCATCATCACATCTCCAGCCTTACAGGTTCTTACTGGGTAGAACTGTTTTAAATTTTTACCTTAAATGACTGAAGACACTTGAAATATTAGAATCAACCCCAACATGCCTCTTTGTCCTTCCTCCCTCCCCAGAGAGGGAGGCTTTCATCGCTAAGTGGAATTAAAAGCCCATGAAATTCTTCAGAACCCTAGTGAACTTGTAAATATGTTTTGGCCAAGAAAAAACAAGGGTGGGGGAGCAGTAGCACCCAGCTAGCTTACAAATCTGCCAAACCTGCCGAGTCCAACTTTTACTGGGACTATGATAGCAGGTACTACCTCCCCAATGACGTCAGCGTTATAGAGACCATCTGAAACAGAGAGCAGTTCCCAAACAAAGGATTTGCTAGCAAGACAAAGTACTTCAGCTGTGCTTTGGACTTTTTCTTTCTGAACCACATAGATCGTAACTGCTTCAAGGTTGCCCAGTTAAGACCCAAAAATGTTATAGCACAGACTGCAATTTAAAAAATAACTCCTTTCTTCCATCCCAACTCCCATCACTCCAGCACAGCATTCACCACTGAGGCTGCAAAGCAAGCCCATTACTGAGGAAAGGGGGTGGAGAGAATCGGTCAGATTTCAGGAGAGTCAGGGAGAACGTTAGCACCAGCACTGGAAGGCAAGCGGTGGCAAAGGTGGCTGCAAACACTTTGTATTTGTCTCATGCCAAGCACGCATGAAAGGCCCGGGCTCTGAAATGCTCTACAAAGCCTTCAGTTGAGCCTGAGTCCCAAAAGAGAAAACCCAGATTACACATTATCTTGCCAGGAACCAGTGTCAGACCAGGAAAAGTTGGCCTCATCACACCAAACAAAAACCCAGGGCTCAATCTGTCCCTGTGTCCTTTGTAACAAATGACCTCACTTGAGGGATGACAACAAGAGGGAGTGACCCAGTCCCCTAGGTCTAATCTCCAGTTCTGCCCCGCCCAGTAATCACTGGCCCCTTCAGTCCCTTCCATCTCACCAATTCTTCTACTACTTCCTGAAACTGAAAGCAGTCTGTTCCTGCCCCTGGCTTCCTCATAAGACTACCCAAGGAGGGTGCTTTTTGTCAGCAAGTTGTCAAGCCCCTGTGAGAAACACTGCTGTTCCACGCTGCCTTCTTAGCCCCACAAAATGGCTCCCCTTTGTGTCACTTGGTCGGGACCCCAAGGCTTGGTCACATTCAACTGTGTGTCATCATCAATGGAAAATACATGGCCAGAGAACATGGAACCAAGCCTTTGGGAAGATCAAAGAAATGCCTGAAAGCCAACTTAAGGGACTGTGTGCCACTAGCTGAGACGATGTAGATGGACTCCCTCCACAGAACACAATCCCTCCACCAAGTTAAGTGAGGGGTAGGAAACGGGTCCCAGTCCAGTCACAGAGCTCCTCCCAAAATGCAGTGTCCTGGGGACAAGCAAGATCCCAGCTTCTAGGAAGGAATACTACATACTACTAGAGAGACAATGGATGGCTCCCTAGCCCCGCCCAAGCACAGACAACCTCCTCCTCCAAGAGAAGCCTGCTCTGGGGTGAACTCATTCGGCCAAAGTCAATGGGAGAAGTAAAGAAGGCGACATGGAAGGACAGAGGTCCGAGGACCTGAGCGCAGAAAACCCACTTGAGTAGGCTCACGGCCCCGCGCACTCGGAGGTGGGCGTGGGGAGGGGGAGACCCGATCTCTCCTTTGTTAGGCGCAGGGAGGCACTTTGATTAAGAGGGTTCCGATCCAGGGCTGGAAGTGGAGGGAGGGGATGACCAGCCCCGCCCTACCAGAGGTGCACCTGCTGCGCAGACACGGACACCCGGCGGGCCACCACGAGGAAAAGAGCCTGCAGATCAGCCGGATCAGGGCTCAGATTTGCTTGCAGCGCCCAAGGCTGGGGCCAGCACACGCCCGAGCCAGAAGCGGGAGCGCATGGCCCTCATGTGGGACAATGGGCCCAGGGCCCTGCAGACTCCTTGGGCTCCTAAGAGACCAAGCCCACCATCCTAGACCCGACTACTGTCGCCGCGGGTGGCTGAAAGACGATCCTCCCGCACACTCTCACCGACTCCAACCTGCCGTACGGCAAACGGCCGCCACCCACAGTCCCCCTCAGTAGTCGTTACTGGGGAGAAATGAATAGAGGAGCCGATTGGGGCGGGGCCACAAGCCGAGGCAGTCTTGCCGCACAAAGCGGCGCCCACTCCTTACTTTGCCACCCTCCCCCCGGGCGCGAGCGCGGTGCTCCCGGCCCGTTACCACCAACGCCCCGCGGCCCCCACAAGCCCTGGAGGGCTCCAGCCCTACCCTGTCGCCTTACCGGGAGCTGTTCCTGCTGTTAGGGTCCACACCCTTAAAGGTAGTGGTAGTGGTCATGGCGCCAAGGGCGAGGTAGGCTGGCCCTGAAAACACCGAGGGGGACAGGGACCAACCGGCACAGACGATTCCACAAGCTAAACCACCGGAGCTCCACGAGCTTCTACCGCCGGGCTCCCCGGATTCCTCTTTTATAGGGCCAAAAGGGCCCACCCTCCACATGCCGCCATTGGGCAATTTAAAAAGATCTCTTTGTTTCTATTGGTTGCCTACAGTGCTAATCATAGTTCGGCGTCAGGACGGGCTGCGCGGGCCACGGCTCGGCCTAAGCCCCGCCCCCTTCCTGTACAGAGAAAGGCCGCTGTGGTCTCCCCTCCTCCACGCCCTCGATAATCTGGTGGTGCTTTCAAGTGTTCACTGTCACTTTAAAAAGTTACTTGAGGGGCTGTCGAGGTGGCTCTTAAAAAAAAGCCCTTGTCGCCCAGCATGACAACCCTAGTTGAATCTCCAGGACCCACAAAGTATAAGAGACCCAACTCTCTCCTTCTCTATCTCTCTCTTTTTTTTTTTTTTTTTTTGGTAGAACATGATTTTAATATTTTCAACTGTTAATACTCAACAAACAGAATAATTATTTTAAGATATACTTCGTTGTTATGTCTTCCTTTTTCATTTCTGATTTTATTAATTTGAATACTGTCTCTGTCCATTCTAGTTAGTCTGGCCAGGGGTTTATCTATCTTTTTTTTTTTTTTTTTCCGAGACAGGGTTTCTCTGTGTAGCTATGGCTGTCCTGGAACTCACTCTGTAGACCAGGCTGGCCTCGAACTCAGAAATCTGCCTGCCTCTGCCTCCCAAGTGCTGGGATTAAAGGCGTGTGCCACCACACCTGGCGGGTTTAATCTATCTTGTTGATTTTCTCAAAGAACCAGCTCCTGATTTTGTTGATTATTTGTATAGTTCTTTTTGTTTCTACTGGTTGATTTCAGCCCTGAGTTTGATTATATCCGATACCCAACTCTTGAACCTCTGACCTCTAGGTGTGCACACTGAGCCACACACACACACACACACACACACACACACACACACACACACACACACACACTACCTAGCTACCTAAATAAAAAGCTACCTCAGCATGATGTGTTGGCACTTCCCTGCAATGCCTTCACTTGGGAGACTGAGGCAGGAGGATCACTTTGAGTTTGAAGCCAGCCTGGTCTATACAGTGGGACTGTGTCAAAAAGAAAGGAGGGGGAGACAGAGAAGGAAGGCAGGAAAGAGAGAGGGGATGTAGTGTTAAGGGTATATGCTAGCACTGCAGAGGTCCTAGGTTCAGTTCCCAGTACTCATATAGGACAGCACCAAACTGTTGCTCCAGTTCCCTGACCTGGGCAGTTACATGCAGGCACACACATGTGTCAGGGCAGTTACATGCAGGCACACACATGCACACAAAATAAATCTTTTTTTTTTTTTTTTTTTTTTTTTTTTTTTTTTTTCCGAGACAGGGTTTCTCTTTATAGCCTTGGCTGTCCTGGAACTCACTTTGTAGACCAGGCTGGCCTCCAACTCAGAAATCCGCCTGCCTCTGCCTCCCGAGTGCTGGGATTAAAGGCGTGCGCCACCACGCCCGGCTCAAAATAAATTTTTTGCCAGGCAATGTAGCACATGCCTTTAATCCTTTAGTCCCAGCACCAACTCAGGAGTCAGAGGCAGGTGGATCTCTGAATTCTAGGCTAGCCAGAGCTACACAGAGAAACCATGTTAGGGAGGGAATCCTTCTTCTTCTTTTTTTTTTTTTTTAAGGTCCAGGTGGGGGTGCTGCACACCCCTAATCCCAGCACCCTGGAGGCAGAAGCAAGATTTCTTAGCCTCAAAAGGGAGTGGAGGCAGGGAGGGTACACAGTGGTCTACACCTTTGATCCTAGCTCTAGGGAGGGAGAGGCAGGCAGATCTCTGTGAGTTCAAGCAAGCCTCATGTACAATGTTTGTTCCAGGACAACACACAATGCTACACAGAGAGACCCTATCTCTAAAAAACCAAAAAGGTGGGTGTGAGGGTGGCAATGGCTGGGAAATCTCTCACAGGTTAATATCTGTTAAATTAGGACCCTGTGGCTATTCTTCCAGAGAGGCCGCAGGGTCCTGACTTCAGCAGCACCAGGCACCACAGAGTGTACCTTCAGGCAAACCATGTATGTGCACACAGTTTTTCAAATCTTTTTAAAAGTTAAAGAATGCTGGGCATGGTGGCGCACACCTTTAATCCCAGCACTCGGGAGGCAGAGGCAGGCGGATTTCTGAGTTCGAGGCCAGCCTGGTCTACAGAGTGAGTTCCAGGACAGCCAGGACTGCACAGAGAAACCCTGTCTCTAAAAACAAACAAACAAACAAACAAACAAACGAGTTAGAAATCACTCCTACCACCTGACTTGAAGAAAAAAAAAGCCCTACTATGAGTCCCACAGGGATACCTAACAAAGCAATCTCAGAGTCCATTACAGAAAAGGTGCTGAAATTCCGGGGGGGGGGGGGGGGTTGTTTTGTTCTGTATGTTAGCTACCTATCCCTGGCTGTCCTGGAATTCCCTTTGTTGACCAGGCTTCCTTTAAACTCATAGAGATCTGTCTGCCTTTGCCTCCTATAAAGTCCCATGCCAAAATTTCTGGGAAAGACTGGAATCTCTTTAATATTAATCTTTCAGCCAGTGATAGAGCCCACCTTTAATCCCAGCACTCTGAAGACAGAAGTAGGAGGATCTCAGTTCAAGACCAGCCTAGTCTGTCTCAAAAAAAAAAAAAAAAAAAAAAAAAAAAAAAAAAAAAAAAAAAAAAAAAAAAAAAAAAAAAAAAAAAAAAAAAAAAAAAAAAAAACCTAACTAAATAAATAAATAAATAAATGAAACAGACAAACAAAAAAACCACTTTGATCTTATTCTTTAAGCTTCAATGGTTGGCACCAAATGAAGGTTTGCCCTCAGAGGCTGTTTTAAAGCTGGCTAATGCCTGGTAAGGGAATGGCCTCATCTCTAAAACTATCAGAGCTGCCAGAGACTTGGCAGCTGTTTCCAACTCTTAAGTCATGACTCTTCCACCTGTCTGGGTAAATTTATCCCTGCAACAAATGCAGGCCACACTTGGAGGACTTGGAGGATGGTATAAAGATCTTCACAGGCAAAGCCCTAGGTGAAAGCATGGAGGCAGCTGAAGGGCAACTTTTCTCATGACAAACCTAACTCCTAAAAGAAGATATCTCCCGTCCTGGTCCTGGGTACCCTCAGTATTTCCATAAAACTCAAACAACATTCCTCTTCCTGTAGCCTCTTCAGGCAATTGGTTAGTGTTTTTAGCAGTCTTACCAAAATACTCTCCCTCTGGGCTTTCACAGAAAACCAGAATTCCCTTCTCTGTCCAAATATGATCACCCATGTCTGGGTCAACCCTAGTAGCATAAAGGATAGTTCATGTCTAACCTGGACTCTTCCCATCCTGCCTCCTGCATGGATGTTGGCATTATAGAGGGATACCCCCTGACAGCTGGACATCCTTTGAGCAATGAAGAGTAACTACCACCTGCTTCCAGTGTTTTGCGTTGTAAGGAATAGGAAGAATATTTGTTCAGAGACAGACAAGATGACCCAATGGGAAGAGGTAATGCTACCATGTGCCTGAGAAACAAGTTCAATCCCCAGGCACCAAATGATGGAGAGAACCAACTCCCTGAGCTTGTTTCCTGACTTTCATCCACGAGTGGGTTCATGCATATAGCCACACATGCACATATATACACAGATAAAATAAGTAAACTGGGCATGATAGCACACTTTAATCCCAGCACTTTGGAGGCAGAGGCAGGCAAGTCTCTGAGTTCAAGGGCAGCCTGGTCTACAAAGCAAGTTCCAGGGCAGCCAGAAATCACAAAAGCAGTCTTTTGTTGTTGTTGTATTTTGTTTTTGTTTTTGTTTTTTTTTTGAGACAGGGTTTCTCTGTATAGCCGTGGCTGTCCTAGAACTCACTTTGTAGACCAGGCTGGCCTCGAACTCAGAAATCTGCCTGACTCTGCCTCCCCAGTGCTGGGATTAAAAGCGTGCATCACCACGCCCCGCACAAAAAGTCTTGAAACAACAACAACAACAACAAATAATAAATGTTGAAAAAAAAAAGTGGCCGGGCGTGGTGGCGCACGCCTTTAATCCCAGCACTCGGGAGGCAGAGGCAGGCAGATTTCTGAGTTCGAGGCCAGCCTGGTCTACAGAGTGAGTTCCAGGACAGCCAGGGCTAGACAGAGAAACCCTGTCTCAAAAAACCAAAAAAAAAAAAAAAAAAAAAAAAAGTGGTGTTCACAAAACCTGAGAGCCCATGCCTAGGGTCCTGGGTTCCATGGTGGGAAGAGAGGGCACCTGGGTGAGCTGGAGTCTCTAAACTACAAATGACAGCTTTAATACTTGGAAAAGCAGTTGGCTCTAGGGAAAACTGAACAGTTGCTGAGTTAGAAGAGAAGTTATAAAGAACATAGCAACTGCTTATTTTCCTCTNAAAAAAAACCCAAAAACAAACAGAACAAACCAAACAACCCTTTCCTTCCTATCTTGTTGCACTTCTATGGCTGGATTTAGCCTTCTTTACAAAAGTAAGGGTTCTTTTTTGTGACAGGGTCCCATGGAATACAGGCTCACTTTATAGTTGGTGATCAGCTTGTACTCTTTTTCCGAGACAGGATTCCTTTGTGTGGCCCTGGCTATCCTGGTAGTCACTCTGTAGACCTGCCTCTGCCTCCCAAATGCTGAGATTAGAAGTGTGCACCACACTGCCTGACAACCTTGGATTCTTTTTTTTTTTTTTTTTTTTTTTAAGATTTATTTTATTTATTATATGTAAATACACTGTAGCTGTCTTCAGACACTCCAGAAGAGGGCGCCAGATCTCGTTAGGGATGGTTGTGAGCCACCATGTGGATGCTGGAATTTGAACTTATCACCTTTGGAAGAGCAGTCGGGTGCTCTTACCCGCTGAGCCATCTCACCAGCCCCCAACCTTGGATTCTTGATTCTCCTGCTTCCCAAGCTGGGACTTATTTATTCATCTATCTATCTATCTATCTATCTATCTATCTATCTATCTTTGGATGTGTAAAAGTGTTTTCCTCTGTGCAATGCATATATGCCTAGTGCCCAAAGAGGTCAGAAGAGGGAACTGATACCCTAAAACTGGAGTTTCAGATGGTCATGAGATCTGGGAGCTAAACCCAGGTTCTCTAACAGAGCAGTAAAGGAAAATAGGGATTAAAGAGAGGGCTCAGCAGTCAAAAACACATATTCTTTTTTTTTTTTTTTTTTTTTTTGGTTTTTGGAGACAGGGTTTTTCTGTGTAGTTTTGGCTGTCCTGGAACTCACAGGACAGGCTGGCCTGGAACTCAGAAATCCGCCTGCCTCTGCCTCCCAAGTGCTGGGATTAAAGGCATGCGCCACCACGCCCAGCTAAGAACACATATTCTTATAGAAGACCTAAATTCTCCCAACACCCATATGGTGGCTCACAATCTGTAACTACACTTCAAGGGGGTCCAGGACTGCTTCTGTCTTTTACAGGCTCCTCCATGCATGGGGTGCACATACATGTACGCATACACACACTCAAACACACTTAAAACACACACAAACACACACGTCAAGGCCAGATGGCAGCAACACACCCCTTTAATCCCAGCACTGAGTTCCAGGCCAGCCTGTTCTACAGAGTGATTCCAGGACATCAAGGGCTACACAGGGAAACCCAGTCCTAAAAAAACCAAAAGAAATGAAAATAAATAAAACATTGATTATAAAGACAGAAAAACAAACAAACAAACAAACAATCCTATATGAGGATTCTTGGACTTTGAAGTTCCATAAAAGCCCCAAGAGCATACTAAATCCTAAAATGATCTTGTCACTGCAAACAGGGAACTAACACTGCACATTCCAAACAACAGATTAAATTCCAACCTGTTTCATTATGTTCTAATTATGTCTCACCCAAGGAGCTCTTAATACCAGTCTCACCATAACACATGCCCTTCTGACATATAGAATACCAACTTTCTGGGCCCCACAGTCAATAGTCAGAAGGCTAAATCTCTGTGGATACCTCCTTGGCATCCATCTGCCCATTCCTGTTAAGTCCTCTCCCTAAACAAAGGGCTTGCCATTTTCTTGGCTAAGCTAGAAGTTAGCAAACTCCAGTGACCCGATCTCCAGCCCCGACTCCATCCCCCCAACCCCCCAGGACACACACTGCTGGGGTTACAGCAGGCATGTGTGGGACATTCAGCCTGTTATGTGGATCCTGGGATCCAGATTCCAGAGGGTTTTTTTGCTTTGTTTGTTTTGTTTTGTTTTTCGAGACAGGGTTTCTCTGTATAGCCCTGGCTGTCCTGGAACTCACTTTGTAGATCAGGCTGGCCTCGAACTCAGAAATCTGCCTGCCTCTGCCTCCCAAGCGCTGGGATTAAAGGTGTGCGCCACCACACACTCCAGACTCCAGACTTTTCATGCAGCAAGCTCTCTTACTGCAGAGCCATCTCTGAATGTGAGCAGAAACTTAACTACCCTCATTTCAGCCTTTCTTTTTCTTTTTTCTTTTTTGAGACAGGGTTTCTCTGTGTAGCCCTGGCTATCCTGGAACTCACTTTGTAGATCAGGATGGCCTCGAACTCAGAAATCCACCTGCCTCTCCCTCCCAAGTGTTGGGATTAAAGATGTGTGCCACCACTGGCCTGGCTTCATTTCAGCCTTTCAAGCTAAAAGAACCAAATTTGACTAGCATTCCCTTTAGTTCTCTTGCAACCTATCCCACCAGAGGGTATCCCTCATTCTTGTTGGTAGTGCCAACAATCAAGAAGAATATTGGGGTAAATCGGCTCACACCTGTAATCCCAACTCAATCAAGGCTGAGGCAGTTTCTTCTGAGATTCATTTTCTCCAGCTGGAAAGCTCTTTAAACTAGAAGGTAAGCAAGTCAAAATAGCTTCAGGAAACCTTAACTGAGCGGAGTCACGAGTCACCTCCCTTCCAAAGCAAGCAATGAAAGCTGAGAGTCCCGCTCATTAGCTACCTGCAAAAAGCAGCCAACAGCCCAGAGGTGTAGATCAACTGAAGCATCTGGAAGAAACATTTTGAACCTGCTGGCAGGCTGGGCTGCGCTACTCCTCTATTTCCGGTTTGTGAGCTGGGATGGGCTTTGCGGATGCAACAGTTGTTTCTGCTCCTGTAAGTAACCTCTTACCCATACTCCTGTACCTCACTCCCATAAAACTCAACTAGGTACACCAAGATGGACTTTGGTGGCTTCCATACTTCGGTTTATTGTGGGGTCCCTATGTCCCCAGTTCTGTGTTTTGTCACACAACATCAGGCAGTCTTAGTTCAAGGGCAGCTGCTCTCCAGGCCATCCAGGGTTACATAGTGGTTGGACACTGCCTCAACCTTCTCCCTCCCAAGAAATAATGCAAGGTAGAAAGGGCTAGGAATGTAGATGAGTTGATAGCCTGGCATTTACTAAGCACTGGACTAAATACCCAGCCTGCCTTAGACTAGTGCCACCAGGTCTACTGTAGTTTAATCCATGATGATCTATAGGAAGACAACAAAAAGTTCATTTGTGGTCATCATCAACTACTTAGTAAACCACAAACCAGCCTGGAATACAGAAAACTGAAACAGGATTTTACTGCATCTCAGGATGTTATTATAAACTTTAAATTCTTGGATCAACACAGAGGCTCAAACCTAGGCAGGCCCTCCTGTTCTAAGTGCTCTACTACAGATGGAATATCAAATTTAAAATTGCACCCAGTGATAACGTTTTCTTTTTTTTTTTTTAATTTATTTTATTCATTATATGTAAGTACACTGTAGCTGTCTTCAGACACTCCAGAAGAGGGCGCCAGATCTCGTTACAGATGGTTGTGAGCCACCATGCGGATGCTGGGATTTGAACTTATCACCTTCGGAAGAGCAGTCAGGTGCTCTTACCTGCTGAGCCATCTCACCAGCCCCCATAATGTTTTCAAGACAGGGTATCACCACGCCCAGCCAGTGGTAACTTTTATAAAGTGATAAAATGATCACTCCATAGCCCAGGCTGATTCTGACTGAACTCAAACCTCCTTACAAACATGAGCCAAACAGGGCAGTGGTGGTTTATGCCTTTAATCCCAGCACTCGGGAGGCAGAGGCAGGCAGATTTCTGAGTTGGAGGCCAGCCTGGTCTAGAGTGAGTTCCAGGACAGACAGAGCTATAGAGAAACCCTGTCTCAAAAAAAAAAAAAAAAAAAAAAAAAAAACCCAAAACCAAACAAATAAGAGCCAAGGCCAAAGCCAGGTCTATGTTCTCCCATGCACTCCCTGCCCCATAGGGTCTGAGGGTATAACCCTGGCAGCCCTAGAATTTGCATCCTGTTTTTTTGTTTTTTTTGAGACAGGGTTTTTCTGTGTAGCCCTGGCTGTCCTGGAACTCACTTTGTAGACCAGGCTGGCCTTGAACTCAGAAATCTGCCTGCCTCTGCCTCCCAAGTGCTGGGATTAAAGGTGTGTGCGCCATCACGCCCAGCTTTAGAATTTGCATCCTATATAGATGATATCCACCTCCTTCTGAGTGCCAGGACTACAGGTGCATTCACCTATGCCTGGCCACACATGAAAATAATGGACCAGTGAGATGGCTAAGCGTATAAGGACACTTGCCCCAAAGGCTGAGTTTCATCCCAGAACTAGCCTGGTCAACAGGCCTACATAGTGAGTTGCAGGACACTCTTGCTTAATTTTCCTCCCCATCTAAGTCCCTGGCTTTACTTATTTGGTGTGTGTGTGTATATATGTATGTGTATATATATATATATATATATATATATATATATATATATATATATATATATATACATACATACATACATACATACATATATATATATATATATATATATATATATATATAGTTAGTTTTTGTGTGGGGGGTTTTTTCGAGACAGGGTTTCTCTATGTAATCTTGGCTGTCCTGGAACTCACTCTGTAGACCAGGCTGGCCTCTGCCTCCCAAACTCTCGGATTAAAGGCATGCGCTACCACACCCGGCTGACGTGTATATTTTGTGTACACTGCTTGTTTTGTCCTCAGAGCCCAGACAGGGTTGTCAGTCTAATTTGGCAACCAGAACTGTGAGGCCCCAAATAGGGCCTGGGAACCAAACCCATGCTCAACTCCTGAGCCCTCCCCTGCCTTTATTTTATGGGATAAGAACTCACTGCATAGCCCCAGCTGGTAGGAAACACACCATGCCATGTAGACCAGGTTGCTTCTGAGTTATATGCTGTACTGGCTAGTTTTGTGTCAACTTGACACAGGCTGGAGTTATCAGAGAAAGGAGCTTCAGTTGAGTAAATGGCTCCATGAGATACAGCTGTAAGGCATTTTCTCAATTAGTGATCAAGTGGGAAGGTCCCCTTGTGGGTGGTGCCATCCCTGGGCTTGTAGACCTGGGTTCTATTAAGAGTAAGCTAAACCGGGCATGGTGGCGCACGCCTTTAATCCCAGCACTCGGATTTCTGAGTTGGAGGCCAGCCTGGTCTACAAAGTGAGCTCCAGGACAGCCAAGGCTATACAGAGAAACCCTGTCTCAAAAAACCAAAAAAAAAAAAAAAAAAAAAAAAAAGAGCAGGCTGAGCAAGCCAGGGCAAGCAAACCAGTAAAGAACATCCCTCCATGGCCTCTGCAGCAGCTCCTGCTTCCTAACCTGCCTGAGTTCCAGTCCTGACATCCTTTGGTGATTAACAGCAATGTGCAAAGTGTAAGCTGAATAAACCCTTTCCTCCCCAACTTGCTTCTTAGTCATATTTGTGCAGGAACAGAAACCCTGACTAAGTCATATGCCCACCTCTGCTTTAAATGCTGGAACTAAAGGAATGTGACACCCCTCCTGACTTTGCTTTAGTTTTTTTTTTTTTTGGATAGGGTCTCTTTATGTAGCTGTGGCTGTTGTGGAACTGGCTATATAGACCAGGATAGCCTCAAATTCATGCCTCTACCTACCTTCCCAGTGCTAGAATTAAAGGTGTGAGCCAACACACCTTGCCTTAAAACATTTCTATTTAATATTCTTCAGAATAAAGAGAACAGCTCATTTTAAACAAGAAGTTTATTTAAACAACAAGACGCTTGACTTGAAGGGAAAACTATCTAGGATCATTTTGTTCAAGAGTAATTTATCCCTACTTAAAGACAGATTGCCCTACATGTAACAGCTACGTACAAAAAAGTTATAAAATTGTCCTTGGTTTTACAATGATAAATGAAAAACATTAAAATTCTCCAATCGAACAAGGTATGCAAGGATTTGGTGTTGTTGGATTCTTTTGTTAAAACAATGAGAGCAAAATAACTTACTGGAATATAAAGATAAGAGCTGAATGAGCATGCCACTAATGGAGAAGGGGGTATTTTCACAAACCCAGTACTTTCCCCCAGACCATCTCCATCTGATGTCAACCAGAACAGAACATTGGCCATTTAGTTTAAAAAAGGAAAAAGAAAAAAAGAGCACTATGCTTGTGCACATACACCAGTTACTTTATGTACAATAAAGAAATGGGGACAGGGAAATGAAAGAAGAGAGAAAACTATACTGTAGTAGTCAGGATGTGGCGGGACCAAATTGTGGCTTTCTAATTGAGAATGTATTCTTGGTCTATAACAAAATTCTGGAGTAAAGTAGCAGGCTCCCTTTTTAGTAGACACCTCCAGTCTGCTGCTGGAACACATCAATCGTATCTTCATCCTCCATTTCCAACTAGCACAGAAAAGAAAACAAATTTAAGACCAATGAGAAAAGAAATTTAAATGTACTGCATTTGAAAGGAAAGTTTTGATTAGCCCAATCATCATCATCACACATGGATGGAGACACACACACACAGCACTCTAGGAGACTGAAACTCTAGACTGATACACCAGCCTAGACTACAACATATGTGATAGCCAGTCTTCATTAAAAAAAAAAAAAAAAAAAAAAAAAAAAAAAAAAAAAAAAAAAAAAAAAAAAAAAAAAAAAAAAAAAAAAAAAAAAAAAAAAGCCGGGCGTGGTGGCACACGCCTTTAATCCCAGCACTCGGGAGGCAGAGGCAGGTGGATTTCTGAGTTCGAGGCCAGCCTGGTCTACAGAGGGAGTTCCAGGACAGCCAAGGCTATACAGAGAAACCCTGTCTTGAAAAAACCAAAAGGGGCTGGTGAGATGGCTCAGAGGTTAAGAGCACCGACTGCTCTTCCAAAGGTCCTGAGTTCAAATCCCAGCAACCACATGGTGGCTCACAACCATCCGTAACAAAAATCTGAAGCCCTCCTCTGGAGTGTCTGAAGACAGCTACAGTGCACACACATACAATCAATCAATCAATCAATCAATCAAGAAAGATAAATTAAAACTTTTTTAAAAGACTAGTATGAAGCCAGGCAGTGGTGGCCCACACCTTTAATCCCAGCACTTGGAAAGAAGAGGCAGGCAGATTTCTGAGTTCAAGGCTAGCCTGGTCTACAGAGAAACCCTGCATCCAAAAAACACCTAAAAAAAAAAAAAAAAAAAAAAACCCAAAAAAAACAAACTAAAAAGGCTAGTATGTTAAACATAAATGTAAACTTTCAAAATAAGGCACAGTACTCTTAGGAAATAACATATTTGTAGGGTTTCCTCTGCAGCCCTGGCTGTCCTGGAACTCACTCTGTAGCCAGGCACAGTGACTCACCTCTGTGACTGAGGTTAGCTTTATCAATATTCCAGGCTATCCAAGAATACAGTGAGACCATCTCAAAAAAAGCAAAAATCCCAAACTACACAGGACTAAATTGTATTATTGCATCTGCATTTGTCTTGTAACTCACTTTATAGACCAAGCTGGTCTCAAACTCACATGGATCCACCAGCCTCTGCATCCACAGATTAAGGTTTTAACACATAAAGCAACACTGTAGAAAGTGGCTCTTTAAAAGTTCTTTTTATGGCAAGCCAGAGAACTCAGTGGGTAGTAGCACTTGCCCTACGAGTCTAACTACCTTTCCCTGAGTTTAATTTCCAGAACACAATGTAAAAAGAGAACCGAAGCCTGAAATCATCCTGACTCCCCACCCCACTCCCTGCCACACACAGGCTTTAAACATTCCAATGGAGGCTGATAATCCCAGCTTTGGGGAGGTACAGAGAGGAAGATCAAGAATTTTAAGACCATCCTCAACAAGACATGTTTGTACCAGCCTGGGGCTACATGAGCAGGAGTTGTTTGGGGGAAGGAACATGGCACATATAATATCCTAAAACTTGCACATCCTCTGGACACCTATAAAAGGGGAACTTACTCAGGCCACCATATTCAGCCCATAAGAAACTTTCATTAATTCCACAATACTTGACATTTTTTTTAATTGAAAAAAAAAAAAAAAAAAAAAAAAAAAAAAACGAAACAGCTGGTCTCTTTTAAAGGTATTGTCTTACCACAACTGTAGCATTTACTTATCAGTGGAACCACCCTGTGTACCTATATTCTGAGTGCTCAGAAGGCTGAAGCAGAAGGCTGGATGGCAAACTTAGACTGGACTGTGTTATAAGATGAAGGCAAACTAAACTATACAAATAAACCTTATCTCAAAAATGGTGGGCTCATTAAGATGGCTGAGTGAGTAGAGGTGCTTGATCTCACATCTGAGAACCTGAGTTGGATCCCCAGAGTCACAAATGTTCAGGAGACCATGCTAGGTTTGAACTCA
This sequence comes from Mus minutoides, assembly GCA_902729485.2. Taxonomy (NCBI): domain Eukaryota; kingdom Metazoa; phylum Chordata; class Mammalia; order Rodentia; family Muridae; genus Mus; species Mus minutoides. The sequence goes on along the minus strand of LR749894.1, from coordinate 96,499 downwards.
CGGAGCTCCTCTGCCTCTGCCTGATATTAAAGGTATGTACGGCCACCACAGGACAAGTATTTTTTGTTTGTTTGCTTTAGTTTCTTTTTTGTTTTTTTCGACACAGGATTTCTCTGTATAGCCCTGGCTGTCTTGGAACTCAGTCTGTATACCAGGCTGGCCTCAAACTCAGAAATCCGCCTGCCTCTGCCTCCCGAGTGCTGGGATTAAAGGCGTGCGCCACCACGCCCGGCTAAGACTTATTTTTTTTTTTAAAAGATTTATTTTATTTATTATTTGTAAGTACACTGTAGCTGTCTTCAGACACTCCAGAAGAGGGAGCCAGATCTTGTTACAGATGGTTGTGAGCCACCATGTGGTTGCTGGGATTTGAACTTATCACCTTCGGAAGAGCAGTCGGGCGCTCTTACCCGCTGAGCCATCTCACCAGCCCCAAGACTTATTTTTATATGCATGACTTTTGCCTATGTGTGTGTATGCACTACAAGTGAGCCATGTGTCCACAGTAGACAAAGGGGAGCATTAGATTACACAGAACTAGAGTTACAAAAGGTTGTGAGCCAAAGCAATGCCCAGTCTCCTGCGAGAGACCAACAAGTGCTGGAACTGCTGAACACAGCTTCAGCCACTCCCTCTAGTTGTGTGTGTGTGTGTGTGTGTCTGTGTGTGTGTGTGTGTGTGTGTGTCTGTGTGTGTGTGCGTGTGTGTTGGGGGAACCATGGGGTAGGTTGAAGCAGGGGTATATCTAGCTCTGGCTGTACCAGAAATCACTATGTAAACCAGGCTGTCCTGGAACTCAGAGATCCATCTTCTCCACCTCCTAAGTACCGAGATTAAATTAAGGTGTACATCACCATGTGCAGCTCCCCTCCAACTTTTAAATAGAGAATTAAAGTTGAAATTCAAATCAAGCATTGGATCACACTTTGTACTCCTTGGAGGCCTACTCAGTGTTCTTCGATACCAGCTTAGGAAATGGCATAGATTTATGACTCAAAGAAAGGTGAGGCTTTACTTCAAACATTCACGAGGCAGAGGCAGGTATTCAAGCTAGTTCCAGGTCAGCCAAGGCTATACAAAGAAAACCTATTTTAAGAGAAAAAAAAAAATTTTTTTCAGTGAACCAAAGCTCCTTTTCCCTCCAGTTGTAAAGGGAAGCTTTAGAGAAAAAGGATACAATGCCTTAGGTAGACAACCATATACTACACAATTACAGGGGAAGGGGACACACAATGCTATAAAAAAAAATTAGGGGAGATTAGAGCATTACCTTTTAATAGTTCATGTTTGTAAAAAGAGTCATCTTCATATACCCAGTCAAACCCAGCTAACAAGAGCAATAGAGTGGACAGATTGAGACAAGAATTGATGAAAACTGAGATGGAGATGTGACTTAGTGGGTAAAAGCATTTGCTGCTCTTGCAGAGGACCCCAAGTTCATTTCTCAGCATTCATGTCAGGCATCTCACAACCATCTGCAACTCCAGCCCAGGGTATCTGATACCTTCTATATATATAAAAAATATTAGGGGGCTGGTGAGATGGCTCAGCGGGTAAGAGCACCCGACTGCTCTTCCGAAGGTGATAAGTTCAAATCCCAGCAACCACATGGTGGCTCACAACCATCCGATCTGGCTCCCTCTTCTGGAATGTCTGAAGACAGCTACAGTGTACTTACATATAATAAATAAAATAAATCTTAAAAAAAATTATATATATATTTAAAAATAACCAAAAATATCCCCACAAGAATAAATTTAAAGTTTCACTTCAATATAGTTTCTAAATGGTCAGGCTCAACAGCCAGCTACCTATGGAGAACTCTTCTAGGCCTGGTAATTCTAAGCTGGATAAGTATTAAAGCAGCAAAGAACAAAAACAAAAACCAAAATACACTCTAGAAAACCCACAAAGTTTTACTTATCAACAAAAAATATTCTTTTTTGTTGTTTTGTCTTTTGTTTTTTGAGACACGGTTCTCTGTGCAGTTCTGGCTTGATCTGTAGACCAGGCTGGCCTCAAACTCAGAGACCCCAGACTGCCTCTGCTGTGATTAAAGGTACGCACCATCACTGCCTACCCAAATAATTCATTTTAATAATAATAAAAAATTTCAATCAACTAACTAAATGCTTATTACACAGTAGTAAGTGGTTAACTGAAAGCCACTGCATGTTCTGAAGATATTTCTAGTCCTTCCTTTTCCTTCTGGCCTAGTTCACAGCTTTGCTCTCTGCAAAAACATGTCTCAAAACAAGCAGAAATGCTGCGATAGTTCTTGCCTAATATGTCTGAAGCCTTGGGTTCAATCCCCAACACCAAAAACATAGAAAAGGCAGCTATAGGCTGATATCTCTGCTTTCAGAAAGGAGAAGTAGGACAATCAGTAGTCCCAATGCTGTCCCCTAAGCTATACAAGTTCCAGGTCAACTTGAGACCTAAGAGACCCTGACTGAGCCGGGCGTGGTGGCGCACGCCTTTATTCCCAGCACTCGGGAGGCAGAGGCAGGCGGATTTCTGAGTTTGAGGCCAGCCTGGTCTACCAAGTGAGTTCCAGGACAGCCAGGGCTATACAGAGAAACCCTGTCTCGAAAACCAAAAAAGAGACCCTGACTGAAAAACAGTCAAACCTGACTTTGCATAAAGAAAAGGAAAAACAGATGAACCAAAAGAATGAACAAAACAAATACTTATGAAAATGCAATTAACAGGCTGCAGAGACAACTCAGAGGTTAAGCTGATCCTGCAGAACAAAGGTTCAATTCTCAGCACCAACATGGTAGTGCACAAATCATAACTCTATTCTGGGATCCAATGCCCTTTTGTCTGACTTCCTCAGACACTAACACATACATGGTACACACACATCCATGTAGGGAAAATACTCATAAAAAACACATAAGTTCTTTAAAAAGGGGGAACACAGATTCAGAAGTGGTGGCGCACGTCTTTAATCCCAGCACTTGGGAGGCAGAGGCAGCTGAATTTCTGAATTTGAGGCCATCCTGGTCTACAGAGTTACAGGACAGCCAGGGCTACACATGAGAAACCCTGCCTTGAAAAACCAACCAACTGGACTGGAGAGATGGCTCAGTGGTTGGGAGTACCGACTTGCTATTCCCCAAGGTCCAGAGTTCAAATGCCAGCAACCACATGGTGGCTCACAACCATCCGTAATGAGATCTGACACCCTCTTCTGGTGCATCTGAAGCCAGCTACAGTGTACTTAGATATAATAATAAATAAATCTTAAAAAAAAAAAAAAAAAAAAAAAAAAAAAAAAAAAAAAAAAAAAAAAAAAAAAAAAAAAAAAAAAAAAAAAAAAAAAATCAACCGAACAAACAAAAACAAAACTAAAAAGAAAAGAAAAGAAGGGGGGATGGGGAAAATACAATGAAATCCACCACTTGGTACAATAATTAAAAGAAAGAAGAGGCTACAATTCAATATTCCAGCAGTGATATTCATAAACAAAGCTGCTATAAAAATAATCCCAGCACTTGGGAGGCCAGTGTAGAGGTAGGAAGATCTGTTAGCTCTAGGCCAGACTATCTACAGAGTTCCAGGACAGTCAAGGTTATACAGAAGAATCCTGTCTGAAAAATCAAAAAAGACAAAACCAAGGCTGGATAGACCAGTGGATATCAGCAGCTGCTTAGCAAGTAGAAGGACTGGAGTTTGGATTCCCAAGACAGACAGAGAGAGGTTTAGTGATGGTCACATGGAGCCAACACCTCAAGGTTCAAAGGTCTCAAAAGATTAAAGCGTACAGCAATATAGCAGGACGTCTGATGTCCTCAGTAGCCTCTGCACATACACACATGACCATGCATAAAAATTTGCAAACACACAAACACAACTTTCCTAAAAGTAGATATATTTTTACCTGTGCAGGTGTGTCTGTTTCGTTGATTGGCTGCCCATCAAACCGGAATCTGATCTGCCTCATTGACAAGCCCTAACAAGAGATTAAAAGCAAATAGCATATAATCACTAAAAAACTCAATCTCTCTTCTATGAAACTTCCCCAATATGCTAACATTTTCTATGCAGATAAACATTGTGTTTCTTACTGACCCTATTTCAAAACCAAGATGGTATACACTCTCCTATAATAGAACCAGCACCAGAAAATATCAAATGTTGAGAGTAGCATAGGATACACAAGATCCACTTGAAAATAAAACACAAGCCAGGTGTGGTGGCGCACTCCTTCACTTGGGAGGCAGAGGCAGGCGGATTTCTGAGTTTGAGGCCAGCCTGGTCTATAGAGTGAGTTCCAGGACAGCACAGCCAGGGCTACACAGAGAAACCTTGTCTCAAAAAATTAAAAGGGGGGAAATTAAGGCATGTAATTTTTTAAACTACATTTTTTTTAAAAGATAAATTTATATATATGAGTAACACCAGAAGAGGGTGTCAGATCTCATTAAGGATGGTTGTGAGCCACCATGTCGTTGTTGGGGATTGAACTCAGAACCTCTGGAAGAGCAGCCAGTGCTCTTAAATGCTGAGCCATCTCTCCAGCCCCTTTAAACATTCTTTTTTAAATATTTTTTTTTAGATTTATTTTATTTATTATATGTAAGTACACCGTAGCTGTCCTCAGACACTCCAGAAGAGGGCACCAGATCTCATTACGGATGGTTGTGAGCCACCATGTGGATGCTGGGATTTGAACTTATCACCTTCAGAAGAGCAGTCGGGTGCTCTTACCCGCTGAGCCATCTCACCAGCCCCCCCTTTAAACATTTTTAAAATGTGGGTATTCCCTTTTACAGCAAAGTAGTCAATGTATCCTATGGCTTCTAGCTATTATTATCAACACAGATATGAAGTACAGATCAGTATCTGCTGATAGATCTAACAATAGTTCCAAGGATTCCAGTGGTTTGGATTCAACAGTACAGAATGGGGATTCCAGAAAGATTTCTAGAGCTAAAAATTAAAGTCTGGCTCAGCAGGTAAAGGGCTTGCAATACAAGCTGGCAACCCATGTTCAATCCCTGGGACCCACGGAAAAGTGGATGGGGTGAACTGACTCCAAGCTAGGGACGTAGTCCCAGCACTGACACAGAAGCAGGATCATCTCCTAGCCTGGTCTGCAGAGTGAGTTCCAGGACAGCTGGGGCTACACAGAGAAACTCTATCTGAAAAACCATTTAGGAAAAAAAAAAAAAAAAAGGCAAACTAAAAAGAAGCTAGAATGGACAAGCTTGGGGTCTGATGGGACACATAATTTGATAGAATGCTGAAACTCAGCTCACTGTTAGGAGATGTAAACATAGAAGCCCCTTTGATAATGAGCATTAAAAATCCAATCAAGGGCTGGCAAGATGGCTCAGTGGTTAAGAGCGCAGGCTGCTCTTCCAAAGGTCCCAAGTTCAAATCCTAGCAACCACATGGTGGCTCACAACCATCTGTAATGAAATCTGATACCCTTCTGGAGTGTCTGAAGACAGCTACAGTGTACTTACATATAATAAATAAATAAATCTTAAAAAAAAAAAAAAAATCCAATCAAGCCGGGAGTGGCGGCACACACCTTTAATCCCAGCACCCCAGGCAGAGGCAGGAGGATTTCTGAGTTCGAGGCCAGCCTGGTCTACAAAGTGAGTTCCAGGACAGCCAGGACTACACAGAGAAACCCTGTCTCAAACCAAAACAGAAAATGGGCAGTTTAACTGTAAAGTCTTGGTTGTCCTGGAACTTAGCGTTCTGGTTTTTTGGTGTTAAGTACTAAAGCTGAGGCTATATGCCTGCTGGGCAAACATTGTAAATTTTATCTCCAGCACCAAAATTAGCCTTTTGATAGCACAGACCTAAGTCAGGTTTAAGAGGCAAGGTCTTGGGCAGCCCTTAAAGTCACTTATAGTTAGTCGAGAATGTCATTTTACTTCCTAACCCAGTCTGCACCTCTCTAGTGCTACATCAAATTTGTTCAGTACTTCAGAACAAAGGGCTTTGCACATTATTAGCCAACTCTTACCAACAGACCCCATGGTCACACCCCTTTATCAAGAAAAAAAAAAAAAAAAAGCCGGGCATGGTGGCGCACACACTTTTAATCCCAGCACTCCGGAGGCAGAGGCAGGCGGATTTCTGAGTTCAGGGCCAGCCTGGTCTACAAAGTGAGTTCCAGGACAGCCAAGGCTATACAGAGAAACACTGTATCGAAAAAATCATAAAAAAAAAAATTTCATCTTTATTTTGTATGCATTGTTTTGGCTGCGTATGTCTGTACTCTGGTGTTGGATCTACTGCTAGAGTTACAGAAAGCTGTGAGCTGCCATACACATGGTGTTGAGAACTACACCCAGGTCCTCTGAAAGAACCACCAGTGCTCTCATACATTCAGCCTGCCCTCTCGTTTTGTGGCTTTTCAAAAACGGGGTTGATCTGTGTAGCCATGGCTGTTCTTGTCACAGAAATCCCCCTGCCTCTGCCTACCAAGTGCTGGGACTAAAGGGATTAAAACCACACCCAGCCTCTACTCCTAACCAGTTATGGGACACATGTAACACCCTCTTAATTTTTGGTTTCTTTTTTCTTTTTTTTCCTTGAGACAGGGTTTCTCTGGCTGTCCTGGAACTCACTTTGTAGACCAGGCTGGCCTTGACCTTAGAAATCTGCCTGCCTCTCAAGTGCTGGGATTATAGGTGTTCGCCACCAGGCGGGCTCTTCTTTCTTTCTTATCAGACAAAGCCTTGCTGCTATCTGGACTAGCCTTGATTTTCTGTAATTCTCCCGCTTCAGCCTGCTGAATGTTGAAATATGAGTTAAGCCGGGCAGTGGTGGCGCACGCCTTTAATCCCAGCACTTGGGAGGCAGAGGCAGGTGGATTTCTGAGGTCGAGGCCAGCCTGGTCTACAAAGTGAGTTCCAGGACAGCCAGGGCTGCACAGAGAAACCCTGTCTCGAAGGAAAAAAAAAAAAAAGAAGCTAAACAGGAACTTAAACAAGTCTGGAGGCAGTTTTTTTTATCATACTATAAAGGGGACATAAAACAGAAAATAGGGGCTGGCGAGATGGCTCAGTGGTTAAGAGTGCTGACTGCTCTTCCGGAAGGTCCAGAGTTCAAATCCCAGCAACCACATGGTGGCTCACAACCATCCGTAATGAAATCTGATGCCCTCTTCTGGAGTATCTGAGAACAGCTACAGTGTACTTACAAATAAATAAATATATAAATCTAAAAAAACCCAACCAAACACACACACAGACACACACACAAAATATGGTGGCACATTCCTATAGTCCTAACATGACAATACAGACTTCCAGGCAATCTAACCACAAATAAGGTGGTTTTTCGAGACAGGGTTTCTCTGTGTAGTCCTGGCTGTCCTGGAACTCACTTTGTAGACCAGTTTGTCCTCGAACTCAGAAATCAGCCTGCCTCTGCCTTCCAAGTGCTGGGATTAAAAGCGTGCACTGCCACTGCCAGCCTTAGATAAGGCCTTCTTGAAACTCAAAATGAATTCCACAATTTTCACATCTTAGAAAATAAGAAAAATCCTACTTTTGCTATTACTAAGGAAACAGTGTGGGAGACAGAGCTGTCATCATTAAAGTTGCCTGTGCTTTATCATGCTTTTCTCAAAAATGATTAAAATTTCTAACCTCTGGGGTTGGGTAGGCAACTTCTTTAGGATACAGTAATCTGGCTTGGCATATATCATACTATGACTTCTACAATTACTGAAAAAAAAAAAATGTGTTTGGGGTGTGTGTGTCTGTGTGTTCTAGAATCCACATGCTTCAGAAAAACTGCAACACCCACTTTGAAATCTGCTAAAATTCTCTTTTGAGACAGGGTGTTTCTGTGTATTTCTGGCTGCCTCTAGTCCTGGGAGTAAAGGTGTGTACTGCCACACCCAACTATTTTGACAGAATGCATTGTCTAAATAATAAAAGGGGAAAAAAATCAACAAACAAAAAACCCCACCCAAAATGAATCCACTTTCCCCTCATTCAAGTGCTTGGGAACTTGTAGACTTATGCATGTAAGGAGGGATTACTGGTTTAGCACAAGAATCATAATATTAAACCAACCTACAAATGTACAAACAATATAATCAATCACATCTTAACAAAAATAGTCATGCAATACTGCGATAGTGTATTTTCTACTCCTAATTTGGCTGTATACATGGATTACTAAGTGCGAGTACACTTATCAATTCCTCACCTGCCGTTCACAATAGGCTTTCATTAGTTTACTAAGTGGTGTATGCCTCTTAATCTTAAACTGCACCACAGAACCATCCTGTCCCGCCACCTTCAAATTAATATGATCGTTGTTCTCAGTCTTGACTCCTTCCTGTTGAAAGAAAAATAAGAGTGTAATTTGGAAAATGTGAAACACAAATACCTTGAAAGAAGCTGCGGGCCCAAACGCTTCAGAATCAACAGGTTTCTCTCATGCTCTCAAACAGCATACAGCTGTTCCCAGCCACTGATCGGAAAGGGCAGAAACCCTGCACAAAGTGTTACAAGTCTGGTACAGAACCACTGATACTAGGAAGGCAACAATACAGTTAGAAACTCCTTCCATCAACTGTGACGCTTCTGGGTTGAAATTTTCTAAAATGGCATTATTTCCTGTCATGGCCAAAATTTCTCACTTCTCATAAACACCAGTGTTCTTTCTCTTTTCAAAACGTTATAAATACAACTCCTAGAATGGGTTTTGGGTGGAAGTGGGAAAAACATAACTTGTATTTCCAAATTTACTGCTACCTTCTTGATAAAAGTTAGCAAACTCTTCTCAATGATATCAAAAGAAACATATCTTTTAAAAAAACAAAAACGAACACTGTCAACTGAAGAATATCCCGAGTGCCCATTTTTACATCGGCATGTTCAGTTCAGAGCTTATTTTCCCCCTCTCCTTTGCTGTCATGGCTGGAATACAGTCTTCGTGCAAGTCTCCCCGTACATTGCGACCCAAACCGCAGTTTAGCAAAATCAAATGTTTATGTCCCAGGATTCGTCCATCCTGTGTCCCCCTCCAAATAGTCGGGGCCAGAGGGTGCCCTGGAGACGGATGCTCGTCTCCTCGTCCGGCGCCAAGTGTAGCCCGTGCCTCCGAGGGCGCGCTCTCAAGTTGAGCCCATGTCTCTGCTCGCACCTAAGCCTCCAACCACAACAAGCCACATGGTTCCCGCCAGGGTGCGGGTTTCTGGGCGCACGGCGGAGAGTGCAGCCCCTCCCCCGCGGGCCCCTTGGGCCTCGAGCGGGACAGACTCCGGAATGCCCCAGTCTGGGTTGCCGGAGCACACATCACCGATCCGGCGCGGCCCCGGCCCCGAGAGGGAAACCCCGGGCCGCACGACTCCCGCCGCCGCCGACCCCGCGCGCCCAACGCTTTCCTTACACGCGCCGGGCGCCGCCGAGGAGCTAGCGCGGGGCCGCTGGGCCCGCGGGCTCCCGCGCTGCGCCGCCCGCCTCGCGCTGCGCCGCGCCGCGCGCGCTCCGAGGGCCTGGGGGCGGGGGAGGGCGCCGGGCCTCCTCGGGCGCGGGCGGGAGGAAGAGAGCGAGAGAGGAAAATGGCGCGGAGCGCCGGGCCTGAGCCGCCGCTGGCCCCGTGGGGGGCCCCGGGCAGGCGGGGAAGACCGCGGCGGGCTTCGGCCGGACCCCGGGCCGCGCCACCCACCGGTCCGCACGGCGAGGCGCAGCCGGCCGCCGCGAGCTCACCTTGGGTTTCTCGTCGGCCATGGCGAGCGCCGGAGTCTCCTCAGCTGCCGCTTCACAAAAGAGGCACCGGGTCCGCACTAAGGGAGCACACAAGCAGCACCAGGAGCGGCAGGAGGAGGCGGCAGCGGTGGACGAGGCGGAGGGCGCGCGCACGTCGTGCGCTCCGTCCCCCTCGCCCTGCGTGCGCGAGCACGATCAGCCGGGGATTCTCATTGGCTGCCGCTTCGCGGGAGCGCGCAACGCTTACATAACCACCCCTCCTCCACCCCCCCACGGCCCGCGCCTCCGCCGCCTGGGCCGGGCGCCCGCCAGGTCGGCGGGAAGAGGCGCGGACACGCGCACCAGTCCCGCCGCGGGGGCGCGCCTGGCTCTGGGCGGGGCTGTATTGTCCTCCTTCTTTGGTGGAGCATAATCAAAATGGCTTCCAGCTGGTCCTCGGTGAGGACAGGAAGGCTCGTGGCCTTAGACGTGGGGTGAGCCTAAGTCGAGAACTGAAGGCCAACTTCATGTAGAAGGGGACACCTACATCAAAAAAAGCAGCGTCGGGTTCTGAGAAAAACTCCTGTTCAGTAGGACAAATGCAACCACCCCTGCACATCAAACTTCCCAGTCCCTTCGTCCTTCCCCATCACCCAGCTTCCCACCCGGGAGCCTCAAATGTCTTCCAGCCTGTTGGGAACCCTACTCTAGCTGTGGAAAAATGTTCTTATGTCCACACAAAGGATTCCTCGCTTGTGGCCTGCCTCCCAACTTGGAGAGAACACAGTCCATCAGGGGAGCCTACCCAACCTACAGCTCACCGGCCCATCAATCATTTTGTCCCTTTATCCGGTACAAAATAGGAGGAGGATCCTCACATTTGAAGAAAATCCTGCCCTCTGTGCTGTGGATCCCACCCTGTGCGTCTCTCTTGGTGTTTTTATTTCCTGTACCCCTGTATTTTCTTCTACTGTGTTACTACAGAGGGGGAAATATCACGATTACATTACCACCATAATGTTCCTTCTCGACCAAACAGCTTGGAAAAAATGCCCATGCCAGCTGCTCCACCCCCTCAACTCCCACTCACTCCTCAATCCACTGCAATCTGTTGCTGTCCTCAGAGCTCCACTAGAACTCTCCACAAGGTCACCTTTGCTGAAGTCAGTAATATGTCCGGTTTCTCACCCCTATTCAACTCCCTTCGACTTTGCAGAAAACAGGATTTTTTTCTGTCACCTTAGGCCAGTAGTAGCACACCTTAATTTTTTTCTTTATTAAACTTTAATTGTTTTTCAGAGTTTTAGTACAGACTTTTTTGGGGTTTTTTGTTTTTCTGTTTTGTTTTGATTTGCAAGACAGGGTTTCTCTGTGTAGCCCTGGCTGTCCTGGAACTCTCTCTGTAGACCAGGCTGGCCTCGAACTCAGAAATCGGCCTGCCTCTGCCTCCCAAGTGCTGGGATTAAAGGCATGCGCAACCACTGCAGCTAGTACAGACTTTTAAAAATTACTATATTTCCTCTACAGGAATGTATGAATCCCTTCCAATATTATCTACTTTCTAAACTCTCCTTTTCTAAGTTTTTTAAAAATCCTCCTTGCATGTCTGTGGTGGCATAGATGTTTAATCCCAGCACTAGGGAGGCAGAGGCAGGTGGGTCTCTGAGCTCTAGGCTAGACAGGTCTACAGATTGAGTTCCAGAAAAACCAGGGCTACACAAAGAAACCCTGTTTTGAGAAACAAAAACAAAAACAACAAAAAAAAAAAATTTTAAATCCTTCTTTTGGGCAGGGCCTAGTGGAATAAATCTTTTTAATCCCTACACTAGGAAAGCAAGATAAACAGATCTGTGTGTATTCCCGATAGCCTGACAGGCAAGGCTCCACAGAGAGAGCCCGTCTTTGTGTGCCCATCTGCAGGTCAGAGGACAACTTGGAAAAGTTGGTTTTCAGCTGGGCATGGTGGCACATGCCTTTAATTCCAGCACTCGGGAGGCAGAGGCAGGCAGATTTCTGAGTTTGAGGCCAGCCTGGTCTACAAAATGAGTTCCAGGACAGCCAGGGCTACACAGAGAAACCCTGTTTTGAAAAAAAATAAAAAAGAAGTTGGTTTTCTCTTCCATCTTGTTGGCTCTAGGGACTGAAGTCAGCTCCTCGGGCCTTATGACAAGGAAGCATTTCACCAGCCCCAGAGCTGTGAATTTTTCTTTTTCTTTTTTTTTAAGATTTATTTATTTTGGACTAGAGAGATGGCTCAGAGGTTACAAACACTGACTGCTCTTCTGGAGGTCCTGAATTCAAGTCCCAGCAACCACATGGTGGCTCACAACCATCTGTAATGTGATCAGATGCCCTCTTCTCATGTGTCTGAAAACAGCTACAGTGTACTTACATATAATAAATAATAAATAAATCTTAAAAAAGAGATTTATTGTATGCTTATGAATACACTGTAGCTTCAGACACAAAGCCACCATGTGGTTGCTGGGAATTGAACTCAGGACCTCTGGAAGAGCAGTCAGTGTGATCTTTACCACTGAGCCATCTCTCTAGCCCCCGAAGGTATGGCTTCTAAATTGCTCTATGCCTATGTCCCTGATGCACATCAAGCTTAGTAAATCCAAATTAACTAAAATACTTCATTTTTCCAGGCAGTGCTTCCTCACAGGCCTTCAATCCCAGCCCTCAGGAAGCAGTGATGTGTGGATCTCTGAGTTCAAGCACAGCCAGGACTACACAGAGAAGCCCTGTCACTGATTTGGTTAAATGCTTGCGTTATGGGTTCCCAAAATCAAATGAGAATCCAGCATGTGAGACACCAAGGGACCCTGCCTCCAGCTGGGTCTGATTGTTGAATAAAGTTGCCAGCAGCAAATGGCTGGGGAGAGAGATAGAGGTGGGAGAAAGTTTTTAAGATTCCGAGGTAGGGGACAGACAAAGAGACAGAATCTCAGAATCTCCATGGCGGGGAGGGGGTTGAGATCCAGGCCGGAGAGCTGCTGAACAGAAAGCATACAACCATCTAAGCACTTGGAGAGAGGGGCCCCAGGGGTGCCCCATTGAGTCTAGGGGAGCAAAGATGGAATATAGATCTTAATAATTCAGGAGCATGAGGGGGGGTGGAAGTTTGGGAATAGCCCGGCCATTGAGGGATTAAGTCATATTAAATATAAGGTTACATATGTGTGTATGTGTGTGTATGTCTGTGTCTTTCATTCAAGAAGCCACAACATTAGCCGGGCGTGGTGGTGCACGCTTTTAATCCCAGCACTTGGGAGGCAGAGGCAGGCAGATTTCTGAGTTCGAGGCCAGCCTGGTCTACAAAGTGAGTTCCAGGACAGCCAGAGCTATACAGAGAAACCCTGTCTCCAAAAAAAAAAAAAAAAAAAAAAAAAAGAATCCACAACATTAGGCCAGAAGCAAGGAACTCCTGCTTCCAGCTGCTGGGGAGATTAGAGCAAATTAACCAACTACCAAAACAAAACCCTCTCTTGAAACACCAACAAAACAAAACAAAAACTTCACTTTAGATAGTTCTATGTATCCTCACTTTTAATCCCAGCCTTCACAAAGCAGAGGCAGGTGAACCTCTGAGTTAGAGGCCAGCCTGGCATACAGGTCTATATAATGTCTTCCAGGTCAGCAAGAGTTACAATAAGAGCCAGGCAGTGATGGTGCACGCCTTCAGTGCCAGCACTTAGAAGGCTGAAGGAGGCAGATCTCTGTGAGTTCAAGGCCAGCCTGGTCTACAGGGCTATAAACAGTGGTGGCATACGCCTTTAATCCAAGCACTCAGGAGGCAGAGGCTGGCAGATTTCTGAGTTCAAGGCCAGCCTGGTCTGCAGAGTGAGTTCCAGGGCAGCCAGGACTACACAGAGAAGCCCTGTCTCGGAAAAAAAAAAAAAAAAAAAAAAAGTTAGGGCTGGTAAGATGGCTCAGTGGGTCAGAGCACTGACTGTTCTTCCGAAGGTCCTGAGTTCAAATCCCACCAACAACATGGTGGTTCACAACCACCCATAATGAGATCTTACTCCCTCTTCTGGTGCATCTGAAACCAGCTACAGTGTACCTATGTATAATAATAAATAAATCTTAAAAAAAAAACAGTTACTGTATATATGTAACATATATGTATGGTAAGGAAAAAAAGAAAGACAGTGGGAGAGGGGAGGGAACTTTCGGGATAGCATTTAAAATGTAAATTAAGAAAATATTAAGCCGGGTTGTGGTGGCAGACACCTTTAATCCCAGCACTCGGGAGGCAGAGGCAGGCAGCCTGGTCTACAAAGTGAGTTCCAGGACAGCCAGGGCTATACAGAGAAACCCTGTCTCAAAACAACAACAACAACAACAAAAACCAAAAAAACCAAACCAAAACAAAACAAAAAAACAAAAGAAAAAAAGAAAGAAAAAGAGAAAGAAAAAAAGAAAGAAATGATTACTATATGTAACATCCTATGGCATTTGAGAAACAAAGAAATGAAAATAAGGGGCTGGTAAGATGGCTCAGCGGGTAAAAGCACCCGACTGCTCTTCCAAAGGTGATAAGTTCAAATCCCAGCAACCACATGGTGGCTCACAACCATCCTTAATGAGATCTGGCGCCCTCTTCTGGAATGCCTGAAGACAGCTACAGTGTACTTACATATAATAAATAAAATAAATCTTAATAAAAAAGAAATGAAAATAAAAGATGAAGATCACTAACAACTGTCTGGTGCTTGCTGTGTACCAGACACAAAGAGAGACTTTCTTTTTCTTATTTTTTTTTCGGTTTGTTTTTTTTTTTTTCAAGACAGGGTTTCTCTGTATAGCCCTGGCTGTCCTGGAACTCACTTTGTAGACCAGGCTGGCCTCGAACTCAGAAATTTGCCTGCCTCTGCCTCCCAAGTGCTGGGATTAAAGGCGTGCACCATCACTTCTCAAGACAGGATATCTTTATGTAGTCCTGGCTAACTTAGAGAACAGACTGGCCTTAAAGTCGGAGACCCGCTTGCCTCTCTTTCTGCCTCCCAAGAGTTAGGATTAAAGGCGTGGGCATCTTTTCCTGAAACTTCCAAGTGGATGAAACAAATATTTGCTACTGAGTCTTGAAAATGTGCAATATCACAGAGCTGGCAGGAAGTGAAGATCGTAATATCACAGAGCTGGCAGGAAGTGAAGATCGTGGATGTCCAACAAGTACTGGGAAAGGGAAAAAGATGTTTCTCTGGTCTGTGACGCTCTGCTAAACTTCAGGCTTTTGCCACCAAACATCTTGTAAAACTTCAGAGACAAATGTTGTTTAGCTCACCCTCATTAGCATACAAAGATTGTTTAAATGCAATATCAGGGAGATAGGAATCTCTTTTTGTTTGTTTGTTTTATTTTTTTTGTTTTTTTTTTTTTCAAGACAGGGTTTCTCTGTATAGCCCTGGCTGTCCTGGAACTCACTTTGTAGACCAGGCTGGCCTCGAACTCAGAAATCCACCTGCCTCTGCCTCCCGAGTGCTGGGATTAAAGGCATGTGCCACCATGCCCGGCAGGAATCTCTTTATAATATACTCATCTCCACCAAGGTTATGACAAACTTCAAAATCACCTTCAGGGAGAGAAGGAGTTTATATAAAATGCATATTCATATGTGTGAACAACACATACAAAAGCATATGAAAATTCTGCAAAATGGATTTATGGAACTACTGAAATCACAGAGAGGCTGGAGAGATGGCTCTCTGGTAACAGGCTCTAGCATCTAAAGTACCCAGGTTCACTTAGAAGTACCCACATGAGCCGGGCGTGGTGGAGCAAGCCTTTAATTCCAGCACTTGGGAGGAAGAGGCAGGCAGATTTCTGAGTTCGAGGCCAGCCTGGTCTACAAAGTGAGTTACAGGACAGCCGGGGCTACACAGAGAAACCCTGTCTCGAAAAACCAAAAAAAAAAAAGAAGTACCCACATAATCTGTCAACCCAGACCCTGGAGGATTCATCAGTTTCTTCTGGCCTCTGAGGGCACAGAATCACATGCACTCTGTGCACAGCATATAAAAAATATAAACTAATTACATACACACACACAGCATGAACATACACTGACGTCTTGTCTTCCCAGGTACTTGGAAGGATGCCAGAGGATTCCATGGTTGAGGCCTGCCTCAGCTACATGTGAGTTTAAAAGGCCACTCTAGGTAACGCAGAAAAAGCTCAGGAAAAAAAAAAAAAAAAGAGAGAGAGAGAGAAGACAATGGGGCTCTCGTACATACTCTCCTAGCATAGCTGTGCCCAGGAAGTCATCTCCAGCACCATACTGAAAAACTTCTGATTTACTATCTACAAAAGGCCAGAGAGATGGCACAGCAAGGAAGGCACTTGTCACTACACCTGATGGCCCAATTTCTATAGATACCATCTGGTGGAAGGAGAGAACCAATTCCTACAAGTTGTAATTTGGCACATGTGCAAACTGGCCAAGTAATTGATAAAAAGATAAATAAACACGCCGAGCATAGTGGCACACACCTTTAATCCCAGCACTCGGGAGGCAGAGACAGGCGCATTTCTGAGTTGGAGGCCAGCCTGGTCTACAAAGTGAGTTCCAGGACAGCCAGAGCTATACAGAGAAATCCTGTCTAGAAAAAACAAAAAGAAAAAGAAAAAGAAAAAGAAAAAGAAAAAGAGGAGGCTGGAGAGATGGCTCAGCAGTTAAGAACACTGACTGCCGGACAGAAGGTCCTGAGTTCAATTCCCAGCAACCACATGATTGCTCATAACCATCAGTAATGAGATCTGATGACCTCTTCTGGTGTGTCTGAAGACACTACAGTGTACTTATATATAATAAATAAATATATATATTTTTTTGTTTTATCGAGACAGGGTTTCTCTGTATAGCCCTGGCTGTCCTGGAACTCACTTTGTAGACCAGGCTGGCCTTGAACTCAGAAATCTGCCTGCCTCTGCCTCCCAAGTGCTGGGATTAAGGGCATGCGCCACCATGCCCGGCTATAAATATTTTTTTAAAAAAGAATATAGGAGAAAGATGGCGTCGTCGGAGCAGGCAGAGCAGCCGAACCAACCAAGCTCTCCTCCAGGATGTGAAAATGTGGTGCCCCGAGAGCCACTGATTGCCACAGCAGTGAAGTTCCTACAGAATTCTCAGGTCCGGCAGAGCCCACTTGCGACCAGGAGAGCATTTCTTAAGAAGAAAGGACTGACAGACGAAGAGATTGACCTGGCTTTCCAGCAGTCGGGCACTGCTGCCGACGAGTCTTCACCCCTGGGCCCAGCTACCCCAGTGGTTCCTGTCCAGCCCCCTCACCTCACTCCGCAGCCATACAGCCCCGGGAGCTCCCGATGGCGAGATTATGGTGCCTTGGCTATCATCATGGCAGGAATTGCATTTGGCTTTCACCAGCTCTACAAGAAGTACCTGCTGCCCCTCATCCTGGGAGGCTGAGAGGACAGGAAGCAGCTGGAGAGGATGGCAGCGAGTCTCTCAGAACTGAGTGGCACCGTGGCCCAGACAGTGACTCAGGTCCAGACAACACTGGCCTCTGTCCAAGAGCTACTGAGACAGCAGCAGCAGAAGGTCCACGAGCTGGCCCACGAGCTGGCCACTGCCAAGGCCACCACATCAACCAACTGGATCCTGGAGTCCCAGAATATTAATGAGCTCAAGTCGGAAATCAACTCCTTGAAAGGACTTCTTTTGAATCGGAGACAGTTCCCTCCTTCCCCATCGGCCCCGAAGATCCCCTCCTGGCAGATCCCAGTGAAGTCTCCATCACCCTCCAGCCCCGCGGCCGTGAACCACCACAGCAGCAGTGACATCTCCCCTGTCAGCAACGAGTCTACATCATCCTCTCCTGGGAAGGACAGCCACAGCCCGGAGGGCTCCACGGCCACCTACCACCTGCTGGGTCCCCAGGAAGAGGGTGAAGGGGTACTAGATGTCAAGGGCCAGGTGAGGATGGAAGTGCAGGGTGAGGAGGAGAAGAGGGAGGACAAGGAAGATGAGGAGGATGAGGACGATGACGTTAGCCATGTGGATGAGGAGGACGTCCTTGGGGTGCAGAGGGAGGACCGACGTGGCGGCGATGGGCAGATCAATGAGCAGGTAGAGAAGCTGCGGCGGCCAGAAGGCGCCAGCAATGAGAGTGAGCGAGACTAGGGCTGGCACTTGGCTGCCCGCCTTCCCAGAACCCCAGGACATCAGAGGCAGGTGGGCAAGGGCTGCGGCTCTGCCTCCACGAGGGGGCGGAAGCCCAGGTAGGGGTGGGGCTGCCCTTCAGCGCAGCAGTGTGGGCTATATTTCTGTTCACCAGCCTCTCAAACATGGCCCAGCCCCAGCCAGCCCCAGTGGCTCTGGCTGTCCACAAGGCAGAGAACTCAGGAGCTCTGCACTCAGCGCCCCCGCCGCCTCGCCCCCTCCCTGACAGGTGTCTTGTCGAGGTGTGTCCTCTGAGTATCTTGACCACCTGGCACCATGCATGGCCAGAGCTCATGTCACCTCCTGCCTCTTTCACCTCAGTGCAGGGAAACTATGGCCACTGTGGTCTTGCTGTCTCTCCCACTGTGCCCTGGCCTGGCTTGTGGCTTCTTCTTTGCCTGTTCCAAAAGCCAGGGCCCAGGGCCTGCTCTTCATCTCGTGGGTCCTGGCTGACAGAGGCTGCTCTTGGGCACCTGTCCCCAGCCCACCTGCCCTGCTGTCCTCTGTACCACACAAGACATCTCGCTTGCTGTGTCGTGGTTTAGCTCCTCAGTGGTGAGGCGTGCTTCTCCCTCCTGGTGGAGCCAGGCAGCAGGGCCTTCCTGACCAACAGCCATGTCTGTCCTTCCCACTGAGAAACACATGTTCATTTATGTGATCATGTATAGATTTCAGAATATAAGATATGACTGTACATAATTGTAATAAATACGAGTTGCCATATTTAAAAAAAAAAAGAATATAACATGGTTGGGGGGTATCTTTGGTGGGCCTTAGCCAAGGTACACCCCTGAGAAATTATACCATGCCACAGATCTGGTGTAAAAGAGGTTTATTGGGAAAGAGGAGAGGTGTGAGGACCTGGAAAAGAGATAGTTGCAGACAAGTGGACATGCAGACAGACAGACGGAGAGAACCATGGGAGCAGAGAGGAGAAAGAGGGAAGGGGGCCCACACAAAGAACAGAGAGAAAGTTGAGTTGGTCCTTTTTATTCGAAGCACACACCTGGTGTACCTAGGGGCTGCTGGGGAAGTTGATGACATAAGCAGTTGCCAGGTCACTGAGAGAAGGCCCTTGGAGTTGCCTATATACTGACATTCCTCCCCCCCCCCTTTTTTTTTTTTTTTGGTTTTTCGAGACAGGGTTTCTCTGTGTAGCCCTGGATGTTCTGGAACTCACTCTGTAGACCAGGCTGGCCTCGAACTCAGAAATCTGCCTGCCTCTGCCTCCTGAGTGCTGGGATTAAAGGCGTGTGCCACCACGCCGGGCTCATTCCTCCCCTTTTGATTAATTAAAAATGGAGGAAGGGGTGATGGGGGAGGAATAGGGTGCTGTGTTCTTTAGACTGCTTCTTGCCATCTAGGGGCATCAACATCTTTGGGAACCCTAAGGATTTGGAATGCTGGCCAATTCCTGGGAGAGCTGGTCGTTTCACTTGCTGTCTAGGCTCTGTGGGACCATCTGAGGCTAGCCACTTAGAAGGTATATTGGATGCAGATTTTGAGGGAACACCTGGATTTGAGAGGATGCTGGGTGTATACATACATACATACATACATACATACATACAAACATACATGCATACCTGCACAGAGGCAGAAGATAAAGTTAAGTTGATTTTTAAAGTTTTTTTTCCGCTGAGTGTACATTCTTTTAGGGTCATGGTCTTGACAGTTGGAAGATAGGAATCCCAAAACCAAGGAAATGGGGAAAAATCCCACTCTCTGGAATAGACAATAAGTGGGGGACTTTAAGCTATTGATTGACAGCCTTATCTGGAGTCCATTTGACCCATAAAAGATTGACTCCCTTTAATCCCAGCAGTCGGGAGGCAGAGGCAGGTGGATTTCTGAGTTCTAGGCCAGCCTGGTCTACAGAGTGAGTTCCAGGACAGCCGGGGCTATACAGAGAAACCCTGTCTCGAAAAATCAAAAAAAAAAAAAGAATCTAAACTTACAGAAAGAGATAAGAGTCAGATGTCACAATCGCCATTGTTTGTAATCTGAGACGGGACAGACTTGCAGAGGCTTGCGAAATAATTTTGGGTTAAAATATGAGTACTCTTTAAGGCGAGCTCTGGGAAGACAGAAACTTTCTATGGAGCAGGAGCAAGCTCTCACTTGATTTTCAGACCATGAAAGCAGGGTTTCTTCCCTCTATCCAGGCATCTGAATTACCTAAATTTAGCACATTGAGAAGCACTTTTAAGTCTATATTTAGAAGACAACCAAAGGAAATTTCAAATCTTGAGCTTGTGATGATGATGAGATGAATCATGTAGCAGACAGCTTTACCGGAGTTAGACCAATGGCTTATCAGAACTCTATTGATTAATTTTAAAACTCTGAACTTTTTAAGTCTTAATACAACAATAGTGTTGCGAGGGGAAGAAATCTGGAGCATTTCATTCCTTTTATAGACCTTAAATCACTTTTTTTCCTTCTCTCTGAAATCTTCTTCCTCCAGGCAGAGGTTACCTGTTCACAGCTGTGCTTACAGTCTGGCTGAGGACTTCTCCACCTTCGCCTGGACGTCTGCCTAGACCGGGCGTCACTTCACGTCTGAGTTTGCAGGGATCTGTTTGGTTATCGTTAAGGTTCTGGAATCCCTGGATTTGTTCTGTAGAGAGCAGATTCCTCAGAGTTTCCTCACTCACATCGCTGTAGACTTTCATCCAAAGTGAAGGTCACAGCCACGTCCTCAAAGGTCAAAGTCTCCACACTCACTGCCCTCTCCACTCCACGGGTGGGAATGCCTGCTCCTTCAACACCTCCGTATTATTCACAAGCAGGGATGCTCTTGCCAGGCATCAGTTGGAGTTCTTGCCCTCTTTGTCAGGGATGGGAGCCCATGTCCACATTCTGCTTTCAGCACTGGGACTCCTGGCTTGAATCCAGGCAGGCCCTGAGCCTGCTCTCACAGCCTCATGAGAGCACAGCTCATCAGTCCTGTTGGGTCTACACCCAAGTCAAGCCTCTCACTGCCTTGCTTCTGTGCTTGGCGTCTCACTTCCTCTGAGGCCCAGCCAACCCAGACACCTGTGGGAAGGTGAGAAGCACTGGGAATACCTTAGATCATTTTATCACCATTTAAGCTTTCCCGGCCCACAACCTTCATAATTTGCATCTACCAACCTTGAAACAGCTCCTTAGGTCTTAAAACATGTTTTTAGACCCTCACAACTTAAGCTTCTGTATCCTCAGACCTTACATAAGCTTTATACTTTTTTCACCTTTAATTATTCACCACGGGTGGTTGATTACTGGGAACAGTCCCAGTAAGTTCTTTTATATAAAGGAATAGGAAAAAGTTACTTTGAAACCTGTTTTCTGAGTGTGGTAAGGAGGTGAACTGTGTCTAGACTGACCAGTAGCAGCTCTAGGAGAGTGAGGCTTGAGGCCTGATCTTTTACACATGAAGAGGACTGAGAAAGCAGCTAAAACATTGGTGTTTGCTGTTAAGCTGATAAATCTTTTACCAGTCCCGTCTTCAAACCCATCACAGACCTAAGAAGGATAAATTCTAGGAGTAATCATGAAGTGTGAACCAAGCAGCTCACCCCCAAAGAACTATTGCTGAACAGGTCCACTTCCCCCACATCCTAACTTTTCTCTTCCACTACCTCTGCTGGGTGGTGGGATAGAGAAGAGGTTCAACCCTTATTAAAAGTAGGTTGCAAAAACTTTACATCTACAAGGAGGCTTAATAAGACCTGTCCCCGTAATTAATTGCATCAGTTTCTAGAATGACTACAACTATAGTTCTGAACACACTTTAGAATCTGATTATTCGGGGCTGGTGAGATGGCTCAGCGAGTAAGAGCACCCGACTGCTCTTCCGAAGGTGATAAGTTCAAATCCCAGCAACCACATGGTGGCTCACAACCATCCGTAACAAGATCTGGCTCCCTCTTCTGGAGTGTCTGAAGACAGCTACAGTGTACTTACAAATAATAAATAAAATAAATCTTTAAAAAAAAAAAAAAAGAATCTGATTATTCAGTTCCCACAGTTCAGTAGGTGTCTCTTTTCAGGGAGGGGTGAGCAGTTTAGACAACTGAGATACTTCCTCAGTTTGAGAAAGCACAGGCCCCTTTGCTACCACATCCTAGTTACAAAGGAATTCAGGTAAGTACCAGTTTCACTGTAATGCCTTTCCTATCATGGCTAAGCCTGTGAAGACTCTGTCTCTGAACAGATCCTAATCCATCGTCCTAAGGGTGCCTTTATGACCAAAGGGTGCTGGCAATGTCTGAGTATAAAGTTCTCCATGAGCCAGGCTTGGTGGCACACGCCTTTAATCCAAGCACTCGGGAGGCAGAGGCAGGAGGATTTCTGAGTTTGAGGCCAGCCTGGTCTACAGAGTGAGTTCCAGGACAGCCAGGGCTATACAGAGAAACCCTGCCTCGAAAAACCAAAAAAAAAAAAAGAAAGAAGCCCATTTCATGCCAGTAAGGTAAGTATTCCTTTGGTAAATTATCATTCAAAAATATTATTTAAGAGTGTCTTTGACTTCAATCTGAGTCATCTGTGACTGTCCTTGACCTATTTATTTATTTATTTATTTATTTATTTATTTATTTATTATTATAATGTACTACACTGTAGCTGGCTTTAGACACACCAGAGGAGGGCGTCAGTTCTCATTATGGGTGGTTGTGAGCCACCATGTGGTTGTTGGGATTTGAACTGAGGAACTTCAGAAGAGCAGTCAGTGCTCTTACCCGCTGAGCCAACTCTCCAGCCCGACGATAATACCTTTTAATGATTTCTCAGAAACATCTTTATTTTATGGTTTGTTTCTGAGATTGGATGAATGTCAATCTGTTTTCTGTTGTTGCAACAAACCACGCTCCCATGAATCCATGGCTATATAAGCCACTAAGTCACACACATGGCCTTTTTAATTTTTATTTTATTTTTATTTTTATTTTTTGGTTTTCCGAGACAGGGTTTCTCTGTATAGCCCTGGCTGTCCTGGAAGTCATTCTGTAGACCAGGCTGGCCTTGAACTCAGAAATCTACCTGCCTCTGCTTCCCAAGTGCTGGGATTAAATGTGTGTGCCACCACTGCCCACCTTCAATTCCAATGCTATTTATTTGTATTTTTAGCTTTGGTCTCTGATTACTTATATATATTTGCCAAAATATTTCTTTTCTGATTCCTCCTGAATTTTTGAGAAACACACGTTTCTTAATTATCTACTGAGGCTGTTTTATCCTCAATTACGTTCAGAGCAGAGTCGATTTTAACAACAGGTGAAAGGACCCCCGTAGGGAGACCTCCACTCAAGTCACGGGATATTGGCGAATCCCCCAAGAACTCACAGGAGACCAGGCTTGCTGCAAATCACATGAGGCTTTATTCGGGGAAAGCCAGAGCTCTGGGGACGACTCATATCCCGGAAGTGGATAGAGGAGTCGACCCTGAGGGAAGAGAGGACCCAGTTTTTATGG
>LR749894.1:0-70244 GCA_902729485.2 Mus minutoides | reverse complement strand
AACCAAACCTCAAACTCTTGGCAGTGAGCTATATCAGTTGGCAAATACATGCATTCAAAGAACAGTAGGGGCAAGCACACAGATTCAAGAAATGTTCAGGCTATTCTGTTCAGCTATGTAAAGGCTTTCTACTAATAATGAAATCTCTTTCCAGTTTCAGGGTCTTTGAGGCCTGTTACATTTTCTTAGGATCTTTCACAGGCATTAAATCTTTTTGTTTTTTGAGACAGGGTTTCTCTGAATAGTCTTGGCTGTCCTGGAACTCACTTTGTAGACCAGGCTGGCCTTGACCTCGGAAATCCGCCTGCCTCTGCCTCCGGAGTGCTGGGATTAAAGGCGTGCGCCACCACACCCAGCTGGCATTAAATCTTTTAATTCGCGGATTTCTGAGTTCGAGGCCAGCCTGGTCTACAAAGTGAGTTCCAGGACATCCAGGGCACACAGAGAAACCCTGTCTTGAAAAAACAAACAAACAAAAAAAATTGCTCTGAAGATGAGTGTCTTAGAGTTTTTGTTTTTGTTTTTTTGTTTTTTTGTTTTTGTTTTTTCGAGACAGGGTTTCTCTGTATAGATGTCTTAGAGTTTTACTGCTGTAAAGAGATACTATGACCAAGACAACTTTTTTTTTTTTTTTTTTTAAAGATATATTTTATTTATTATATGTAAGTACAATGTAGCTGTCTTCAGACACTCCAGAAGAGTGCGCCAGATCTCATTACGGATGGTTGTGAGCCACCATGTGGATGCTGGGATTTGAACTTATCACCTTCGGAAGAGCAGTCGGGTGCTCTTACCCGCTGAGCCATCTCACCAGCCCCCAAGACAACTTTTATAAAGGACAACATTTAATTGGGGCTGGCTTAAAGGGTCAGAGGTTCAGTCCATCATCATCAAGGTGGGAGCATGGCAGTGTCCAGGCAGGCATGGTGCAGGAGGAGCTGAGAGTTCGAAAGGCAAATGCAAGAAGACTGGCTTCCAGGTAGTTAGGATGAGGGTATTAAAGCCCACACCCACAATGACACACCTACTCCAACAAAGCCATACCTTCTAATAGTGCCACTCCCTAGGCCAAATAAATTCAAACCAGCAAAGAACTTCTCAGATGCTGACAGGGAATGACTGAGTCAAATTTGGTCTCCATGGTGAGACACATTTCGTGACAGCAAAGAGTTTCCTTGCCTATTCCTTGTTGATCTTCATTTATTAAGCCATTTATTAATTTGTTAATCCATTTATTAATTTGTGACAGCAAAGAGTTTCCTTGCCTATTCCTTGTTGATCTTCATTTATTAAGCCATTTATTAATTTGTTAATCCATTTATTAATTTGTGACAGCAAAGAGTTTCCTTGCCTATTCCTTGTTGATCTGCATTTATTAAGCCATTTATTAATTTGTTAATCCATTTATTAATTCGTGACAGCAAAGAGTTTCCTTGCCTATTCCTTGTGGATCTGCATTTATTAATTCCTTATTGATCTGCAGGCTTTTGCCATACTTTCTGTATGCTGCAGAACACTTGTGCCTTCTTTTTGGATTATCTCAAAAACGCATTGTTTCTAGGAATGCCTTGACTACAATCCTTTGTTTACCACAATTAAAGCATCTCCCTTTTTTTTTTTTTTCAGAGACAGGGTTTCTCTCTATAGCCCTGGCTGTCCTGGAACTCACTCTGAACACCAGGCTGGCCTCAAACTCAGAAATCTGCCTGCCTCTGCCTCCTGAGTGCTGGGATTAAAGGCATGCACCACCATGCCCCGGCTACAACCCCATTCTCATTCATTCCTCTGAATGTGTATGTTTCTCTGTGTATCTGTGTGCCAGGCTTTGTGGGGAGCAGGCAGCTGCATGGGCCAAAGATGGCACCCTGGCTATATGCCAAGCCCCGTGACCTTGCTTGTTTATCCCAGTCTCAGTCATGCCCAGTAAAAGCAACACGTGTAACTCATTGGAGAGATTAGTGCAACATCTTGCAATACCATTCTATCAGCCAATCCTGCATGCTGCCTTGGACATGTGTGTCTATGATTGGGTGGTGTGAGGTGACGTGAGTGAATGGAAATATAAATTGAGGGCAGCCCCAGATGAAAGGAGACCAAACCAGCATTAGTGAGACCAGGCCAGTGTTAGAGAGAGAGACCTACATAGCAGAGACCAGAGACCAGCTTAGGAGAGACCAGAGTGAGTGAGTGAACTGCTGCAGCTGTGTGAAACCTGAGAGAGAGAGAACCAGAATAAAGCAGAAGCTGTGAAGGCAAGCTGCTCTGAACCTGCCATGGCGTCAACGGGTCGTTTATTCCCATTGTCTCTGGTGA
This sequence comes from Mus minutoides, assembly GCA_902729485.2. Taxonomy (NCBI): domain Eukaryota; kingdom Metazoa; phylum Chordata; class Mammalia; order Rodentia; family Muridae; genus Mus; species Mus minutoides. The sequence goes on along the minus strand of LR749894.1, from coordinate 67,931 downwards.
TCATAGTTGCGTGGGCCCAAGACAAGGCTTATTTCCTGATTTTTCAACCTTGTCCCAGGCATTTAAAGCTGCTGAAGGATGAGGTGTGACACTCACATTCAAGCTGCCTTTGTAACTCAGCATGTTGACCTCTACCTAGCAACTGCTCTTGGGAAATAATAATACCTCGAGCCCTGTTTCCTAGTTCTACAGTCCTAGTTTCTTCCACTTTCCACTATGTTCTCCATTGTGATTGAGGACCAACTTTCAATATTGCTGTTGCCAAATCTTTCCAGTCTTGGGGGATGATTCTGATCTGAGTTACCTGTGAATTTAATATCTGCTTCACATAGGGTGAATGCACACCATATAAAATAATAGCTTCCTTAAGTCTCCTCAAATCTGTATCTATATTATTCCCTTTAATTTTATCATAACCTTGGTGGAGCCTAGCATCTGCAGGTAGGTCTTGTATAGTAAATGGATAAACAACAGTTGGTTTTTCTAATAACCTAGGGCTGCCCCTCTTCTGTTTTCATCATGTGGTGGCATGGTAGGTTCTTGTCTAAATTACTCTGTCTGTGTCTGAGTATTTTTATTATTTTTAAAGATTTATTTTATTTATTATATGTAAGTACACTGTAGCTGTCTTCAGACACTCCAGAAGAGGGCGCCAGATCTCGTTACGGATGGTTGTGAGCCACCATGTGGATGCTGGGATTTGAACTTATCACCTTCGGAAGAGCAGTCGGGTGCTCTTACCTGCTGAGCCATCTCACCAGCCCCTATTTTTATTATTTTTATCTCTAAGACTTGTAACATATTAATCCACTTTTCTTTTCTTTTTTTTTTTTTTTTTCTCGAGACAGGGTTTCACTGTGTAGCCCTGGCTGTCCTGGAACTCACTTTGTAGACCAGGCTGGCCTTGAATTCAGAAATCTGCCTGTCTCTGCCTCCCAAGTTCTGGGATTAAAGGTGTGTGCCACCATGCCCGGCTTAATCCACTTTTCATGTTTGGCAGAAGAAAAGCCTACTGTGGCTAGTAAGGATAAAATATGAATTACCAAACTGATTGTATATGATCAATTATGATTTATATGTCAATTTTGGTTACGCCATTTACCTTTTCATTTTCTACATTTATATTCAAACCATATAAAATATTTCCCATCCTTAACATAGGGGAAATTTTTTTCCTTTGAATATTACTTAACTCTGTAAACACCAAGTTTTTCTCCCATCCCCAAGCTCCTGGGATGATGACTCTGCTACTCTTTACAAACTCCTTTAGCCTGAAGCTTTGCCTTATTCTCTTAACTAGCTCATAAATTAATATCCCATCTATTCTGATCTAAGTTCTGCCACATGGCAGGTTAACTCTGCTCAGGTTCCATGCATCTTCCTTCAGGTTTCTGGGAGCCAAATCCTCCTGTGCCTGGTTCTATCCCAGAGTCCTTTCTCCTATCAGATGTCCCACATTTTGCCCTACCCTTTCCTACAGGACATAGCTTTTTGGTTTTTTTTTTTTATTGTTTGTTTGTTTTTCTGACAGGCAATGAATCCTTGCAATATACACGATATTCTTTCTACATAACTCTTTCGTTGAGGACTTCTCAGGTGTCTTACCAAATTTTATGGCTTCTCAGTTTGTCCACAGCTGGCACCATTTCTCTTTCCCTGTGGGGATGTCAGGTGTTGAAGCATGAAATATTGCTTTTTTTTTTAAAACAAAATATCAATCATTCAATTTTACCAATGAAGACTTGGGAACCAGATGCTGGGGTGAAAACCTGCTGGCTTAGAAAGCCAGAGAAAGTACCCATGTGACCTTCCTCCTTGGCGGGTGTCTCAGAAGCAGTCCCGTCTCTCACACTGTCTCAAAAAAAAAACCTCCTTCAAACTGAATTATTTATAAGTGATTCACTACCAATACGCATTTCTTATTTATCCTCAACAGTTGTCAATCAATAGTAGCTTTCCTAAGACTAGGGCTTCAGATTTAGCTTGTTAGGTTTGAGCCTCAAAAATCAGCATTTTGAATTCAAGCTCTTCTAGTATCAGAATAAAACTTTAGGCCTGGAGAAATGGCTCAGAAGTCAAGAGCACTGATTGCTATTCTGAAGGTCTGAGTTCAAATCTCAGCAACCACATGGTGGCTCACAACCATTTGTAAGGACATATGATGCCCTCTTCTGGTGTGTCTGAAGACAGCTACAGTGTACTTACATATAATAAATAAAATACATCTTATCCAAAAAAAAAAAAAAAAACCTAGCCGGGTGTGGTGGCACACGCCTTTAATCCCAGCACTCGGGAGGCAGAGGCAGGCAGATTTCTGAGTTTGAGGCCAGCCTGCTCTACAAAGTGAGTTCCAGGACAGCCAAGGCTATACAGAGAAACCCTGTCTCGAAAAACCAAAAAAAAAAAAAAGAAAAAGAAAATGAAACTAAAAGAAGACTAGGAATGTAACTCAGACAGTTGGGAGAGTATTTGGCTAGCCTGAGCTAAATTCTGCTTTGGACCATCCGAATAACCGACATGTCATACACCTTTCATGCCTGAACTGGAAGACAGGTACGTGTGGATCTGTGTGAGTTCCAGGCCAGCGTGAGCTGCATAGTGAGACCCTGTTTCAGAAGAAAATAAATGTTAAGGTGAGTCTGGCCATATAATAACAAGTTTGAGTGCAGCTCAGGCTATATGAGATCAGTACCATAAGCACCAGTCATTTTCCATCAGTTAATATAGTTTATGGATCAAAAGAAGGGATTAATGGACATGGGGGTACACATGGGTTTACACACCTGTAATCAGGACTCAGAATGCTAAGACCAGATTATGGGGTGCAAGGTCTTGGGCAGCCTGGGCAACATAGTCAGGCTAACCGGACCCTGGCACAAACATTTAAGGAGGAGACTGAGGATCACTCTATCTGCTCTATCTGCATGTACACCTACGTGCCAGAAGAGGGCTTCATACCCCATTATAGATGGTTGTGAGTCACTTTGTGGTTTCTGGGAATTGAACTCAAGACCTCCAATGCTCTTAACCACTGAGCCATCTCTCAGGGCCTTGTGGCTCTTTTAAAAAATGTATAATATTTCTTCATTTTTGTTTCATGTGTATGTTCAACATCACATGTCTACAGTGGCCTTGGTGGCCAGAACAATACATGGATTCCCCTGGAGCTATAGTTGTGAGCTGCCATGTAGGTTGCTGGGAATTGAACATGGGTTCTCTGAAAGAGCAGTCGGTGTCTTAACAGCTGAGCCATCTTTCCAGTCCCATTTGTTGCTCTAATAGAGAACCCAGGTTCAGTTCCCAGTACCTATGTGATAGCTCATAACCATCTATAACTCTGTTCCCTGAGGAGGAAATAGTCTCTTTTGACCTCCTTGGGCACCAGGCATGAAGTTTAACTTTCATACACATAAAATAAATTTTAAAAAACACACACACACACACATACACAGAGAGACATACACATTCAGAGGAATGAATGAGAATGGGGTTGTAGCCGGGCGTGATGGCACACGCCTTTAATCCCAGCACTCGGGAGGCAGAGGCAGGCAGATTTCTGAGTTCGAGGCCAGCCTCCTCTACAAAGTGAGCTCCAGGACAGCCAGGGCTATACAGAGAAACTCTGTCTCGAAAAAACAAACTGCCGGGCATGGTGGCACACGCCTTTAATCCCAGCACTAGGGAGGCAGAGACAGGCGGATTTCTGAGTTCGAGGCCAGCCTGGTTTACAAAGTGAGTTCCAGGACAGCCAGAGTTACACAGAGAAACCCTGTCTCGAAAAACAAAAAAAAACAAAACAAAACAAAAAAATAAAAAAAAGAAAAAAAAAACAAACAAAAAGAGAGAGAGAGAATGGGGTTGTAGAGTAAAAACTTTCATTATTAGAGATTAGGTGGAACCTGAGCATGACAAATCTAATTCTTCTGAGAACCTTATTATCAGTAATTGTCCAGGTATGGCAGTGTATACTTATAATGTCAGCACTGAGGAGGAATTCTGAGGTAGAGGATCTGGGTCTGAGGCCAATAGGAGCTATGTAGTTAGTCTGAAGCCAATCTGGGGTATATAGAAAGGACCTGGCTCTCTAAATTCATACATATATTCATATACATACACACACACATATATACATACATATACACTGCATATACATGCATACATACACAGATACATGCATACATGCCTGCATGCATACATACATACATACATACATACATACACACAACATGCATACACCCATGCATACATATTTACATACATGCATACACATATGCATGCATACATAATACACACATGCATACATGCATAATACATAAATACACCCATGCATGCTTACATACATACAACTAAAGGAAATTAAATTAAGGGATCAGAGAACAAGATTTACAGAGCCATTTATTGTAGTTACATATTTGGAAATTCTGGAATTTGTGTTTCTTCTTCTACAAAGCACAGAAATATAAGAACATGTTTTGTTTGTTTGTTTGTTTGTTTGTTTGAGACAGGGTTTCTCTGTGTAGGTCTGGCTGTCCTGGAACTCACTCTGTAGACCAGGGTGGCCTTGAACTCAGAAATCAAGAGTGCTGGGATAAAAGGCATGCACCACCACGCCTGGCTCAAGAACATGTTTTTTGTTTAAATCCCAGGTGTGTGTGAGATGCAGGCTGATTAGGACTGTCTGCAGCAGCTGAGTATGATTTGCCTCATGCTCTAGCAGAGGTGTGGTATTGCCAGCTGCAGATAATTTCTAGGACTGTGTGACATTTGGAATTTTGGGGACTTTTCAGAGGCTATATAAATGCTAGGACCCTGAGAGGCATGATTGGTGGGTGTTGTTGTTTGGGGGTAGGGGGTTTGAGACAGGGTTTCTCTGTGTAGCCCTGGCTGTCCTGGAACTCACTCTATACACCAGGCTGGCCTGAAACTCAGAAATCCATCTGCCTCTGCCTCCCAAGTGCTGGGATCAAAGGCCTGTGCCATTGTGCCCAGCACTTGTTGTTATTTTAGTGATGCTATGTGTGTGTATGTATATGCACATAAGTACAAGTACCCACAAAGGTCCAAACTGTCAGATCCTCAAGGAGTCATGGTTAAAGGTAATTTTAAGGCATATGGCTATATGATGTGGGTGTGCAGGGGATCCAACTCAGGTCTTCAAGAAGGGCAGTATGTGCTCTTAACCACAGAGTCATCTCTATAGCCCCAAAGACCCTGTTTCAAACACCAGAACCAATCCCCCTCAAAAAACAGAGCTCAAGATTAGACTGGGCAAGGTAACCTACACCTCTAATTCCTGTACAAGGGAGGCAAAGGCAAGTGGATCTCTGTGAGTTCAAGGTCAACTTGGCCTACCCACTGAGTTCCTGGACAGTGGACAGTCAGAACTATATAGAGAAACCCTGTCTGGGAAAAAAGGAGCTGGGACCATTGAGCCTGGAGAGATGGCTCAGTGCTGAGAACATTGCTGCTCTTATGGAGGACTCAGGTTCACTTCAGTGCACCTGCATCAGAAGGTTCCCAAGTGTGTCTAATTCCAGCTCCAGGGGACCTGATACTTTTTTCTTGTCTGTAAGAATCAGGCAAGCATGCTGGGCAGTGGTGGCACACGCCTTTGATCCCAGCACTTGGGAGGCAGAGGCAGGCAAATTTCTGAGTTTGAGGCCAGCCTGGTCTACAGAATGAGTTCCAGGACAGTCAGGGCTATACAGAGAAACCCTGTCTCGAACAAACAAATACAAACAAAACAAAAATTGTTGGGAGGTAGTGGGGTACACACCTTTACTCCCAGCACACAGGAGGCAGATGCAGGCAGGTCTCTACTTTGAAACCAAAAACAGGGCTGGTGAGATGGCTCATCGGGTTAGAGCACCCGACTGCTCTTCCGAAGGTGATGAGTTCAAATCCCAGCAACCACATGGTGGCTTACAACCACCCGTAACAAGATCAGATGCCCTCCTCTGGTGTGTCTGAAGTCAGCTACAGCGTACTTATGAAGAATAATAAGAAATGAATCCTTGGACCGGAGAGACCAACCGGAGCGAGCAAGGCTGTCCGGAGTGAGCAGAGCTGAACGGGGACGGCCAGAGCAAGCCAGGACAGCCGAAGCTAGTGGGGGCTGGAACGAGCGGGGCCAATTGGAGCAAGTGGAGCCGATCGGAGCGAGCGGGGCTGGCTCGGACAAGCAGGGGCTGTACAGGGGCAGCCGGGAGCAAGTCTGGCTGACCGGAGCGAGCGGGGGGTCGAGCGGAGCGAGCGGGGTTGACCGGAACAAGGGAGAAAAAAAAAAAGAAACCAAAAACAAAATTTATGTTCTATATATATGAGTGTTTGCCAGCATGTAACGTGGAGTACTGTGGAGGCCACTGACTCCATGAAACTTGACTGGCGAGCTGGAGGCTGGGAATTGACCTTGTGTCATCCGTAAAAGTAGCAAGAGGCTCTGAACCGAGTCTCTAGCCACGTGTTTAGTTACTTTCAAATGTGAGTGTATATCAGCCTCACTTACAAGTGTACTCCATGTTAGTGAGAGAGTATGTATCAAGGGAATAATACAGTGACATGGATAGAGTAGGACCCCAATGTCTTCCTCTGGCCTCTGCACTGCTATAAATAAATGGCTATCAGTACCTGTATACACACTTTCACACACTCCTGGTGAGCAGACACAAACACACACACACATATATCCACAAACATAGAAAAAAAAAACCAGAAATATTTTAGAGTCAGACATAGTAGATCATATCTGCCAAAGAAATGCTTTGCAGGCTGAGACAGGAGGACAAGGGTAAATTTGAAGCTAGTCTGGGTTACATAGTGAGGGCTGGGCTAATGACTGTTGTCTTACCATCTTTTGTTACAAGTTATGCTACTGGTATCATAGGTAGATTTTGTTGAGAACACAGGGTCTGTGATATAGCCCAGGCTGGCCTTGAACTCATTATCCTTCTGCCTCAGAGATCCAAATGCTGGGATTATAAACATGAGCTACCAAGCTCAACTAATCAATACTTTTACTCGGGAAAATGTTAGGTTTTTTTCTTTTCTCCTTAAAAAATATTGTTGGTAGGGCTGGAGAGATAGTTCAGTGGTTAAGAGCACTGACTGTTCTTCCAGAGAATTGAGTTCAATTCCCAGCTCACAACCATCTGTAATGGGATCCGATACTGTCTTTTGGTATGTCTGAAGATAGCTACAGTGTACTTATATACATAAAAAAACATATTGTTGGAGCGAGAGAGATAGCTCAGCACTTATGAGTGCTGGCTGTTCTTCTAAATGACCCGGGTTCAATTATCAGTACTCATATGGCAGCTCACAACTGTCTGTAACTCCAGATCCATGGCTTCTGACATCCTCACACAGGCATCATGCAGGAAAAACCAACGAACAGAAAAATAAAAATAAGTGGGCTGAAGAGATGGCTCACCAGTTAGGATCACTGACTGCTCTTCCAGACATTCTGAGTTCAATTCCCTGCAACCACATGGTGGCTCACAATAATCTGTAATGGGATCTGATGCCCTCTTCTGGTGTTCTCAAGACAGTGTACTCACATACATAAAATAAATAATTCTAAATAAATAAATAAATAAATATTGTCACCAGTTGGTGGTAGCACAGGTCTTTAATCCCAGAACTCCAGAGGCAGAGGCATGCAGATCTCTGACTTTACGGCCAGCTTGGTCTACAGATTTAAGTTCCAAGACAGCCAAAGCTACAAAGAGAAACCCTGTCTTGAAAAACTAAAACTGAAGCCGGGCATGGTGGCACTTGCCTTTAATCCCAGCACTTGGGAGGCAGAGACAGGCAGATTTCTGAGTTTGAGGCCAGCCTGGTCTACTGAGTGAGTTCCAGGACAGCCAAGGCTATACAGAGAAACCCTGTCTCGAAAAACAAAAACAAAACAAAACAACAAAAAAAAACTGGAAAAAAAAAAAAACAACCCTCCCAACAAACAAAAACTCAAGATTGCAAGCATGGTGTCTTCTGTCACCTTTAATTCCAGCACTAGGGTGGGCAAGGCACCCTGATCTCTGTGATCTCTGTGACTAGGCCAGCCTGGTCTACAGTGTGAGCTTCTGTCTCAAAAACAAACAAAAAGATATGAGTAGTTATTTTTACTTCTTTTTGTTTTGTTTTGTTTTTGTTTTTTGTTTTTCGAGACAGGGTTTCTCTGTATAGCCCCGGCTGTCCTGGAACTCACTCTGTAGACCAGGCTGGCCTCGAACTCAGAAATCCGCCTGCCTCTGCCTCCCGAGTGCTGGAATTAAAGGCGTGCGCCACCACGCCCGGCCCGTAAATTTAATCGTTTAAAAATTACTTTATTCAGTGCTGGAGAGATGGCTCACAGGTTAAGAGCACTGACTGCTCTTCCAGAGGTCCTGAGTTCAATTCCCAGAAACCACATGGTGATTTACAACCATGTGTAATGGGGATCCGATGCCCTCTTCTGGTGAGTCTGAAGACACTGACAGTGTACTCACATACATGAAATAATAGATAAATCTTTTTTAAAAAGTTAATTATAAGCCGGGCCTAGTGAAGCACGCCTTTAATCCCAGCACTCGGGAGGCAGAGGCAGGCGGATTTCTGAGTTCGAGGCCAGCCTGGCCTACAGAGTGAGTTCCAGGACAGCCAGGGCTACACAGAGAAACCCTGTCTGGAATAACCAAAAAAAAAAAAAAGTTAATTATAAAATTTATTTTGTTGTATGTATACTGGTGTTTTGCCTGCATGCACATCTGCATGTCTGTGTACTACATGTGTGCCTGGTTCCACAGAGGACAGAAGAGGGCATCAGATTGCCTGGGACTGTTCCACAGGCTGCTTTGAATTGATCCAGGTTCAGGGAAGAACAGCGTATGCTCTTAACCACTGAGCCAACACTCCAGCTCCCTGAATCACTGATGATTAGGATTTGGGTAAAAATTTGACAGAAGGTTTTTCTTTATTTCCTTAATGACTTGTGGGAGTTTGTTTTTTGAGTCTGGGTCTACTTTGCCCTGATGCGAGCTCAACCTTGCTATGTAACTAAGTCTGGTTCTGAACTCCCGAATTTTCAGTCTCTATTTCTCAAGTGCTGCAACTTCCGGCTTATGCCACTATGCCCTACTTCTAAGTCATGTATGCCCACCAATTTAAGGTAGAAATAGTTCAGAGTAATCCTAAAGAAAGAAAAGTTGCCCGTACATAAAAGATTGATGAAGTCCTGTTGTTTAGGGATGTCATGTGTCCAAGACTAATTCAAAAATAAGCGCATCATACTGGTCGGAGTTCGGAAAAGGGACTGAGAATATTCTAATAAGATAGACCAGGAGGGAGGGAATCACAATTACCGCTAAAAGATAAAGTAGGATTACAGAGGCGGAGTAGCTCTCCAATCCGGGTAGAGGTGCCAGCACGCTTCTGCGCACGCGCACACCCTCCCAGCCACCGCCTCTCCCGCCATCTCCGGGGGCCTTTTTCTCGCCTAGTGAGGGACTGTCTGCGGCGCCGCCTGGTCTACTGGGAACATTCCGTGAAGACCGGTGGCCCCTGGAGCCATTTTCATGATGATTTGTTTAGATTAGAATAGTGGGAAACGTGTGAAAGGCTTCAGAGGGCTGTGTTTGGCTAAGACGAAGGGATCTGTTGCGCTAAGGTGTGCAGGCACTGCGGAAGCCGCCCCGGAGGGGGGGTCCTCTTTGGCAGCTGGCTGTGAGCGGGAGGCCTGAGCGGAGAGCAGTGGCCGCGCGGCGGGGTCCCGGCCGTGGCGGGCACGGCGCAATGGATGAGCTGGACTGCGAGCCCGCAGTAACTGTAAGGGCGCCCGGAGTGGAGTGGCTTGGTTTGTTGCACTGTGAGGGTTACGTTTCTTTGGTCATTTCAGGCACGCCTCCTACATGCGGGACGCATGCTTCTTCCCTGGACACAGTTGCCACCGCCCCGAATGTCAGGTTAACTGGGAAGTAGGTTATGGCAATGGTGGTTCCTAGGTCCTGTGGATACTGGCCGGCTCGCGGAGGCTTGTTTTTATAACCTTTCTGCTTCTCTAGTTTACCCCCTTGGGCGTTGGAATGAGATTGGTGTAAGCCCCACATGGTCACTTCAAGGGCCAAGTTGGCCTTTCCCTGTCCTGCTGTCCTAGTCCGAGGCTTAATAAATGCACAATTTATTCTCACGGGAGACTATATATAGACTAGTTTCTGTCGCATTGTATACTATTCCTCTTGCACTTAGAAAATATAAGTGCACAGTATCATTGGATACTACCTAGGCTGTTCACCTGGTCTGTGGTGTCCGCAGTTACACTTGGAAGTTGAATGGACAGAAAATCCTTTGTAGGGCTAACAGCTCCTGTGCCTCCTTATGTTTTACTAGTGGATTCCAGGTGTGAATTCCAAGAAGAAGCAAATGTGTTTTGACTGGGGCCCTGGGGAGATGCTTCTGTGTGAAACTTCCTTCAACCAAACAGGTAGGCAGTTCTGTTCACTTCTGTCTTGGCACATTTGTTGACTCTCTGAGGCAGGAAACTGGAGTTATTTGGCAGTATTTTTATTTTTGAAACTTTGTGGTGTTTTGCTATTTCGAGACAAGTTGCCCCTATGTATGTAGTCCCAGTGGGCTTGTCTTCGTGCAATCTTTGTAGGTTTGTATTATACATCTTCCTCCCTCGACTAACAGGATGCTGGGACTTGAGGTGTGTGGTTCAACACCTGACATTAAGTAATTTTTAAATTTTATCGTCTGTGTATGGGCATTTTGTCTACATGCATAAATGTGCACCTCTCTGTGCTTGGTGCCACAGAGGCCAAATGAGATCATTGGATTCTAGGAACTAGAACTGTATATATTTATGTGAGCTGCCATGTGGGATGTTGGAAGTTGAACCTAGGTCCTCTGGAAGAGCTGCCTGTGTACTTCTTGTTTGGTTGGTTTTGGTTTTTTGAGATGGTTTCTCTGTGTAGCCTGGCTGTCACGGTACTGGGTTTACACCAGGCTGGCTTTGAACTCAGAAATTACTTACCCTTTCTTCCCGAGTGTTAGGATTAAAGGCAGGAAATTTCAGCCAGTTGTCTTAGACACCAAACCATCTCTTCAGCCCCCTTCCTATAATTAACCTTTAGAAATGAGCCATATAGCCTAGGTGTAGTGATGTACATCTTTTAATCCCAGCACTCAGGACACAGAGGCAGGTAGTTCTGTGAGTTCAAGGCCTGTCTGATCTACAGAATGAGTTCTAGGTCAACCAGGGCTACACAGAGAAATCTTGTCTTGAGAAACCCAAAACAAAACAAAAGCAAACCGGCTGGGTGTGGTGGTACACACCTTTAATCCCAGCACTTGGGAGGCAGAGGCAGGCGAATTTCTGAGGCCAGCGTAGTCTACAGAGTGAGTTCCAGGACAGCCAGAGATACACAGAGAAACCCTGTCTTGAAAAACCAAAAAAAGGCCTGGCTTGGTGGTGCACGCCTTTAATTCCAGCACTCAGGAGGCAGAGGCAGGCGGACTTCTGAGTTTGAGGCCAGCCTGGTCTACAGAGTGAGTTCCAGGACAGCCAGAGCTACACAGAGAAACCCTGTCTCAAAAACAAAACAAAAAAACAAAGCCAAGGATGTAGGATATCACTCAGTGGCTCAGTGAGATACTTTAGCATGGGCAGCATCCTCAATAAGATCATCAATATCACCAAAAAAAGAAGAATCTGTTGTGTTTGTATTCTAATCTCAGCCTACCCCGACCAGATGAAGAAAAATCTTTTTTTTTTTTCTTTTGGCATAAACCTGGTTTGCTTGGCCGACTGTGTACTCTAGTCTTCCCTTGAGTTTTAATCCTCCTCATTCCCACCTGCGGAGTAAGTGGACATGTGCCCCAGGCTCAGCAGGGTTTGTAATTAAAGAATTAGTACTGGGATGTTTTTCTCTTTTGGGGAAAATGGTAGATGTTGAATTTTTTTTTTTCCTGTTTTGTTATAGACACATCAGAGAAGGTGCCGCCCTGCCCTTTTATCTACATCATACGGAAAGATGTGGATGTTTACTCTCAAATTTTACGAAAACTCTTCAATGAATCCCATGGAATCTTTGTTGGCTTGCAAAAAATTGAGGAAGAACTGTCAGGGAAGTCCAGGAAAGCTCAGTAAGTGGGTGCTGAAGCTCGATGAAGCCGTGAGAGGGAGGTATCCTCATCCTTGAGAGTGCCGGGCGCCTCGGGGCTCCTGTCCTCATGTATCTTCCTAGGGTGTAATTGTGCATTGAGTAAATGCTGTTGGAAGACTTATTGACTTGATATATATCAACTCTTTGTTTTGGATTCCTACTTCATTTGTGTGTGTCCCTTGAACACCTCCACCCACTAAAATAAAAATAATATAAATAACGTGAAAGGAAGACTCATACAGAGAAGCCCTTGAATTAGATCTCACTCTTGGAAGAGTTAAAATTGAGGCTGGCAGATCTTTAAGAGCGAGTAGTTAGCCTAGTGAGTTCCAGGCCACCCAAAGCTACAGAAGCCAGACCCTGTCTCAATGGGAAAGAAAGACAGGGCTCAGCAGACAAGGCAAATGGAAAACAAAGAATTGCTTCTCAAGCTTGTGGTTTTGACAAGGAATCAGGGTTCGGGTTTTGCTTCCTTTTGGGGTGGCTCAGCTCGAGCTGCCTTTGAGTGCCCAGCGACTGAGCCATGATACTGGGCCAGCCCTCCAGGTTACAATTTGTTTTTTTTCTTTCCTATTTATTTATTCACTTTTTTTTTTTTGGGTGTGCTCGTGTAGCTCAGGCTGGCCTGCACTCTGCGGACTCGTGTAGCCCAGGCTGTGTGTACTCAAATACATGTGTGTTCTTGAGTTTCTGGTTCTCTTGCCTCTCCTTCTCAAGCTCAGGGTTTCAGACACAGCTACCAGGCTTGTGTTATTCAGTGCTCAGAGCATCGAGCTTGGTCAGGGCTCTGTGGAGCAGGCACTTGTGCAGTGTAGCAGAAATGGATGCAGACGCTGTGGAGGAGTGCTGCACACTGACCTACTACTGTGGCTGCTCGGTCTGTTTTCTTACAGCAGCCAGGACCTCCCATATCTGAGAGAATATGAGAAAATATGCCACAGGCTTGATTACAACAGTAGTGCTTTTAACCTGAGCCGTATTTTTAACTATATATGTGTATGTGTATATTGGTGCAGGTACCTGTGGAAATCAGATGACATTGGATTTCTTAGAACCAGAGTTACAGCCAGTTGTGAGCCATCTGATATGGGTGCTGGGTACTGAACTCTGGTCCTTTCCAACAGTAGTACGTACTTTTAAAACCATTTTGACAAAGCTGTTTGTTTGTCTGTGTGGTATGGTGTGACCACATGAGTTTCTATGTACTGGAGGCCGGAGCCCTTCAGATCTCCTGGAATGGGTGTTGCAGATTGATGTGAGCCACCTGATGTGGGTGTTGGGGAACTAAATCCGGTTGTTTCTGCAAGAGCAGTCCGGCCGTCTCCTGTCTTTGATTCCTTTCTTTCTAACATCAAGATACGGTTCCATGTCATTTTATATGTTATTTCATTTTTTTGTAGATTGGTTCGAGTGAGTAAAAATTACCGTTCAGTCATACGGGCCTGTATGGAAGAAATGCATCAGGTTGCAAGTAAGGATCCTGTGTGTACGTTATCTGGTGCTGTTTTCTCCAGAGGCCTTTAAGGAGGCTGCTATGCAGTTCATAATAGGGCCTTGTTTTAATGTGTGACCCACAGGCGTTTCACATGAAAATGGGTGGGTGGTAAAAAAACAAAGGCAACAGCCATGTGGGGCTTCTGAGTGCCTAGGAGATGGACTACAGTCAGTGCAGCTTGATTGACTTCAGGTGTTTTGTATTCTGCTAGTTGCTGCTAAAGATCCAGCCAGTGGCCGGCAGTTCAGCAGCCAGGTAAGGGGTAGCGGCTTTCATTGTATTGGCAACACGGTGTTAGTGCCAAGGGTGGCTTTGTGGTCCCTGTTGCAGGAGGGTTCTTCTTTTCAGGTAGATCAGCAGCTCTTTGGGATGGCAAGTATGGCTTTGAAAGTGTTGGCCATCCCTTCTAGGTTTTAGCCCATGGGAACTCAGGGTTTTCATTGCTTGTGGAAAAGATGAGTCCTAACACGTGGTGTGTGTGAGTTGTCCCCCGAGATGGAGAACCAAGCTTCTAGGACTACTGCTTGGTCTCATGAACTCAGAATTGTTGTTGGGCACCAAGTGGTTATAATCCAGTAGGACTAGAAGGTGATATCTAGGACTTTTTTTTTTTTTTTTTTTTTGGTTTTTCGAGACAGGGTTTCTCTGTATAGCCCTGGCTGTCCTGGAACTCACTTTGTAGACCAGGCTGGCCTGGAACTCAGAAATCCGCCTGCCTCTGCCTCCCGAGTGCTGGGATTAAAGGCGTGCGCCACCACGCCCGGCTTTGACCACTTGGGTTTTGATAACCACTTAGAAGGCTCATCCCTAGGGAAGACTAATTCTGCCTTAGCAGTTACTAGTTGTAACACCACGCCCGGCTTTTTTTTTTTTTTTTTAAAGATTTATTTATTATATGTAAGTACACTGTAGCTGTCTTCAGACACTCCAGAAGAGGGCACCAGATCTCGTTACGGATGGTTGTGAGCCACCATGTGGTTGCTGGGATTTGAACTTATCACCTTTGGAAGAACAGTCGGGTGCTCTTACCCGTTGAGCCATCTCACCAGCCCCAGACATGTCACCTTTTTAAAGCAGTTTTTATTGTGTGTATGTATGTACAAGCGTACCTGTGCATGCATGTGGAGGACAGAAGATGTTGAATGTCCACTCTCACTCTCTGCTCATTCTCTTTCTCCTTGATCCTGGGGGTTGTTTTATTTTGGCTATGCTGGACACCAGCAAGCCGCAAGTGACCCTCCTTTCTGTTCCCTTTGTAACTGAGGCTTCAGATGTGCTCAGGTCTCCAGCTTGTTATCTGGTTATCTGTGTGCTATGATCCAAACTGCTCCTCATATGTGCACAGCAGAGTCTATTGACTGTGAAGCCATCTCTCCTGCTGTCTGTTGTTTTTGAGACAGGGTCTCATTCTATAGCTCAAGCTGGCCATGGTCTTGTATTGATCTTTCTGTTGTAGAAGCCTGAATGCTAGGTTTACAGTATGAGCTACCATACCTGGCTGTTGTCCTTTTTTGTTTTGTTTTTTTATTTAATTTTTATTTTATGTGTTTGTGCATTGTGTGTGTGTTCTTGCAGAGTCAGACCCTCTGGGACTGGGGTAACATAGTTGTTAGCTACCATTTGGGTGTTGGGAACTAAGCCAAGGTCTTCTGCTAGAGCAGCCAGTGTTCTTCACTGCTGAGATCTTCAGCATTTGGACTCAGCCTTTAATAGCCTCTTTCCTAAGCTTCATCCTTGATATGGATCACTGACCCACCAACCGACTGACTAGCCTGGCCTGCCTGCCTGCCTTCCTTCCTTCCTTCCTTCCTTCCTTCCTTCCTTCCTTCCATCCATCCATCCATCTTTAAATAGGATCTCATATAGTTTAGACAGGCCTGAAAGGCTTGATCCCCTATATTCCAAGTGCTGGGATTATAGGCCAGGCAGGCATGGGACCGTGGGTACTCCTGCCTAAGTCTCCTGGGTAGCAGGTTTACAGGTGTGTGTTACACTGTCCCCACTGTCCTGGTTCCAACTTTGCAATTTTGTTTTCCTTTTTTTTTTTTTTTTTTGACTTTCTCAAAATGTTCTTTTCCTTTTACTCGAATAAGGCTCCTTCTTAGCCTACAATCCGTCGAGAGCATCAGTGTGCTGTGCTAGTTTACTTTTCTAGTTCATATTACAATAAAATCACCAGTGTTAGAATTATGAAATCCTACAACCATCTCCCAGTCTGAAACCCTCTCCTGGCCTGCCTGGCGGGGATCCTGCTGCAGGAGCATCAGGGATGCAGGCTTTGTGGCTCAGGCTGCACTGTGTGTCTTTGCTTTGCATTCACATTTCAGTAATATAGTCAGTTAAAACTGGTCTCCATTTCTTCTCTAGGTCTCCATTTTGTCAGCCATGGAGCTCATTTGGAACCTGTGTGAGATTCTTTTTATTGAAGTAGCACCAGGTAACCCCAATTTGTATGTTTGTTTCATGTAGCCTCACTTAGCCCAGGCTAACTCTGTCATAGCATCACAGGGTTCCTGTCATCCTCTGTGCTTCCTAGTTGCAGGGAATAGCCCTCTCTCTAGTCAGGTCCTCTGCTGTAAATCCACATCCGTGTCTGTACTTTGGGTGGAGTAGAAGATGCTGCAGATGAAGCTGAGCTCTTTTGGTTGACATGAGTCTTTCCTCAGCTGGCCCTCTCCTCCTCCATCTTCTTGACTGGGTCCGACTGCACGTGTGCGAGGTGGACAGTTTGTCGGCCGATGTCCTGGGCAGTGACAAGCCAAGCAAGCATGAAAGCTTCTGGAACTTGGTGAGTGTGCGTGGACGGCAGCCGCCTTGTTCTGCTGTGCACTCTGTGTACTGCAGTCAGCTGAGGTCGGCTGACTGGGGGGACCCCCGCTCCAGCCTTGGCTCAGCTCTCTGAGTTTATGATTGTGGAGTGGGTTTTGCATCTTTCCTTCTCTGCTCCAGAGCAGTTTAAAACTAATTTAGCAGCCGGGTGTGGTAGCGCACGCCTTTAATCCCAGCACTTGGGAGGCAGAGGCAGTCTCGAAAAACAAACAAACAAAGAAAGAAAGAAAGAAAGAAAGAAAGAAAGAAAGAAAGAAAGAAAGAAAGAAAGAAAGAAAGAGAAAGAAGAAAATGCTTTATGGGCTTGTGTACAGCCTGAGCTTATTGAGACTTTTTAAGTTGAGGTTCCTGTCTCTGTGATTGACTATAGGCTGTGATGAACTGACATAAACCCAGCCAGCATAGGGCATCTCTGGGAGTCAGCACTAGAAGGGAGGAGTGCTTGCTGACTCCGGGTCACGGGCCTGGAGAAGTCAGCACTTGGAGTGCTGGGCCTTCTGCTGCAGCTCATGGTCCCACCTCTCTGCAGGTGACGATTCTGGTGCTTCAGGGCCGGCTTGATGAGGCACGACAGATGCTATCCAAAGAAGCTGATGCCAACCCCTCTTCTGCAGGCATGTGCCGAGTCCTTGGGGACCTGATGAGGACAATGCCCATTCTCAGCGTATGTGGGAGCTGCCTTGCCTACCTGGTCTTGGGAGGTAGGGATCAGGGAGCATGTGGGTCTGGGCAGCTGAGAGTCTCACAGCCAACCTCTTCCCCAGCCTGGCAACACTCAGACACTGACAGAGCTGGAGCTAAAGTGGCAGCACTGGCGTGAGGAGTGTGAACGACACTTGCAAGACAACACATTTGCAGCCAACCCCCGGCTGGAGTCTCTCTGCAAGGTGTGGGGTGGGTCAGGTCAGGGCTGGGGACCAGCCTCGGGACCCTGGCATCCCAGGCATCAAGGAGCTGGCTTCTCCTTGGAGAGGGCTGTTCAGTCACTTGGCTGTGAAGGAGGGAACTTTGCACTTGTCTAATTGAGACCCATGGCCCCAGATGAGTCCTAGGGAATCTTCCCTGTGTGGACTGAGCTCACTGTCTCTCCTCAGATCATGCTGGGAGATGAGGCCGCCTTGTTGGAGCAGAAGGAGCTTCTGAGCAACTGGTACCATTTCTTAGTGACGAGGCTGCTGTATTCTAACCCCACAGTGAAACCCATTGACCTGCACTTCTTTGCCCAGGTGACAGTGACACTGTGTGTGGTACTTCTTGGCTCCCTAATTCTCAGTGTGGCCTCCGTACAACAGGAAGGCTCTTTTACTTCAGTCCTTTGGGAAGGAACTCCTTTTTAGACCCCAGTCAGCAGTCTTGCCCTCCCCTCCCTCTCACGTCTGCTTCTGTCTTAACACTGACTAGGTATCCCCTTTTCCACAGTCCAGCCTAGACATGTTTCTTGGAGGTGAGAGCAGTCCAGAACCACTGGACAACATCTTGATGGCAGCCTTTGAGTTTGACATTCACCAGGTGATCAAGGAGTGCAGGTAGGACACCCCTCATTTTCACTTGTTTTGACATGGTCTCTCTATGCACCTCTGTCCTAGAACTTTCTATGTAGACCAGACTGAGGAGGGAAGGGAAAGGGGATAATATTTGAAATGTAAATAAGGAAAATATCTAATTAAAAAAAGGGGTGGGGGAGTCCAGCTCAGTCATTAAACACTGCAGCCATCTCATTGACACCACATGGCTTGTTCTTTCCTCTCAGCTTTCCTTTGCTTTCTTTCCTGGGCTTTGTTACTTTTTCTGTGAGGGCTTGTTTTCACGGGTTTGTTTATATGAGCGTGTGCACTCTGTGTGTTGGTTAGTGTACATTGTGAGAGCCTCAGCTCTATTGCTGTGATATTGACTTACTGAGCCAGCAGCTTGCTGTCTCTGGTTGGCTAGCAAGCTCTAGGATCTACTTCTGTCCGTTCCTCAGTGCCCTGCGGGAGGCACCCACAGCTCCCCTGCCTTATTTCCTGCTGTGGTCCCTCATCCCTGCGGGAGGCATCCACAGCTCCCCTGCCTTATTTCCTGGTCCCTCATGCACCAACCATCTCCCCAGCATGTTTTGTGGTTTTGGGCTAGCTTGGTACTACTGACTGTGTAGTCCAGGTAGGCCTCCTGGCCTGTACTTATTGTTTTCTCACTGCTCTAGAGACTGGAAGTCTAAAGCAAAAGGTGGAAAATCTTGTGATGGTTGGCCCTGCTTTAGTGATAACACATTGTTGGTTTTGTGAGACAGTCTCATGCCATCGCTTACTTAAAGGAGTTCACTGTGGAGGCAGGCAGGGAGGAATGCTTTGCCTCAGTTGGTGGAAAGGGAGAGACTTGGGGCATAGCCTATTAAGCTCCTTTGTAAATTTCCTGCATTTTATTTGCGAGGAAGGAATCAGTCTCACCTCCTACAGGCCTGTCTATTAACTGTCCTCAACCACAGTGAGGACTACCCAGGACTCCTGTCTGACCGTGTGCAAACAGATAATGTCTTCTGGGGAACTGGAGGTTTCACTGGAGTACGAGAGCTGCCTTATTTATACTTGTTTCCATTTCAGAAATATTCAAACTAGCATTGCAGGAAATGACTTTGATAGGAATAGCCAGGCTCAGTAGCTCATGTTTATAATAATCCTGCCACCTGCAAGGCTGAGGACTGAAGGATCAGAAGTTCAAAGGCCAGCCTCTACTACATCAAAAGTTCAAGGATAGCCTGGGCTGTGTGAGATTCTATCTTAAAAAAAACAGAAATGAAAGAAAAAATTTCTAAAGGGCATAAGAGATCATTTAGCAGGTTCTACCACTGAACTAATCCCCAACCCCATGCCTTTCCTTTCTAGGAATCAGGGTATCATGTGTGCCACACTTGGCTTTTTTTAGTTTTGTGTGTGTGTTTGCAAATGCGTGCGAGTGCATGCAAGTGCATGCCCCTTTGTTGCCAGTAGAGATTTAAAAAGAACTCTTGAGAAATGGTTCTATTATCTGGGTTCTGGAGATTAAACTCAGGTCATCATGTTTGCCTTCAGGTCCCTTTTCCCTCAGCCATTTCTTGGTTCCACCCATCTAGTCTTCTTTTTTTAAAAGATTTTTGTATAAAGCCTTCTGCCTGCATGTATGCCTCCAGGCCAGAAGAGGGCACCAGATCCCATTAGAGATGGTTGTGAGCCACTATGTGGTTGCTGGGAATTGAACTCAGGATCTCTGGAAGAGCAGTCAGTGTTCCTAACCTCTGAGCCATCTCTCCAGCCCCTTTTCCAGTCTTTTGACAGCACAGGATGTGTGGGTTTCCTACTCTCTCAGTCATGTGACCCTGACTTCTTCCCCTTCCCCTGACCTTTTTGCCTCGGTGTCTGGATTTTCAGCATCGCCCTGAGCAACTGGTGGTTCGTAGCTCACCTCACAGACCTTTTGGATCACTGCAGACTCCTCCAGTCACACAATCTCTAGTAAGTTGGCCAGATGCACTGACCCTTTCTTACATCTCCAGGCTTTTGAGGAGGGCGGCCAGTAGAACAGGAGCAGGTAGGCTGCAGGAGCCCCGGAGTGGCAGGCCTGCAGTCCTGTGTTGTTTTCTCCCCAGTTTTGGTTCTAACATGAGAGAATTCCTCCTGCTGGAGTACGCCTCAGGACTCTTCGCTCACCACAGGTAGGAGGAAGCCGCACTGCTCCCTGCTGGTTTGGAGGGCTCAGGGGGCTCAGGAGGATCAGCATCAGGTGGCAATGCCCAGAGCTGTAGGGCAGCCAGGTAGCCTCTCAACATCTGCATTCCTTCCACCTTAGCCTGTGGCAGCTGGGGGTGGATTACTTTGACTACTGCCCAGAGCTAGGCCGAGTCTCCTTGGAACTGCACATTGAGCGGATTCCTCTCAACACAGAGCAGAAAGCCTTGAAGGTGCTAAGGATTTGTGAGCAGCGGCAGATGACTGAACAAGGTGAGAAGACACTTCCCCCGGCCTGTCCTCTGGGCTGTCAGGCCATCCCTAGGCTGAGCAGTGCTTACTCCGTGACAGCTCACTTTTGCACATTGGAGAGACGGTGTGCAGTACATGCCAAGACATCATCAGGGAGGGCAGGAGAGCCAGCCAGGGTTGGCCTTTGAAACAGGAAAGTCCGGCCCTTTGACTTTAGGTTCTCAGAGCCTGTGGTCAGAGCTGAGAGTCCTATGTAGGTGGGAGGTTGCTTCCAGCAAAGCTGGACCAGTGTGGAATCCGCTTGGCAGGAGCACACAGCGACAGGAATAGGTGTCAATAGCTTTATACCCATCCTCCCACTACTGCTGAATGAGAATCACTTGCACACTCATACCATTTTTAGAAGCCCATGGTGTTCAAGATCTAAAAAAAGGAAGATGAGATTTTTGTGGTCTCAGGATGGATTATGGTGGGACTATTAATGTGGAGGAAAACCATGACCTTTTTTGCCACCTAAGGATAAACACTCAGAAAGCCAGTCTAGTGAGTGGGTTATCTGTGGTATGAGCAAAAGAAAGAATAAACAGAAGTTTCTGGTTTTCTCACTTAGCTGTATATTGAGTACCTTAGATTGTAGTGAGGCTGTTGGAAGGCCAAGCCTGTCCCACAGGGCTTTCACATGGGGAATTAAAGGTCTGAGCCTTTGCCCTTTGTCTTTTCTCCTGCAAAAGTTAAAAGCATCTGTAAGATCTTGGCCATGAAGGCTGTTCGCAATAATCGCTTGGGCTCGGCACTCTCTTGGAGCATCCGTGCCAAAGATGCTGCCTTTGCCACACTCGTGTCTGACAGGTAGGTGAAGCTTTGTGGTTGGTTAGAGCTTGAGGAGGGCCTAGGATTGCTGCTCTAATCTTTGGGTTGGGCCCTGCAGATTTCTCCGGGATTACTGTGAGAGAGGCTGCTTTTCTGACTTGGATCTCATTGACAATCTGGGGTCAGCCATGATGCTCAGTGATCGACTAACATTTCTGGGTGAGTCTTGTCATTCTTTCTCCTGGGAATTCCAGAGTGGACACTTGGGGAGATGGAGGACAGCCAGCCTTTGCATGTCTTAGCCTTTGCATAGTTTGGTAACATTGTATTTCCCAATAATTCCAAAATTAGGGAAATAAATAGCATGAGAAACACAATTTTTTTTTTTTTTTTTTTTTTTTTGGTTTTTCGAGACAGGGTTTCTCTGTGTAGCCCTGGCTGTCCTGGAACTCACTCTGTAGACCAGACTTGCCTTGAACTCAGAAATCCCCATGCCTCTGCCTCCTGAGTGCTGGGATTAAAGGCGTGCGCCACCACTCCCGGCTGAGAAACACATTTTATATACACTTTTCATACTTATTTTTGAAGACAGGGTGACACTGTGTACCTCTCTGGCTGCCCTGGAAATTCCTGTGTGGGCCAGGCTAGCCTCTCACACAGAGAAGTCTTTTAGCCTTACTTCCTCAAGGCTGGGATTATGAGCCTGGGAGAGTTTGGTATGGTCTCCATGTCCAATTCCCATCATGCTTCCACCAGAGATTTTTTTGTTGCTTGTGTGAGCTGGCAGTTTACTGCAGGAAGAGGTTAGTGTCTCCCTCTACCTCACATACATCACCAGGATTCGTGGAGTATTTTAATCTTAAACTTCTGTTTTGTGTATGGGTGCTCACCACATATTTGCCTGGTGTTTGCAGAAGCCAGAGGAGGGTCCCACGGGGCTGGAGTTAGTTGTGAGCTGGCATGTGGGTGTTGGGGATTGGTGTGTGTTCTTTACAAGAGTCAGTACAATTAACAGAACCATCTTTCCAGCACTCTAACTGATCTCTTACAATCTACTACACTAATGGCACGTCCAGATTTGGTGCTCATAAAGATCTTTGAATCCTACATTTCATTTATTTATGAGCTTGAAACTGTTTTAGAAACATTTCCAGGTATATGGAGTTCTCCTAGTTTAAAGCCAGGATAGCTCTTCTATCAGGTAAGTAGAGAGGAATTTTGAGGTGAACTCACACCCCTCAACAGGAAAGTACCGGGAGTTCCACAGACTGTACGGGGAGAAGCGCTTTGGTGACGCAGCTTCTCTTCTGCTGTCCCTCATGACCTCTCAGATTGCACCTCGTTCTTTCTGGATGACTCTGCTCACAGATGCCCTTCCTCTTTTGGAACAGAAACAGGTATTACTTCATCACATCTAACTTATCTATTCTGTGCCTTTGGTGGTCTTCCTCAGCTGGGTCCTGTAGCCATACAGAAGCTCATTTATGCCTAAGTAGTACTGTGTGTACATGTGTATAAGGCTCGATCACCAATCCAGTATTCGTTTAAGAAAAGCTGGAAGATGCCTCACTGGAGGGATGGTGTAGACTTAGGAGCACACCAGCAGCCCAGGGCTCTGTATGCAAGTATTTCTTCCCAAAGACTTTGGACCCATGCCTAGACTTCACACAGGCTATGCCTGTGGGGCAGCTAAGTGAAGCAGCCTTTTTCCCCTAGGTGATTTTTTCAGCAGAGCAGACATATGACCTGATGCGATGCCTGGAAGACTTGGCCTCAGGGAGGACAGAGTGTGGTGAGCCTGATGCCCAGCGACTGCAGGTCATTTTAACTCCTGGGAAGATGATTCTGTGTTTAAATGGGGAACGATTTCTGTCTAGGGATTTCCTCCCATTATCCTGTGATCTCGAAACATTAGCCTCTTTATGAATTCATGTGCCTTTTAGCTATTAACCTGTTCTTTAACACCAACTTTTAGGAGCAAGTCATCCCACTGCAGAGCCAAACTTAGTATGCTATACTGGTCATAGTCTGAACCTGTAATCATAGGTTCAGAATGCTCTGCGCTCTCCTGGAATGCTGCCTGTTGCCCCTCACACTACTTTCTGCTCTTTAGGATGATGACATAGAGACCACCAAGGTGGAGATGCTGAGACTGGCTCTTGCCCGGAATCTTGCACGGGCAATTATAAGGGAAGGCTCACTGGAGGGTTCCTGAGAGAAGATGAGGACAGTTGCAATACAGTAACTTTGTATGGCAATGTAAATAGATTTTAAAGAATAAATTGTTTTCCAAATATAAGACCAATTGTTAATCCTACCAAGGTTTTTAACTTGTCTATCCTGAACCTGACGTGGCAAAATGAGCAATATTTGCCTTTGAGATGGATATTTCCACTCCTGGCTTATGAGCTCAGTGATAGAGAATGGCCCTGCTCCATCTCATTAGAGAAGCCAGGGACCCACAGGACTGGTGTTTAATCCTGCCCAAATGGGGTTGAGGCCTTACCCAACTCAGCCAGTGACCTTGGAACACCCTCTATCTAATTTCTTTGGTTAGCTTCTTTAAACTTAAGTTGGAATTCATAACATGGTGCCCCACCACTGTGCTCTGTATTGAAAGATACCAAGCAGGGTGAAATGGTTTTATTTCACATGCAGCAAAACAAGGGCAGGAGGTGGTACATCCAGTACAGCTGTTGACTGAAGCAGTGACCTCAGTAGTAGTGAGCAACACTCATAATTTAAATATGTAATGACTGTATTGATACAGTGATCCCATAGACATTCCAGCACCGAAATAACCAGTCTCTGGAAAGCTCTTGGATTTATTCCATCATCAGTGAAAATGATTATCTTTTTTTTTTTTTAACTTGTCCTAAGGAAACTATAAAACCTGCTAGCTAAGGACAATAGCTGGGAGGTAGGCCAGATGACCTCTAGACAGAGCAAGGAAGGATGCTCCAAAGATGTAGTGGGGATGGCATACAGACAGCAGAGCCCAGTAGAAGGACTGCTGTTTGCTCTCTCCCAGCTCCTATGGCAGCAGAGTTCCCCATCAGCCTGAATGTCTCTGGCCTGGAGCTGCTGGGTCACGCTGGCTGAGGCACAGCAATAGGGTCTGAAAACTCATCTCCAGACCCAACATTTCGCTGACAGTGCCCCTCTTTAGTTGGGGAAAAATGGGCGTTGGGCGCAGCATAAAAGTCTAGTGCAATGTGTGTGACCCTGAGACTTCCTGGGTCCAGCCATAGGTGCCACACCACATACTGTGTGGCAGGGAGAAGGAGTGACCAAAGCAGGATGCAGAGTGGCAGGAGATGTCCTCCCCTGGAAGGCTTATGGGGAGCACAGCAGTTTATTTCATGCCAAGCAAGAGGTAGTGAGTAGGACAGCCTATTCCCACTGCAGGAGGTACGCCTTTCCCAGAAAGCCACAGTACCTGCCTCTGAAGGGAAACACTGGCACTTCCGTTCTCCTTCCTGTCCCTAGTGAGGCTATCAGGCCAAGCTCCCCGTCCCGCTAAGATGTCCATAGGACACAACCTGCCACTATAAGCACATGACTAGCTCGGTAGCCACTACAGAATGCTGCTGCTGCTTAAAGTGGAGTGAGGACTACAGGACTCCACAGTTCTCACTCTGGGCCACTGCTGCCCACTTCAGTTTCAGGGAGCAGCAGTGCCTACTAGCAAAGAACCATGGACCGCCAAGGGGAGGTATAGTCTCTTAAGCCATGCCTCTTCGGGTGTAAAGATGCAGTTCTTACAGGGGCTGGAGAGGCATCGTTCAGAGCCCTCTCCCTGGAATGCCAGTAAAAAAAAAAAAAAAAAAAGGAAATCCTACTCCGGGCCCAGAGTCCACCATCCCAGAGTGGCCAATGAAGCCACAGGGGACTCCTCACCCACACAGTACAGCTACTTCAAGTCACACAGGTAGATAAAACAGGTCCTTTTAGGGGCCCAGGAAGAGGTGACCAAAGCAGCAGCTTGGTTCCTGACAGAAGTGTCCAGGGCCCCATCCACGCCAAGCTATAAATGCTGTCCAGGGTGTACAGTGGCTGGACTAGCCAGAGCCTGTCTCAGGGCTGCTTGCCTTCCAAGTAGAGATGGCAACATATGCTGGGGTCATAGGTTCCCCCACTGCTCCACAGGAGGAAACTGGTCCACTTCACCCAGTTCTGTGCTCAGCTGCTCCCCCAAAGCAAAGGTCAGTTTATACCGAAGCCGCACCTTTTCCTGTAATAAGAGGGCTGCAGATGAGAATCAGTCCAGGAGTTCCCTCTGCAAGACACTGTCTCCCTGCCACGCCCATCATTCTGCCAGGAAGGATCCATCTTGCATCACCATGTCCACCCATGCTCAGCCCCTTAACCCGGGATAGACAGGGGTTACTGCTACAGGTCATGCCAGGACTTCCTGACACAGAGAGCCTCAGAGGGTACTTCCTGTGTTCTGATCTGGGGCACTGGCACCCCAGGTGGGTATCGTGGATTCTCTCATGCTTACCTTCATTGGATTGGCCAGAAGCATGACCTGGGTGATAGCAGCAGGTGGCTGGATAGGACTAAATGGGGAAAGTTCTGTCCCAGAGGGTGGCTGCAACTTCACTTTCATTGACTGAAGACAAAAAAGAAGCTCCTTTGAAGAGAATGGTCCAGGTGTCTCAGAGACACCAAGTGTCTGTCACCTGCTGGCTACTGAAAGGCTGTCAACACGGTAGGTTCAAGATAAGAGAAAGGAAGATAGATACCTTAGGCACTGCTGCCTGTAGCACTATGCTCTTGACTGGCAAGGGAGCCGTATTCAGCATGGAAACCACCACCACCAGCACATCAGGTCGTCCTGGCGGACACTCCTTAGCAAAGTGGAAAAGGATGCGGAAGCCATTTTTATCATAGGCTGTCACAGGAAGGGCACTGCCTGTAAGAAGGTGTTACATGAGTGAGTGTGGTAGGGGAGCATGGCAAGGGCCCGAGTACTACTAAATCCAACAGGATGGAGGAGAGCCAGAACAGCTGAGCCCTATTGTCCTGTGGAGCACTGGAGAGGACCAAGGTCACACAGCTGCTGTAAGGAGCTGAGAGGGCTGCAGAGATGATGGGACAGAGGTTAGGAACACTTATTCTTGCAAAGGATCTAGGTTCCCAGAACCCATGTTGTTTGGCTCACCACTGCCTGAAACCCTCTGACCTCTGGGCACACGTCAAGCACATGCATACACCAAGACACACAAACATTCATAAATAATAAAAATACAATCTTTAAAAAAGATGTGAGAGCAGGCAAGCGGACCCTTAACAGTCAGTAAGGACTTTTGCACGCCCTACCAACACCACAGCTGAGGCTGACCACCTTCCTCCGCACTTACTAGGCTTGATGGATTCCAGGGGCACATGGACACTGGCCAAGGAGAGTTCCGGGCCTTTCTGAGGGCTGCCTTGGGACTGGAAGAGAGGGCTTCCAGGCCCAGTGGAGAAGGGCAGGAGAGGTCTGGCTGGGGCAGAGGCAGGCAGCAGTGGGGAGGCAGTGGGCCCAGGAGAGAAGCAAGAAACAGGTTTCACCAAGCCTGAGGTCCTGGGGCCAAGGAAAGCAAATCAGAAAGATGGTTAGAATGCTAGGCTACCCCTCAACCAAAGCCAGTCTCTAGCTACCTCAGGCCACCAGCTTCCAGCCTGACTCCTAGTACCAAAAGGGATCCACATCCTCCATCCTCTGAAGCCTCCCTGTGGTCCTGTATATATGACACCCACCCTCAGCCACCCTCTTCTCCATCCCTTACACTTTGGCCTCTTCCAGAAGCTGATCAAGGGCATCCAGGCGGTTCGAGGTGCTGGAGCTGGGGTGTTCTGGCCCTTTGGGCTCAGCCTTTGGGACCAAGGCTGGGGCAGGTCCAGAAGAGAACATGAAGGAACCAATGCTTTGGGTCGGTGCACTGGCTGGGACCACAGGAGCTGGGAAGGCAGCAGGCAGTGGATCTTGGGACATACTTGAGGTAGAAACTGGGGGAGGGAGCTGGGGTCCATCTGAGGGGCAGGAGGCCGCAGGCACTAGCCTAGGACTGAAGAAGTCCAGATCTGATGATGGTTCATTCTGCACAACAGAAATATCAGGTGAGCAAAGACCTAAAAGGGAAGAGTTCATCACCCACCGGGCCCTTTGGAGGTGCCCATCGTGACCCACAGAACCCTCCAGCAGACCATACTCTAGAGAATACATAAACTCTGGTTCTAGCAAAGTGTAGCCAGCCAGAGCCTAAGAAGGAAGGGTGGGTGCCTTATGGTCCCCAGGCATCACTTGGGTGATGCTGCCTTTACTGTGCCTCTACCTGGAACAGGTGCCACTGACTACTTCCAGGTGACTCTTTGGGAGCAGTGGGGACGGGGTCAGTAAGGCCTAAGAACACAAAAGAAAAGTCAATGAGCTGAGCTCCTGCACGGAGGCAGCAACCTCCCATCCCCCAACAATAGTCAGGTGCCAAGGCAAGAGCCAGTCCTTGTAAGGAAAGTGTTCCTCTGCAGCTAAACTGGAGGGAAATGCACTTCCCCTTCATGCATGACTGAAGGGCCTCCCAGAAAGAGAAGGGCTGTGCCAGAGGCTGCCATGTTTACCCTGCACTCCCTAGGAAGGTGGCCCTGGTGGCACACCAACCCTTCGGCCTTCCTTCCCCGGTGCCATGCTCGCCGTGCCATGCTCGCGCTACCTAAGCAGAGGAGCTCCTCATCCAGCAAGGAGAGGGCATTGTTTGTGCTCTCAGGCCCTGGGGGAGCCTCAGCCTGGCTGGATGAACGGCTTCGTGGAGGCCCGGAGGTTTGGGGAGGTGGAGGGAGGATGGGGATGCCTGAGGTGGGTGGGGCCAACGCCGGGGATGAGCTGCTGGGGGTGTCCAACTCAGCAAGGTCGATGAGAGTGCCTTGGTTACTGCAGTGACTGTTTCCTAGATGGGTCGACAGAAGAGGAACAAGAGCATCCAGGGTGAATCTAGTGTCCATGCCGCAAGAGGCAGGAACCGGGCATAGCTGCTAAGGTTCTACCTTCAGGCCCAACCTAGTGGTATTTCTCCAGGGACACTGAAAGCCAGGCTTGAGAAAGCAAGGAAGTAAGTCTCTATGCACACCTCCTGGCCTCTGGGAAGGGCTACTTGAAATGGCCCCTCAGGAATTCCCTAAGCATTGCCATCTGGGGCTCAGTGGTCAGGACATATGGCTGCTCTGGAGGGTCGCAGAATGGAAATCAGAATATTTACCTTCAGAGTCAGGCATGGTTGAGGTGGTCACCTCACCATTGATGATCTGCCCTTCAATAATTGTTTTGTAAGAGTTGATGACCCTGGACAGGTTGTCACTGGCCTGCAGGATGTCCCCTACAGTAGAAGAGATTCCTCACTGTGTGGGCTGTGACAACTCTCACGCGGCTTAAGTTCTGACTCATCCTTTCACACTCACCCAAACTGTTGTCATTGTCCTCTGTCTCGCTGGCTAGTTTAAATAGTGTCCGTCTCTTATTCTCACAACGATCAAAGAGCTCCTGAGAGACCCAGATATAAAAATCACAAAGAAAGAGGTTCTCAGAAGTCATCTGATTTAACATTTATGCCCAGAAAATGGTAGGATTCCCCAACAAACCACAGAAAACTGACGAGGTGGGAGAGGAGCATGTGTCTTTGTGTCTTCAATATCTACCAAAGGACACTGCCCAAGTCATCTGTACCAACTGTTAGGTAAAATGTGCCTCAGTTGATTCTGTGGGCCGAGTTCTTGTGGCGGCGAGCCTGTATTTGTCTGAGCACTGCATGTATGTTACAGCTATGTCACTTGGTGTTCTTGTAGGATGCTAACAGTGGGAGCACAGGCTGTCCCTGACTCTTCTGGTGCCTTTGGAATGCTTCTCTTCCTAGTGGTCCAGCCTGATGTGAGAACGTGTGCCTGGTCTTACTGTAGCTTGTTATGGCATATTTGCTTCATGTCCCCAGGAGGGGAGACTGTTCTTTTCTAAGGGAGGGCAGGTCTAGAAAAAAGGGGGGCAGTTAAGGGGGGAGACTGGAGGAGGAGAAATTGCTGTAGGGATGTAATGTATGACAGAAAAATAAATAAAAGGGGGAAAAAGATGTGTGTCTCAGAAGCCACAGCCTAAGCTACAATGTCAATACCAGGGGCAGGTGTCCCCAAAGCTTAAAGGTGTGAGCATGGAGTACATTCTCAGGACACCACATCTGAGTCACACACAGCAGCCCTGCACCAGGAGTGTCAGCTGTATAAATCAGACCAGACACTCCCTTCACTCACCGCACACACAAAGCAGGCATGTCCTCGCCCAGACAGGCCCCCACTGGGGCAGAGCTCGGCTCACCACAGCTCACCTTCATGAGCTCCTTGTCAGCCTCTGACGAGTACTCTTGGCTGTAGTGCAGCAGCATCTCGTGGAGCAGCTTGACGTTGTTGTTAACCTCCTCCAGTGTGTGGAGGCGCTTGGTCACTTTCTGGATGCGAGCCTCATCCTGCCTCAGCCAAGAGGGTGCAGTAAAAAGCAAGGTCATCTAGCTTGTCTTTCAACAACCAGGCAGGTTCATTCCTCACCCAACTTCACAAGGGCAAAGGCCAAGCCCCAGAGCCCTGCTTAGCATGTTTCCTAGGACTACAGGTCTCAGACTCACCCCAAGCTGTTTTAGAGTGACTCCTCCCACTTCCACTACCCCAGCCACCCAGCACTCCGCTATGCTTCCTCCCATGGGAAACACGAGGCTCCTCCTAAACTCCCTGAAGCTCAGGGTTGGTGCCGGGTGAACAAGAGGCACATAAGATCTCTGGGGAAGAACGTCTGTACATCCACCCAGAAAACCAAGGCCACTCACTTCCTTCACCATGGACTTGATGAGTCTGTTGGCCTCTTGCAGGTCGTCTGGGTTCTTGCTCTTCAGCAGCCTGGCTAAAAGCTGGAAGAGCAAGAGTGGCAAGTGAAGGGGTGGCATGTACCCGGCCCAGCAGGCACCAGAAGGAACTGCAGTACAAGCAAGACCCCACCTCATGCTTGCTAGGGAGGCTCCTGCCTATAATACCACCACTCAGGCGACTGAGGCAGGAAGATGTCAAGTGCAAAGTCAGCTTAGGTTAGAGGGAGATTGCTCAAAACTGAAAGACAAAAAAGCAGCCACCCTCCTCTCACAGCCCACACCCAGTCTGCCGGCGACTTAAACATCCAGGTCCAAGTCGCACTTTACCTTGGATTTCTCCTCATCATCAAAAACAGGGTTTTTGGGCCGAGGCGGGGGAGAGGGGATCAACGTTCTGTCCATGGGGATGGGGGGGTCCGACTGCACTATGCCTGAGAGGAGACACAAAGGACAGAGCATGTGCTCAAGCAATGGTCTCCTTGTCCTTCACACAAGGGCCAAATCCCTGTGATGAGCAGGAAAAAGCAGGCTACTCTCCCCTCAACCCACTGGAAGCCCAGCTGAGCCCTCAGGACTTCACTCTACAGGAAAGGGCCTCGGTGGTACCCTGCAGACTCCCAATATTCCCTTCCTTGCCTTAACTTTCCACCTTCACTGCCACGCTGAGGTCAATGGAGAGCTACACACACACCTTGTCTCTTCAACATATGGTAGGCATCTTTGATCTTTGCTTCTTCCGGCAAGGCCAGTGTCCAGCTAAAAAGCAACTCGATGACCTTAGTCTTCACCTTTTCAGACACCCTGTCTCCCAAGTACTAGGAAGTAAAATGAAGGAAGAGTCTAATATCTGAGACGCCAAGGGAGAATCGCTTTCACAGATCGTGCTCCCCTCATTCCAGTCCACAAGCTATACAAACACACCCAGCACACCCTACAGTGTGACAGAGCCTGCAGGCAGAACAGGGCTGAGGCCGGATCCCTGTGCTTCCATGCAGAAGCTACCTGAGACATTAACAGGGAATGCAGTGAAGATTTATTTTTATTTACACGAATGTCCACCATATATGTGCAGGTGCCTGTGGAGGCCAGAAGTTGATACTGGATCCCACCCGAGCTGTAGCAGTACTTTTACTCCCCCCCACCCCCAGCCATGTCTCCAGGCCCATAAGCACATTCTGAGAATACCACCAGCAGAAGAACTGACTCTGGCCAGCAGAGCACATAAGCAAAGCCTGGAGCTGAGGGAGGCTAGGAGCAGAGTACAGCTGCCCACGCTCTCCCTGGACACACACACCCAGGCTGGGCATCTCCCAGAAGCTGCCCAGGCAGTCAGCCTTTCACACCTCTAGGAACCAGCTTTGTAAGTACAGGACATACAGAGTCATCTCTATACAGATGCTAATGGAGCAGAAAGGCCAACATGAGAAATGGGAAGGGAACAGCAGAAATGGCTACCAACTGACCTTTGGAGAGACGACTTTAATTAATTCATTCAAAAACCGGAACTTCCCCACTTCATTATGAAGTCTCCTGCCACAGTTCTTCATACATGCCTCCAGCACCTACGGCCACAGAAAGAGGCAGTCCTTGACAGGAGCTATAGAACAAAACCCTGGTCCCCAACAAGAATTAAGAGCCCAGTCCTTCCCAGCACTTGGGAGGCAGAGGCAGGTGGATTTCTGAGTTCGAGGCCAGTCTACGGAGTGAGTTCCAGGACAGCCAGGGCTACACAGAGAAACCCTGTCTCGAAAAAACAAAACAAAAAACAAAAAAAACAGCCAGGGCTACACAGAGAAACCCTGTCTCGAAAAACCAAAAAGAACCCAGTCCTGGGCTGGAGAGATGGCTCAGCGGTTAAGAGCACCGATTGTTCTTCTGAAGGTTCTGAGTTCAAATCCCAGCAACCACATGGTAGCTCACAACCATCCATAAAATGAGATCTGATGCCCTCTTCTGGTGTATCTGAAGACAGATACAGTGTATTTGGATTATAATAAATAAATCTTATAGATAGGACCCAGTCCCAAGTGCAGGGATTCACTATGGGAGGTCGTGCACTCCCCTGGAGGATGGAGGATAAACCACAGAACCACTCACCACAGGACACCCCCCCACACACTCCCTCCCAATGGTGTGCTCTGCAAAGACTGCTATACACAAGTTAGAGTAGGAAATGCTGAGTTCAGACTCCAGGAAGT
Source organism: Mus minutoides (assembly GCA_902729485.2). Classification (NCBI taxonomy): domain Eukaryota; kingdom Metazoa; phylum Chordata; class Mammalia; order Rodentia; family Muridae; genus Mus; species Mus minutoides. The sequence continues at coordinate 35,642 of LR749894.1, read as the reverse complement.
TTCTGCCAGACTGGGAAGGGGTTCTACACAAAGATACTGTCCAAAGAGAAAGTTCCTCCGACTCCCAGAATGGTCGAGTCCTTTCCACAAATTTGACATTTCTGCAGGTGTAGGAGACATCTAAATCTATTGTTTTGTGTTTATGGGACATTTCTCTTGCTTTCTTTTGTTGGTGTGTTCTTATGCTGCTCAGGACCCCATCATTCATCCAGCGTGCACACAGCAGTGTTTAGGTATGAATGTATGTGTGTATGCAGGTTGACCTCAGGTGCCCCTGCTGTGATGACTCCACCTTGTCTGGAGACAGGAGCTCTCCCTGGCCAGGACTCACTGCTTAGTCTAGGCCAGGCACTGAGACCCGGGAATCTGCCTTTTTTCTTTGCTACCCAGAGACACAGCTGGCTTTTCTTGTGTAGGTTCCAGGGACTGAGCTCAGTCTCCTACTTGCACAGCGCTTTACCAACAGAGAGCAGCCTGCCTCTCTGTACTGAGTGCTGGGGTTACATATGCAGAGACAAATGGCATGTGTTAACAAGCCCCATGGTTTCTTTCTTCTTCTTCTTCTTTTTTTTTTTTTTTTTGGTTTTTCGAGACAGGGTTTCTCTGTGTAGCCCTGGCTGTCCTGGAACTCACTTTGTAGACCAGGCTGGCCTCGAACTCAGAAATCCGCCTGCCTCTGCCTCCCGAGTGCTGGGATTAAAGGCGTGCGCCACCACGCCCGGCGTGGTTTCTTTCTTCTTTTCAAAATAAACACACATACATAAGGGTCGAATTTTATTTTATGTGTATAGGTGTGTTTGTCTGCCTGCATATCTGTATATCACATGTATGTATGCAGTACTGGAGGAAGTCAGAAGAGAACATGGGTACTCCGAACTTGACTTAAAGATGGTTGTGATGCCAGGCATGGTGGCACACATCTTTAATCCCAGCACTCGGGAGGCAGAGTAGCCGATCTACAAAGCAAGTTCCAGACAAACCTTGTCTCAAGAGATTATAAATAAACAAATGAATAAGAATGGATAAAGAATGAATGATGGTTGTGAACCTCCAAGTGGTTCTGGGAACCACTCCCTGTGGTGATGGTCCTCTGGAAGAGTGGCCATTATTCTTAACCATAACACCTCTTCCTCAGCTTCCAAAGCTTGGTTTCTTTAAAGCAAGGTTTCTCAGTCGGCTGCAGCTGGTGGCCCTTCTTGGCTGTGAGCTCTCATGTGCATTCAAGGGTATTTAGCAGTAGCACTGGCGGCTACTACTATTTAGTTGCGGCTGTCACACCATCCCCAACAATAAAAGCATCTCCAGACACTATCAATGTCTTCTGGAGACCAAAAACTGTCCCCTGCAAGCCAGCCATGGTGGCACATGCCTGTAATATTAACACTTTGGAGATGGAGACACAAGGATCAAAACATCCTTAAAAAAAAAAAAAAAAAAAAAAAAAAAAAAAAAAAAAAAAAAAAAAAAAAAAAAAAAAAAAAAAAAAAAAAAAAAAACCACAAACAGACAACAACAAAAAAAGCAAATTTAAAACACAACCAATGGTCCTGGTTGCCCTTGGGGCGGGGGGGAGGGGGCGGCGGAGGCAGTTATCACCATTTTAGAGGTCCTGGATCCATAATGGAAGAGCAGGGCACTTGGCTCTAAACCCCACTGCTCTATGTCTCCAGAATCTAAATGAAATCAGGTTCAGGAAAGCTGCCGGAGTCCTCTACACTCGTCTGTTGTCTGAGGAGCAGGGAAGCACCTGAATATTCTTTTCACTGTCTGAACAAATGCTTATCTCTGCCCTGTGGCTGTGACTGTCAGCATGGCATCTTCACTGGTGCAGGCAGCACAATACACTGTATTTACCACACTTTAAGCATCAAGACCACCTAGGTCCTCTGTGAGCCCTGCACTGGCGTCCCTCAGGAACCTTGTGAAGGCTCCATGCTAGCTCTGGAGGTGTGAATACTTGTGGACCAGTTGACAGCAATGCTCTACACATACCTAACTTCTATCAGGGACTGTCCACTGGCATCTGGGCCTGAGTCTGGTCACTACCAACAACCTAATGTGTGTGTGAGGAAAGCCCTGAGCTAGTGAACACCCACGCTGTCATCTCCAACAGCAAAGACCTACCGTGAGGGCCTGCACTGCCTCCCATTCCTGTGGAGACTGGATCTTGTGGGCCAGGAGTCGCACAGCAATCTGAGGCCTGGTAGACAAGCATACTACAATCAGTCTGCAAATGGAGGCCCAACTGGCCAGACTTCTGTGCTCGCTCGCTTGCTCGCCCACTTGGATGGACTCTCCCTCTTGCTCTCTCCCTCTCCCTCTCCCTCTCGGGGACTCACCCTTCAAGCTCTTTGTTGATCTGATCACAAAAACCAATGATATATTCCCAGTCTTCCTGGCGGTTGGAAGGATTGGTAGCTTTATCTTGGAAAAAAACACAAAGGACAACTGACTGTTAAAGAGAGCCACTCATAACACAAAGATATCTCCACATTTTTTTTTTTTTTTGGTTTTTCGAGACAAGGTTTCTCTGTGTAGCCCTGGCTGTCCTGGAACTCACTCTGTAGACCAGGCTGGCCTCAAACTCAGAAATCCGCCTGCCTCTGCCTCCCAAGTGCTGGGATTAAAGGCGTGCGCCACCACGCCCGGCATCTCCACAATTTTTAAACAAAATATTGCTTCCAAATCTGTCTCATAAGAATACCTCCAGCCGGGTGTGGTGGCACACGCCTTTAATCCCAGCACTTGGGAGGCAGAGGCGGGCAAATTTCTGAGTTCAAGGCCAGCCTGGTCTACAGCGTGAGTTCCAGGACAGCCAAGGCTACAGAGAAACCCTGTCTCGAAAAACCAAAAAAGAATACCTCCAGAATTCAGTCAGACAGGAAATACAAATCCTGCTTTCTGTGCTGGAGAGATGGCTCAGCGGTTAAGAGCACTGACTGCTCTTCTAAAGGTCCTGAGTTCAAATCCCAGCAACCACATGGTGGCTTACAACCACCCGTAATGAGATCTGACGCCCTCCTCTGGTGCGTCTGAAGTCAGCTACAGCGTACTTATGAAGAATAATAATAAACGAGAGAGAGCGAGAGGGGCTGAACGGGGTGGGGGGACGGCGGCGGCCGAAGCAAGCAGGGCTGGCTGGAGAGAGCGGGGCAGACCAGAGCGAGCAAAGTTGACCAGAACGAGGGGGGGGGGAAAGAAAAACCTCCTGGAAGTCAGAGTAGATAGGGATCCAAAGGACAACACGAACTTGAATGATCAGAGTTCTCACTAACACCTTCAAGGTCCTGAGTTCAAGTTCCGGCAAGCACATGGTAGCTCATAAGCACCTCTAATGGGAGCTGATGCTCTCTTCTGGTGTGTCTGAAGGCAACTTATAAATGTAAATTTAAAGTTTTATTTAAAAAAAATGACCTCAGGTGGCTACAAAACTTCAAGAAACTTACACATTTTACTATACAACTGTTATGGTTTGTTATGCATGGCCCAGGGAGTGGCACTATTAGAAGGTGTGGCCTTTTTGGAGTAGATGTGTCATTGTGGGTGTGGGCTTTAAGACCCTCATGCTAGCTGCCTGGAAGCCAGTATTCTGCTAGCAACCTTCAGCTCCTCCTGCACTATACCTGCCTGGATGCTGCCATGATCCCAAGTTGATGATAATGGACTGAACCTCTGAACCTGTAAGTCAGCTCCAATTTAATGTCATCTTTTATAAGAGTTGCCTTGGTCATGGTGTCTGTTCACAGCAGTAAAACCCTAAGACAACCACCACTGCTAATAAATGGAGCTGCTAATAAATTCAGCAGGAGCAACAAGTGTCTCTGAGAAGCTGAAGACAGGCTGAAGTAGGTCAAAAATAAATAAAAAATTAGTATTTTCTACAGGTCCTTCACAAAGTTTTGGTTTTTTGTTTTGTTTTTGTTTTTTGAGACAGGGTTTCTCTGTGTAGCCCTGGCTGTCCTGGAACTCACTCTGTAGACCAGGCTGGCCTCGAACTCAGAAATCTGCCTGCCTCTGCCTCCCGAGTGCTGAGATTAAAGGCCTGCGCCACCACGCCCAGCGACAAAGATTTTTAGGGCCAAATCTTTCTTAATTCTTTAAAGATTTTTGAGCCGGACGTGGCGGTACACGCCTTTGATCCCAGCACTCGGGAGGCAGAGGCATGTGGATTTCTGAGTTTGAGGCCAGCCTGGTCTACAAAGTGAGTTCCAGGACAGCCAGGGCTATACAGAGAAACCCTGTCTCAACCCCCCCCCCCAAAAAAAAAGATTTTTGAAGTTGTATAGGACCCTTTACAAATGCATTCAGTTCCAATGAAACATCTTCCAATCTTGTGTAGTCTTCCGTGGCATAAACAGAGCCCTGTTGGGCATTTTCAGTGCCCTCAGGTTTAAATGGCCTTTGGTGGTCAAGTGCAGACAGACACGGAGGCATCCTGAGGGGCGTGGACTTCTGGAATTCCAGCACTAAAGGTAAGACCAGCTACATTTGTTCAGGCCTTCTTCTCTGTTACTCTGGCATCTCTGCGGAAGGAAGATGGCCAGCTGAGGGAGTGAAATGGCTTATCAGCTGATACTAATCTAACCTGCTACTTGCTGTTCAGGACTTCAGGCTCAGACAGAAAGGAAAGCCTGAGGTGCATACCTTCTCCAAGCAGCCTCAATCCTCTGTGCTAACAGACCTGCTAACATTATATGGGCTAGCCTAAGTTTCTGGATTTTGGTTCTAAAGGTGGCTGTTTTCTTTGTTACATTGATTTATTTGGGGAACGGCGGTGGGGCTCAAGTGCTGTGAATACGGAAGTTCAAGGACAACTTATAGGAACTGGCTCTCTAAAGAGAACATCATTTGATGTTTGAAAAATAAATTTTTTTTTTTTTTGGTTTTTCGAGACAGGGTTTCTCTGTGTAGCCCTGGCTGTCCTGGAACTCACTTTGCAAACCAGGCTGGCCTTGAACTCAGAAATCTGCCTGCCTCTGCCTCCTGAGTGCTGGGATTAAAGGCGTGTGCCACCATGCCCGGCTCGAAAATCAATTTCTTAAGCAAGCATCTTTTTTTTTTTTTTTTAAGATTTATTTATTTATTATATGTAAGTACACTGTAGCTGTCTTCAGACACTACAGAAGAGGGCATCAGATTTTGTTACGGATGGTTGTAAGCCACCATGTGGTTGCTGGGATTTGAACTCAGGACCTTCCGAAGAGCAGTCGGGTGCTCTTACCCACTGAGCCATCTCACCAGCCCATTAAGCAAGCATCTTAACTGGCTGAGCCACCTTACCTCCACCCTCTTATAGAGTCTCATACTATAGCTCAGACTGGTCTTGAACTCATCATGATCCTTCTACCTTGGAATCTCAAGCACTAAAATTGAAGTTATGCATCACCACACCAAGCTGTGTATTCTGAACTTTAAAAATCACCAGCCGGGCGTGGTGGTGCATGCCTTTAATCCCAGCACTTGGGAGGCAGAGGCAGGCAGAGTTCTGAGTTCGAGGCCAGCCTGGTCTACAGTGAGTTCCAGAACAGCCAGGGCTACACAGAGAAACCCTGTCTCGAAAAACAAAACAAAACAAAATAAATAAATAAAAAGAAAAGTAACTGCAAGGTAAGAAGTAAATAGAGGGCTGGTGAGATGGCTCAGCGGGTAAGAGCACCCGACTGCTCTTCCGAAGGTGATAAGTTCAAATCCCAGCATCCACATGGTGGCTCACAACCATCTGTAACGAGATCTGGAGCCCTCTTCTGGAGTGTCTGAGGACAGCTACAGTGTACTTACATATAATAAATAAAATAAATCTTTAAAAAAAAAAAAAAAGAAGTAAATAGAATTCAGGGAAACTCAATTGTTTGAGGGCTTGCAGAGCATATGGGGTCTTAGCTTCACTCTCCAGTAACACACAAGTGTATACATTTATATTTAGAGGAAAAAATGTGGACAGGGTTTTTTGTTTTAAGACAGGGTCTTGTGTAGAGCAGGCTAGGCTGAAATCACTAAGTAGCCAAGGATGCTCTTGCCTCCTGATGCTCCAGCCTCCTGATGCTCCAGCCTCTGCTTCCAAGTACTGGGATGGCAGATATGTGACACCAAAGTGGCTGTTCTCAATCCTGAAAGATAACCTCAGTACTCGGAGGTAAGCAATTTCTGAATTCAAAGCTGGCTTGATCTACAGAGTGAATTCCAGGACAGCCACATCTACACAGAGAAGCTCTCTTGAATAAAACAAAAAACCAAAAAAGAAAATTATGGATTATTTTATTCAGCAGTGTCCATTTGTCAAGAAATGGTTGACTGTCTGGGTGTGGTGGCACACACTTTTAATCCCAGTACTGGGGATACAGAGGCAGGTGGATCTCTGGTGTTCAAGGCCAGCTTGGTCTATAAAGCAAGTTCCAGGACAGCCAGGGCTAGAGATGGAGAAACCCCGTTTTGAAAAACAAACAACAGGCAATAACAAAAAGGAAGAAAAAAAAAAAAGGAAGACACTGAGAGGCCTGCCTGCCCCACACCCAGTGCTTCTTTAACTGTCACAAGACTTACAAAGGGAAACCATCTTCCAAATAGAGTAACAAGGACTCTTTCCACAAAACATGCCTGTAAAGAAACCTCTCTTCTCAAGCTTGCTCCACTTCTTACAGCCCTTCCAGTACCTTCCACTGTGTGCAGGAACACTGCCTGCACAGGGCACAAAATACAACTGGGCAGACAGAGTGCGGTGTGCCAGTGTCTGCAGCTCACGGGGCACACTATCAGCCTCAGCAGCTACAGTCCTGGGGGTGGTACGAGGTGACTCTAGCTCTCCAGCACATCCACTCACTCCACCGTCCCCTTCAGCTCACAAAGAATGAGCAACAGTGAAGTTCTCTCCTGCAAACCTGCCTCTCAACCACCCATCTGGGTCCTGCTCTGATTCACGGTTTGTCTATTTTGGGCCTCGGGTGGAAGACTCATTCTCTGCCACTTCCATCCTCCAGATTTCCTACCTTTCTCTTCTGCGTAACCACTGCTAGCCTCAACTCCTACAGGACATCAGAAGATACGGATGAAAATAACCAGCCTTGACTAATCTAACTCCTCCTGGCCTGGGCCTCTCAGAGGTTTCAAGTTGCACACAGCAGTGACTGGAAATAAGCAGACCCAAAAGCACGGCAAAGGAAGGGTTAAGGTCAACTGCCCTGCTGCTGCTTTTTTTGAGACAGGGTTGTTTTTTTTTTTTTGTATAGCCTTGGCTGTCCTGGAACCAGCTCTGTGTCTGTAGACCAGGCTGGCCTCGAACTCAGAAATCTGCCTGCCTCTGCCTCCCAAGTGCTGGGATTAAAGGCGTGCGCCACCACGCCCGGCTTTCCCCTATTTCTATACACAGTGCCTGCTACTATTCAAAGCGCGCTGGTATCCACTCCCAGGCCCATGTCTGAAACCTTACTGCTGTCTCTTCCCTTTCCTTACCCGCTCCTGAGTTCACCCACACCTTCAATTTTTATCACATATTTCCTTACTGTTCTATGTGGGAATGGGGTGGAAGGGGAGATGTGTGGCATGTCACAAATGTTAAGGTCAAATGACAACTTGAAGAAGTTGGTTCTCTTTCCACCATGTGGTTCCTCAGGATCAAACTCAGGTCCTAAGGCTCAGTAGCAAGTGACCTCACCTGCTGCGCCACTTTGGCCTCTGGAGTCACCTTCCTAATCATCAGTCTCAGTCGTGCCCTCCCAGAATGTCTCCTCTAACCCATGTCCCACTTCATCTCTCACATCGTATCACCCACAACACACACACACACACACACACACACACACACACACACACACACACACACGGCGCTTCTCTCCTCATTTACATGGTTCTAGTAGTTGAACTCACAAGTGTAGCCAGGCTGGCACAGGAAGCACACTCACTGAGCCATCCTGCCTATCCTGTTTGGTTTGTCTGTGTTTGGAAACTGTCTCACCCTGTAACCCTTAATGACACTCAATCTTTACTTATCCCAGCTGGCCTCAGTTTGGGGAGATACTCCTGCCTCTCCATCCATGTGCTGGGAAGTCAGATGTGAGCCACCACGCTGGGTTACTCTCATCAGTCTAAGTCAGGTCCTGCCACCAATCCTCCTTACCAGTCAGTTTCATCAGGTGTAAGAGGAATAGGAGCCTGCTAACTGCTAACTGTCAACACGTAAAACACCCCGTGTCTCAGATGGTCCTACAGTTGCTAACTGGTGCACTCTACACATCACCACCTAGTGCTCATGGTGGATTCCCATTTGTTTGTTTCTTTTTAAGTCCTAGCTTGCTGCTGTCTTCTCCTTCTGTCTTAGGTCATTCTCCACTTCCCCTTCCCTGGTTACCTAAGGAACCCTGTATTTTAGTACTTAGAATCTTTACCGCCTCAATTTCTATCCATTCTGAGAGCACATCCACCGAACTAAGGCAAAGATACCTTGACTTTCCTGGGCTTTTTTTTTTTTTTTTTGCTCCATTTTGGTTTTTATAAGGCTGGCATGGAACCCAGTGCCTTGCACATGTTAAGTAAAAGGTCCACCATGGAACAAGTGTTTAAACTTTGTTGTTCTTGTATTCACTTCAGCAGCCCATAAACTAACATTAGAATGATACAGAAAGGGCTGGTGAGATGGCTCAGCGGGTAAGAGCACCCGACTGCTCTTCTGAAGGTGATGAGTTCAAATCCCAGCAACCACATGGTGGCTTACAACCACCTGTAATGAGATCTGATGCCCTCCTCTGGTGCGTCTGAAATCAGCTACAGCGTACTTATGAAGAAGAATAAAATGAATCCTTGGACAGGAAAAAACAACCGGAGTGAGCGGGGCCGTCTGGAGCGAGCGGGGCTGGCTGGTGCGAGCGAAGCCGAAGCGAGTGGGGTCGAGAGGAGCGAGTGGGGTTGACCGGAACAAGGGGGGAAAAAAAGAATGACACAGAAAGATTAGCATGGCCCCTTTGGAAAAATGAATGCTGCCCCCCATACCTTCTCTTCCAGACAGGGCTTCACTGTGTAGTTCTGGCTGTCCTGCAACTCACTCTATAGACCAGGCTAGCTTTGAACTTACAGAGATCTGCCTGCCTCTATTTTCCAAGTGCTGGGATTAAAGATATGCACTACTATGCCTGACTAAAATAAACTCAATACTTAGTAAACACTAGCTGAATGTGCCAAGCAAACTCAATACTTAGTAAACACTAGCTGAATGTGCCAAGCAGGCTTCAAGAGAGAGCTGAAGTCATCAAGAGATGGTTTGTAAGGAAGAATATTCTAAGACAGGTTTGAAGTACATAACTATGCAAGGGGAAGAGGGCTTCAGGGTTAATGAGAACAGTGTGTGCTGGTGGGAAAAACATCACAAGGCCATCAAAGGAAAAGGCAGTTAATGGCCATAGACAGACTAGGAGGAGGGTAGTGGGGTGGTAGCTCTGGAATGGTGATAAGCTATAACTGCTCTCTTAGGAACAGCATGCAGAGTGGACCAAGGAGAGGCTGCTGCAGTAATTCAGGCAAACCGTAGGTGACAAGGACCTTCACAAAGATGGCACTGACTGGTATAAGCCACTGTCTAGTCAGACAATGAACATCTGAAATCCCAGCAGTTCAAGAGAGAGCAGAAAGAGCAGGCGTTCAAGGCCAGCCTTGGTGTCCTGAGACTCTGTCTCACAAAGACAAAACAACTAACTCAACCCTACTTAGCGCAGCTTTGGTCATTTACATTACCCCATTTTTCCTGTTACCATCTGTGCGTTCAATCAATTCTGCTCTGGCACATGGTTCCAAGAAAATGGTCTGAGCAGAGGCAGAATGTCCTCTTTGAATTGTGGCAACAGAACCTGTTTCATTATCATACTTAGTCTAGAATTTCAATTATTTTCATCTTTCAAGAAGGGGATTGGAGCCAGGTGTGGTGGCGCACACTTTTTTTTTTTCTTGGTTCTGGTCAACCCTGCTCGTTCTGGTCTTGCCCTGCTCACTCCGGTAGGCCCCGCTCGCTCTGGCCGGCCCTGCTCGGTCCCACTTGCTCTCTCTGGTCCAAGGATTCATTTATTATTATTATTCATAAGTACGCTGTAGCTGACTTCAGAAGAACCAGAGGAGGGCGTCAGATCTCATTACAGATGGTTGTAAGCCACCATATGGTTGCTGGGATTTGAACTCATCACCTTTGGAAGAGCAGTCGGGTGCTCTTACCCGCTGAGCCATCTCACCAGCCCTGTGGCACACACCTTTAATCCCCGCACTTGGGAGGCAGAGGCAAGAGGATTCTGAGTTCAAAGCCAGCCTGGTCTACAAAGTGAGTTCCAGGACAGCCAGAGCTACACAGAGAAACCCTGTCTCAAAAAACCAAAAATAGCCGGGCGTGGTGGCACAGGCCTTTAATCCCAGCACTTGGGAGGCAGAGGCAGGTGGATTTCTGAGTTCGAGGCCAGCCTGGTATACAGAGTGAGTTCCAGGGCTACACAGAGAAACCCTGTCTGGGGGAGGGGGGGGGCTGGCGAGATGGCTCAGTGGTTAAGAGTGCAGACTGCTCTTCTGAAGGTCCCGAGTTCAAATCCCAGCAACCACATGGTGGCTCACAACCATCCGTAACGAAATCTGATGCCCTCTTCTGGAATGTCTGAAGACAGCTACAGTGTACTCACATATAATAAATAAATCTTTAATAAATCTTTAATAAATAAATAAATAAATAAATTAAAAAAAAAAAAAAAAAAAAAAAGAAGGGGATTGGAAACCAGGCCTGGTGGTGCACTTTTAATCCTAGCACCAGGGAGGCAGAGGCAGGAGGATCTCTGTGAGTTCGATGCAGGCCTCATCTATACACAGCTGACTGAACACTGGGATCCTTGGGTAAATGATTTTAACCAATGCCTGTAATCCAGCACTGTACACTCCCCAGAGAATTGTTACATATAGGGAGATGGCTCTGTGCCCTACCTGCAAACATCAGACATTGCAACTGTGATCTTACTTTTTCTTTTGGGATGTAGCCCCCCCCCCCCGCTCCCCAAAGCTTAATTTCAATCTCCTGAAGGGTAGTTCTTAAAGGAAGGCCATGCCACTAGGAACAACACTCATGACATCAAAGAGACAACTGTATTCAGTAAAGGATTTCCAGATCAGGGCTCTACAAAGGCATCTTACCTAATTTGTCTCCATTTCAGAGGCTCCCCCGGGGCTAGCCCTTAGTAAAATTAATTTATTGACCCTTGATAAGGCGTGATTAACCAGCCTTATTAACCCTTACTAAACAACCCATATGAACTGCCCGCTAACGTTAAACCTTATTCCTTTGGAGCAATGTATAAATTAGTAAGAATAGCAATACGTCGATATAGCAGCAGATTCATTGCTCTTAAAGATAACCAAGAGCGGGTTATCTCGTTAAAATGAGTGCGTGCATGTGTGTGTGTGTGTGTGTGTGTGTGTGTCCCTTCAATACATGTTTAGCAAGCTACGTGGTACTTTGTTTCCTGTAGTCGCGCTTTGGAAAGGAGTTCTCCCTTCCAGCATCCTCCCTGAGGATGGTCCCATTCTGGAAGCTGCCAGCTGTGTGTGTGGCGTGGCACCGCTCACCCTCCCCGAGGGACCGGAGCACAGGCTGGGAGCAACGCCACCTCAACCTCCCCACGGCGACCGCCCGTCAGCCCGAAGTGCCCGGGTGTCGCTTTCCGGGCCTGCAGGATCTCGCGCTGCAGGTGTCACCCGCGGGAGCCTGAGGACGCGCGGCGGGGAAGGGCCGCTGCTTGCCAAGGGGTGTGAACGCGGGATGCTCGCCGCAAGGCGATGCTGGGCGCGGACTGCCGCGGGCCGCCGCCGCCGCGGCGGAGGGGATGGCGCAGGGAGGGAGGAGGCGGGCCCGTGGTTGGAGGTCAGGTAGAGGCGGCCCCGGATACTCACTCAGCCAGGATTCCAGGCTCTCCCCTTCCGCCTCCGCCATATTGCAGCCGCCCGGTCCGGCCCTGCGCCCTCAAGCCTCGCGAGGTTCTGCGCGAGCGCGGCGGGGGCGGGGCCCGCATGGGGGCCTGAGAGCGCCGAGGGCTGCGGTCCACGGGCGCGCCGGGCCGCGTCGGTGGCCGCGAGGGCGAGGGTGCTTCCTCGCTTCTTCCTCAGAGGGAACTTCTGACGGGAAACCCACGCCCGAGTAAAGCGCGCAGGTTCTCATCCGTGGCCTGTCGCTCACTCACGCAGGCGCGCTGTGGGCAGCCCTCCGAGGTCCTGACAGCGGCCAAGATGGCTGCCCCAGCTCTGCGCGCTCCGCGTCGGTGGTCCGGTCTGGCCCTCGGAGTGAGGTGTGCGGTCTGGAACCTTCCAGGGTGAGAAGGCAGCGCGTAGCCGGGACCGCCGCTCGGGCCTTCGCGGGAGGACCTGGGGGAAGGAAAGAAGGCGCGGAGGGCACCAGCTCGGGGCGCCGAGATGGCTTACTCCAGCCGTTAAATGGGCCGGTTTGGGGGCTTAGTACCCTGTCCCTTGCCTGACAGGCTGGGGTGACCTAGACCGGTTCTACCCGGAGCCGAGAGTGCGGCCCTGCTAGAGATCTGAGAACTGGGATTGCCTGGGAGGTTGCGGGAGAGCCGGCTTGCGAGGGGCCAGTGGCCAGATTCGGGTTGGGGGCTGCCTACCTCTTGGGACGAGGGTCAGAACTGCTGTCAGCGTAGCCGGCGGTCCCAGCGCCACTGTCCCTCGTCAGCGTGATGGCACTTGCGGCTTACTGTTAAGTCAAGCTTGTTCACTTTTGTGGAGTCACAGATTCACCCGAGGGCTTCTGTCTGCTTCCTCCTCGTCCCACTCCCAGGCTCACTCAGGTGAGGGGGAGCCGCTACGCCCCCGAGTTCAGGGAGCCCTTGATTGACAAGGAATATTACCGCAAGCCAGTGGCGGAACTCACCGAAGAGGAGAAGTATGACCAGGAGCTCAAGAAAACCCAGCTCATCAAAGCTGCGGCGGCGACTGAAACCAGCTCGGTGTTCGCAGACCCGGTCATCAGGTGGGGCGCAAATGCTCCTCTTCCGTGGGCTGGAACTCGCCCGGGGCAGGTTTCTACTGAGGGATCCCGAGTACAGCCCATGAAAGCTAACCGTGTTTTTCTCCTTGAAGCAAATTCACCAACATGATGATGAAGGGAGGTAACAAAGTTCTGGCCCGGTCCCTCATGGCCCAGGTAAGCCTGCTGCTGCTTCTTTGGCTTTTCTTTCTTTTCCCTTGGGCTCTGTTCGGTGTCTGCATTTTACACCATGGCTTCAAAACTAGAGAACAGGCTTCTGTTCCTGTCATTAAAATTTCCAAGATCTAGGAATTGGTGATGCCCACCTCAAATCCCATCGCTGGAGAAGGCATTTGATTCCAGCACTCAACAGGCAGAGATAAACTGCCTGGTGCATGGTGGCGCATGCCCAGCACTCCGGAGTCAGAGGCAGGCGGATTTCTGAGTTCGAGGCCAGCCTGGTCTACAGAGTGAGTTCCAGGACAGCCAGGGCTACACAGAGAAACCCTGTCTGGAAAAAAAACCAAAAAAAAAAAAAAAAAAAAAAGTTCATCCTGTTCTTGGGGCAGGAGGCACTTAAACTGGAGCTTTTCTGAAAGAGGGTCTCTGGGAGCACAGTCTAGCCTGACCTTGCTGTGCACCTGAGGATAACCTTCACCTCCTGATTCTCCTGCCTCCAGCTCCCAGTGCAGCCATGGGTGTGCAGCGCTCCCAGGTGAGCTGGGTAAACTTGGGGCCCAAGCAGCCTCTTTTGTCTCTTGCAGACTCTGGAAGCTGTGAAAAGGAAACAGTTTGAAAAGTACCGTGCTGCCTCCGCGGAGGAACAGGCCACCATCGAACGGAACCCCTACAGGATCTTCCACGAGGCACTCAAAAACTGTGAGCCTGTGATTGGGTTGGTGCCAATCCTCAAAGGGGGCCATTTCTACCAGGTGAGTGGGGAGCCTTCCTGTGAGACGGGTTGGGGGAGGGGTGAGGGGAGTGCCCAGAGTTGGGCCAAGTTTAATAACCCTAGAAATTGGGGACTATCAGAATCTGCTTGTCTGAGGCCCATTGTGTAAATGCCACAGGTAAAGGACAAATTGTCCAGTGTCCTGTGTAGCCTGAGCTATGAACTCTTGGTAAAGGACTGTTTACCTGCCATTGTCTGCGGTAGTCCTGGACCCAGGACCATTCATCATTACTGAACTGAAGTGGTCCCTATCTCAGCGGTTAACTACTTTATATTACTCTATTAGGTCATTTTCCCCTTTAATATCAGCTCCTAAGACCAGGGGATTTTTTCCTGGTGTCTGGTGTGTGGCATGAAGTGTGTGCCTGGCAAGTGGGTCTTGTACAGAGAGCTGCATTCTTAGGCACCTTTGGTCTGAAGTAGCTGCTTGGCTCAGGCAGCAGGATTTTCCCAGTTGGTGCTTGTGTCAACTTGACAAAGCTTCCTCTGGTGAAGGAAAGTGCTTAATGTTTATTATATGAATGTTCTTTAGTCACAGGTTCCTGAGATACAAGTTCTGTGCTCAGGGCCCATCCTCGGAATAGTGCAGAGACAGTACACGGTAACTTCTGTTAGGCGCAACTCAATTTCAGCTTGCCTCTACCCAGGTCCCCGTGCCTCTCGCTGACCGACGTCGGCGCTTCCTGGCCATGAAGTGGATGATTACAGAGTGCCGAGAGAATAAAGCGCGGCGGACGCTGATGCCAGAGAAACTGTCGCATGAGCTGCTGGAGGCTTTTCATAACCGGGGCCCCGTGATCAAGAGGAAGCACAGCATGCATAAGATGGCAGAGGCCAACCGCGCCCTGGCCCACTACCGCTGGTGGTAGCAGGAGAAGAGAAGTGGGAAAGGACACTGCTAAGAGAAACCATTTGAGGGCTGGAGAGGTGGCTCAGTGATTAAAGGCATTCACTGCTCTTCCCAAAGGACCTGATTTAATTCCCATCACCTACACGGAGGCTCACTGGCCACCTGTAACTCCTGTTCCAAAGGTTTCAACACCTTCTGACTTCTGTGGGCACCAGTTATGCACATGGTATACACAGGTGCAGACAAAACATCTATACATACAGTACCATTAATAAATGTTAAAACACTTGAACTACTGTCATGTTGGAAAATTCTGGAAGGAAGTTAAGGACAGAGAGTGCTGTTTGTAATGCAGTCTTCCATCCTGTGTGTCTTTGATTCTCCATGCCGGGTAGAAGTTGGCTACAACTTGAGCGAAGCTGCCTCTCACGCAGTGAGATGCACTCAGAGGAGCATGTATTGTCTGGAAATCCAAAATGGTTCCCCTGTTCTCCGCCCCTCCAACCTCTCAAAGACAGAATGTGTCTCCTTAGATATTTCCTGCAAATAACTCAGGTCCAATCTGGATTAGAATAAAGACCTCTGGGGCTGGAGAGATGGCTCAGAGGTTAAGAGCACTGATTGTTCTTCCAGAGGTCCTGAGTTCAATTCCCAGCAACCACATGGTGGCTCACACCCATCTGTAATGGGAATCTGATGCCCTCTTCTGATGTGTGTCTGAAGATAGCTGCAGTGGACTCATATAAGTAAAAAGACCTCTTCCTTCAGCTTGGGGTACACCTTTGGATGCTATGGAAATATGCAGTTTCGTTTCAGAAAAGATTTATTAGAAAACCCTCACCCCAACCTGGTGAGGCAGTCACTCATGACTGGAGGAAACAGGCTTCCCTCCACAAAAGTCTCTATAAAATATATAAAACACCATTTCTTGTAACTTGCCCTTAACATCCCAAAGCATTTCACCAATGGCTAAAATTGCTCATTTTATAGACAGCAAAACTGAGGCACCAAGGTCATGTTGCACCAGTGGCTACACAGTTCAGTGTTTGTTAGTTGATTTTTCCTTGCTAGGCCCAGGAGGAAGGTGGTGGGAAGCTAACAGGACTTGAAGGCAGAGAAGACGGACAGTCTTCAGCCAGGAAACAAGTCTGTTTGGTTTCTCCACAAGTCCAGAGTGAGGGAGGGGAAGAGGGCAGAACCACAGCAGTCAGAAAAGTCTAGAAGGGGCTGAAGCAAGGATTCTGGTGCCAGCTTGAAAGGGTCACGGGAAGGCGTGTGCAGACCTAGGCTTAGTCAGAAACCTCACTGTAGTAATACTTGTGGGCAGCAGGAGTGGTCTTCCAGCCAGCTGCCCGGAACTCAATCATCTCCAGCAGCAGCAGCCGGGCCAGCGAGCTGAGGTCTGTCGGGAGCAGGAAGCCGTCCCGGATTAGCATAAAGAGCTCATCCATGCGCTGCCTGTTCATCTTCTCCAGCTGCTCCCCAACCCTGTGCAGCTGCAGCACCAGGCAGTCCACCTGCAGGGGCAGTGGCAAGGCCTGCTCAGCCAGAGGGAGGAGCAACATGGCACAAGGAGGTGACAGCACCTGACACCAGGGGGCATGGCCCAAATCTTACCAAAAGGGGCTTTCCAGAACATTCTGACCAGGCTGAACTCCATACCAGGCCTGCCTCCACAAATGGTCGTTTAACCCTCCTCTTCCGTATACCCACTCCCAGATGGTTTCTGGGCCATCTGTGCCCACAGCTGGTCTGGTCACAGCTTTTGCCACTCCTAGCACAAGGCTCCAATAGTGAAGCCTTGGCCTCTGTGTGCTGGATAAATTCCAGCCACTGTAGTTTGTCTAGTGATGCCTACAGGCCTTAGCTGTCCCTGCTGGGCACCTGGCTGAGGAGCAGTGTCCTCCACGGCTGGGCTCCACAGCCTTGTCAACAGTCACTCACCTCCTCTTCCCTGCTCAGACTCTCAGGCTGGGCCAGCTGGAAGAGACAGTCATAGACAGGGTTAACCAGGGCCATCATGGGCATGTTGTTCACCTGTGGGGAGAGCAAAGGTGGCGGGGGAGCTGCATTGGTGGGAGCTGCAGTCAGGAGCCTTGGCCTTGGGACACAGGCCTTCACTGCTGTGCAGGTGAAGTCCCTTGCCTCACCCTCAGGTAGTCAAAGATGTTGCAGATAAAGGTGACATAGCAGACCCAGCCCTGCAGGGAGCATGCTCGGAGCTGCTCCCGGGCATCGTACTCCTTCTGCAGCCGGTTGAGGAGCCCACGGCGGAAGACGCTCTGGCCTGCTTGCTTACTCTCTGCCTGTGAGCCGAAGAGAGGGTGATAAGCAGGGTGCTTGCCAGCCTGTGCCTGACCCTAAAGGTGGCATCCTCAGGGCAGCCTCCCTCTCTGCCCGCCCCCACAACCTGAATGATGGCGTAGCACATGCGTCCTGCTTCCTTGCTAAATACGCAGTCCTGCAGAGAATGGTCCACAATCACATTGGCTACTTTCTCCAAGTCCACAGCACTTGGATCTGGCAAGAGACAGGAGGGGAGTCTACAGTCGCCTGCTAAGGATTGAAGTGGGGTTTGTTTTTCTTTGAGAGAGGGTCTCACCATGTGCTGGCCTGGCACACTATGTAGACCAGTTCTCAAACCCACAGAAATCCTCCTGCCTCTGCAGCCTGGGTACTGGGATTAAAGTCATACCACACCCAAGGACTGGAGGTATTTGTAATAAATAGGCCACCCCACCACCACATGCTTAAGAGAAGAAGGGAAAATCAGCAGGAAGGCACTCAAGGTAGAAGCAAGAAATATAAAGACAGAGTTCCAGGATAGCCTGGGCTATATGTGACGGTGTCTCAAAAGAAGGGAGCTTGGAGCCGGGCGTGGTGGCACACGCCTTTAATCCCAGCACTCGGGAGGCAGAGGCAGGCGGATTTCTGAGTTCGAGGCCAGCCTGGTCTACAAAGTGAGTTCCAGGACAGCCAGGGCTACACAGAGAAACCCTGTCTCGAAAAACCAAAATAAAAAACAAAAAACAAAAAAAAAATAAGGGAGCTGGATTGAGTGGCACACACCTATAATCATATGACCTGAGAGGTAAGGACAGGCCAGCCTGGTCTACATAGCAAGTTCCAGGTCAGCCAGAGCTACAGTGAGATCTTTAAAGTTGAGGGCATAGAAGCCGGGCATGGGGGCGCACGCCTTTAATCTCAGCACTTAGGAGGCAGAGGCAGGTGGATCTCTGAGTTCGAGGCCAGCCTGGTCTACAAAGTGAGTTTCAGGACAGCCAGGGCTACACAGAGAAACCCTGTCTCTAAAAACCAAAAAAAAAAAAAAAAAAAAAAAAAAAAGTTGAGGGCATAGGGCTGGTGAGATAGCTCAGTTGGTAAGAGCACTAACTGCTCTTCCAAAGGTTCTGAGTTCAAATCCCAGCAACTACATGGTGGCTCACAACCACCCATAATGAGATATGATGCCCTCCCTCATCTGGTGTGTCTAAAGACAGCTACAGTGTACTTATCTATATAAAATAGATAAATATTTAAAAAAAAAAAAGTTGGCCGGGTGTGGTAGCACACACCTTTAATCCCAGCACTCAGGAGGCAGAGGCAGGTAGATTTCTGAGTTCAAGGCCATATTCCCCAGACAAGGTGGTTATAACCGTGCCGAGCGAGGACCCTGGCCGCCCAATCAGAAAGCAGATAAAGCCATGGCTCGTGGGTAAGAGCACTTGCTTTGCAGAGAGCCCAGGTTTAATCCCCAGCTTCCACGCTGGCTGTTCACAGGCACCTAGAACTTCAGTTCCAGAGGCTCGGCCACCCTCCTTTGCCTCCACAGGCACAGTATATGTGTGGTTCACAAGCAGACAAGTTGGTATACACATAAACAAACCAAAAACAATTTGTACTCTGCCAGGAATGGTGCGAACCTTTTATCCTAATACTTAGGCAGAAGAGGCAGGCCAATCTCTGTGTTGTGGCCAGCTAGGGAGAGATCTTGTGCCAATAAATCAATAACTGTAGGATCAGGAGGCTGCAGGAGACCAAAGCACAAGGATAGTTTTTTAGGCTACACGTCTTTTATTTTCTGGCACTGCCTTGATGACATACACTGAATGCCAAGGCTTCTACTTTTTTTTTTTTTTTTTTTTTGAGATAGTCTTGACTTGCTATTTAGCTCTGGCTGGCCTTGAGCTCACCATGTAGTTTTTTAGGTTCATTCATGTCATATGTATGCATATTTTCTTGCATGTATATATGCATGCCATGTGTTTGTCTGGTACCAGAGACAGAGGATGGCACAGGATTCTGAGAATTGAGCTACCAATGGTCTTGAACCTCTTGAGGTCGTCTGCGAGTCAAGTGTTCTCTATGGCTTTCTGTTTTGTTTTGGTGAGAGCATCTCACTATACAGCCTCAGCTATCATGCCTCCTGCTTGAAGGGGTTAAAGGAGTAAGGCACACAAATGCTCTAAACCACTGGGCCATCTCTCCTCCCACAGGCGCTGTCTGTGTTGAGCAGTTTGGCATTGAATTTGTGCTAATCCTCCTACCTCTGTAATCTGCTGGGATTACAGGCATGCACCAGGAATGTGGCTTGTGTGTTCTCAAAACAGAGGCTCCAGACATGAGTAGCTGTACAGGGAGTTCTCCAAAATGTTTAGCTTAGTGCATGACGGCAATTGCTAATTGTTCAAACTTCTGTCCTGAGTGTTACAATGGAAGGGCCAGGCAATTAAATATCCTCTCTGCCAGGGTGATTCTCCAGCCTCTGTCCAAACCAGGCATCTCTGTACATTCAAGGGTGCTGACTGCACAAAATGCAAAGCCTTTAAAGAGAAAGCAGTGTTCTCTTTCATGGATACTTAAAAGGCTTTATGATCTTAGATCTAACTGTGATTCATTCTCCAAAACACTGGCTTAAATGTGGCGAGAATTAGGTTGTGACTTATTCTCTGAGAGCCAAGGAAAGGCTTGGGCATTGCCTGGCTCTGGGCTTCAGCCTCCAGCGCGGCTCTTACCCAAACAGAATATGCATAGGAACCTCACTGGCTCCTCAAGTCGGACTCTTGTAGTGTGCTGGATAGTTTTATGTCAACCTGACAGAAATTAAGTGGTGGGTGGGGAGGCTCACCTTTGAGAGCGGTCTTCAGCAGCTGCTGAGTCTCTGCATCAAAAGACTGGATTTTATAATCATCTCTACTGGCCTCGCTCATGACGGTCTAGACCCGGCAGGTTTTCACTGGCCTGAAACTACGGACAGCACCTGAGAAGCAAAGACGGTTGAGGCTTCAAGGGTGAATCACAAAGCGTCTGATTCTAGCCCTGTAGGTACTGGGCCGGGCAGACCAGGCCTTGGGACGGATGGAACTGGACTTTCCGTCGCGTTCAGTGCTTGGCTGAGTGCCCACCAAACTTGGCTTCGGGTGGAGTAGTTGAGCACCAAGTAGCCACCTGCTGCTCAGCTGAAGGAAACCCAGGCTTTTGGGGTTACATATGAGAAATGAAGCGGGAATTCACCTACGATCGCAGCGGGATCTGGGTTATCTGCAGCCAGTATCTGGGCTAATTTGGGGGAGCAAATACTGAACTGGGTGTGGAGAAGTAAACGTCAGCCTCGCCCTTATCATCTAGCACCGAGGACGCTGGCTCAGTCCAAGCCGCAGATCCTGATACCAGCAGGGCTCCGAGCCCCTCTCTCCCAGCGTTTCCAGTCCGTCCATCCCTGCAGCCGTTGGGCCAGGGCTGGCCCGCGTGGGAGGGCGCCTGCGTCTGGGGCGCTGCGTGGCGCGCGCCCGGCGTGGTACCGCGCGGCGGCGGAGCTCTTCTCGCGTTGCGGCGCCAGGGTGACTCGCGAGCGCCGCCTGCCGGCCACGGCCCGCCCTCGCCTCCGCACCCCGCCGCCGCCCCGGGCCGCTCCCTCGCTTGGCGCGGAGACCGATCGGCACCGGACAACTGCGACACCGACACCGCCGCGCGCTGAAAGCTCACCAGCCCCTGTCCCCCTCCCACCCGGCGCACCTCCGCCTTGTTTCTGGCCGCGAAAGCCTCGGAGCGCTGGGCCGGACCTGCCCTGCGTTTCGCGTGAAGTCGTTGGTCTTGCCGGGTCGCACCCCGCGCCGGGGTCACCATGTCCCTTGTCGGGCTCAGGTGAACTAGGTCAGAGACTCCCCGGCCGTGCAGCGTAGGAGGAGCCTCGGGAAGGCGTGTACTGCCCCGGAGGAGGGGCGTAGTCTTCTGGGGTTTGGCCGGTTAAAGCGGAGGGCAAGGGCTTAACTGGCAACTCCCTCTTCTGCCACTCACTGTAAAATGGGTTCTAAACCTTTCCTGGGGGGGAATCTGGAGCATCACTGCTGCGCACAGGAGACCAGTGCTCAGGGTGATAGGTACAAAAAAGCTCGAGAAGCTCCTGAGGGCGGGGTAACGAGGAGCACTGAATTTACTTCGATAAGACTTATTAAAAAGAAAGAAAAAGGGCCGGGCGTGGTGGCGCACGCCTTTAATCCCAGCACTCGGGAGGCAGAGGCAGGCGGATTTCTGAGTTCGAGGCCAGCCTGGTCTACAAAGTGAGTTCCAGGACAGCCAGGGCTATACAGAGAAACCCTGTCTCAAAAAACCAAAAAAAAAAAAAAAAAAAAAAAAAAAAAAAAAAATCAGACAGCCGACCCTGAATCTTCCAGGTTAAGAAACAACATCCCACCACGCAGGGAGGCACATTAAGATACAGGATGTTCTAAGTAGGGGAAGTGAACATCACAAAGGCTCTGGAAGCCCCTCCCTACTAAGGGTGTAAAAGTGCAAGGATTGGGGGCTGGTGAGATGGCTCAGTGGTTAAGAGCGCCGACTCCTCTTCCGAAGGTCCAGAGTTCAAATCCCAGCAACCACATGGTGGCTCACAACCATCCGTAACGAAATCTGATGCCCTCTTCTGGAGTGTCGTACTTACAAATAATAAATAAATAAATCTTAAAAAAAAAAAAGTAGCAAGGATTGCCAAATTGCACTGGGACAAGCTAAGTGGCCTAAAAAGGCTGGAGCCAGCACACCCCTGTGGAAGCAGCAGTAGGAGCTGGGCTGCCCAATGTACTCTAGAGACTGCTCAAGTTGACCTGAAGATGAAGGGGCTGGAACCAACTGAGCTGCCCAGAGGACTCTCCAATCTGCTGGGCTGCCAGCAGACTGCGGTGTGCTCCATGATCCCAGCTTTAGTGAGTTCTGGCAATGCTAGGCTGAGCTTTGGGTAATGTCGCTGTCTTTGAGTCATTCCTGCTCCTCTGAGTAACCCCCAATTGGACTTTGGTAGTGTGCTGGATAGTTTTATGTCAAGTCATTTGAGAGGAGGGAACCTCAATTAAGAAAATGATCCTGCTGCAGGCAAGTCTGTGGAGCACTTTTGTGATTTGTGATTGATGGGGAAGGGCCCAGCCTGTGTGGGTGGTGCCATCCTTGGGCTGGTGGTCCAGCAGCTTCCTCCATGGACTCTGCACCAGCTCCTGGCTCCAGGTTCCTGCCTTGCTTGAGTTCCTGTCTTGACTTCCTTTGGTGATAAACAGCAATGTGGAAGTGTAAGCTGAATAAACCCTTTCCTCCCCAACTTGCTTCTTGGTCATGGTGTTTATCAGAGCAGTAGAAGCCCTGAGACAGGTAGTATCCTTACAATGGTCTATAATCAGCTTCTTCTCTGATATATAAATTTATTCACATCTCTCCAGCAATAGGGTCACAAAACACTCCTGCTGCTCCAAGCCCAGGAAGCCAACAGGCCACCCATCTCAGAAGCCCTATGAAGTGACCCTGGGTCTTCAGAATCAGGAGCCAAGATCAGAAAAGGTTCAACCACTAGTGGAGGACTACAGTGAACCACAGAGAGGAGAGTGGGACTGAAAGGCAGGGCAGAGTCCCAGTTTTCACCATCAGGGCCATTCCCAGCAGGCATTACAATCCAAGTTATGGCAAGGGCTGGAATCCCACAAAGTCAAGAAATCTCTCCTCCAACCAGGAAGTGGTGGCGCACGCCTTTAAACCCAGCACTTGGGAGGCAAGAGGATTTCTGAGTTAGAGGCCAGCCTGGTCTACAGAGTGAGTTCCAGGACAGCCAGGGCTACACAGAGAAACCCTGTCTCGAAAAACAAAAAACAAACAAACAAAAAAACACCAACAAAAAAAAAAGAAATCTCTCCTCCCTTCCTTCTCTAGACCAACCCCACCACTAGACTAGAGCATGGGAAAGACTGCAGTCATGTGATTCTTCTCCCATGCCCTTGAGGACAAAGCTCCCTCTTCATCTGGATCCCTGGCTCTGGCGACAGGTGCTGACCACGCCTCACCAGGCTGTTGGACATCCCATGCTCTGGGCCTGAGGCCCATCTGGGATTAGAGGACATGGTGTGCTCGCAGCATGCGTACAGAGCTGGTGATGGCCGCTGCACTCCAGGGGGAGGAGAGCCATTCCTGTCCGCCGCTCAGCACACCCCTTCACTTCCTACCTTCTGACTGGAAGATGCTGCTGTCTCAGTTTCCTCCCTGACCTGTTGTGGAGCCTCACAGACACAAAGTCTGGGCCCAGGAGTTCAGAAGCCACCCACATGACAGGGTTTTCCCCCTAAGCTGAAGAGCATGGCTACCTCAGGGCTGCAAGCCAGAAGGGCTCCCCTCCCCCATCATCCTCCCTCAGATGGGATGTGTTCCTAAGCTACAGGAGTGACACAAGGAACACGCCTTTTACTTTAATGTCTATTAAATAAGTTGGCAGGAAGAGCAGACCAAGTTGTGTAGGTTAGAATTGTGCAAAGAGCCCGGCCCCATCCGTCCGCACTCCGGTGTGGTCCTATCGGGACTAGGAGCGTTTTCCCCAAAGCCAGGACTGCAAAAAAAAAGATGGCCAGTTCCTTCTGGGTTGGGCTGGTCAGAGGTGAGATGCATGCGCACCAGGCTCCTCCACCTAGGCCTTCTTTTACAGTGCAAGCACCCCCTTCTCTTGTCCTTCTGTTCAGCAAAGGCCCTTCCGTCCTTCTGCCTTCATCTCCGGATGACTTCATGCTCCCGGCAGCTGGCCTAGAAGGCCAACCAGGCAGCAGCCATTGTTCAGTATGAGCTCAGAGCCAAGTCTTCTCGGGCCCCTCCTTAGGCCCCTCCTGCCTCACAACTATCTGTCTTCCCTCCTTATGCAGTGGAAGAGGTTACAGAAGAGCTCGTACCAGAAGAACATGAAGCCAGTGGAGAGCGCAGCCTTCATCAGGCTGGGGGACAGGCCCTTGAAGAAGCCCCGGGTGCCTTCTTCCTGTAGCACCTGCTGGGTGAGGTCCAGGAGGCCCCTGTAGCTCCGCACCTGGGGAGAGGAAGGTGGAGGCTGAGGAGGAAGCAGTGACTAAAACGACTGCCCACCCGGGACAAGGCAGCTCCTGGGAACGGCTTCTCCCGGTAACTGCTTGCGGGATGAAGGAGGCCCTGAAGGAGGGAGTTCCTCAATCTCTCTAGTGCACACTGTAACTGAGGAAGGGCCTGGGGATCAGCAGCTGGAGAGAGCTCCTTCCTGGTAAGGAAGTACCTGACTGGTTTCCTTCCCTTGTGCAGTGATAGCTCTGGCCCATCTTGGAGTCTCCACCTCATTATCCTGCTCCCCTTGGGCAGCAGGTCTGAATAGGGCCATCACTACATCTTCCCTGATTGGTGCCCACCTGGCCTGTGTCCCCAAGCCCCTCCCTGTGTTATGCGCCAAGGGCACCATCCAGCCTCAAGTCCAAGTCTGGCTGGTATTCAAAGCATTTCGACATTTGGCTCGCGCTGGTCTTCCATGAGCGCCCCATGAGCCTCCCTCCCTCTAGCCAGCCTGATCACACTAGTGAAAAGGGCCTCTGTCCAGGGCTCTTGCCATTTCTCCCCGTCTAAATTCAAATGCTCTCTTTGGGACACCTTGGTAGATAGAAAAATAAGGTTACAAAACCTAGCATTGTGTAACCTTATTTTTAATATTTTTTTTCTGAGACAGGGTTTCCATGTGTAGCACTGCTTGTCCTAGAACTTGTTCTGTAGACCAGGCTGGCCTCAAAATTAGCGATCTTCTTGCCTCTGTCTTCCAAGTGCTGGGATTAAAGGTGTGCACCATCATCTCCACCAAGCTAACCTTGTTTTTGTAAAAATGTGCAGGTGTGTTTATGTATAGAAATAAAGCTACAGAAGACCACAGCAGGGACAGGGTCACTACTACCAGTTAGCACATGATCCAGCCGCACAGGATGGCTTACCTGACCAAAGGCAGACCGGGCATGTTCAAACCCGCCCACCTGCAGGCGCTTCTTGATGAGGTCCAGGGGATACGTAAGGGTCTTGCTGATAACTCCGGAGCCACAGCCACAAAGCAGGTTTTTAAGGTTCCCTGAAGCAGAGACACCATGTTGAGAAGAAGGGTGAAGGCAGACAATATGACAGGGAGGGGAGGGGAGGGGAAGGCAGGGCGGGGACAGGGAAGGCTCAGAGTTTAGAGCACCTGCTGCTCTTCCAGAAAAAAAAGAAAGTTCTGTTCCCAGCACTGACGTCAGACAGCTCACAACTGCTTGTAACTATAACTCCAGGGGATCCTTTGGCCTCTTTGGGTACACAGTACACACACACACAGACAGACAATACCCACACACATAATCCATCACAGAAGGAAACCCCACAAGCATTCCTGCTTCTCACAGGTAGAGAATCGCTGCACAGAGAGCCACACAGGCACATTAGCCAGCTTGGCAGTGGTCTGCTGTGCTGTCATACCCACCAGGAGGCACAGAGCCCGAGTCCCGAAATGAGAGTGGGAGCACTGTGCCCCTCTCCCCCCGCAACAGGAACCACAGAAATAAAAATAAAATTCAAAAACAAAAAAACCCGCAATTTGTAGGTTGGACTTCTGACAAAAAACTGGACAGCAAGACCATTCCCTGGAAATATGCCTCCTTCCGGAAGCCAGGGGAGGTGTGGAAGAGCCGGAAGCAAGCTCCTCTACTCTACAGGACTTGCTGCAGAGCCAGGGGCTGTCGGTCGGCCTTAGCTTCTGACAGGAAATGCACTGCCCTGAAGGTCCCCAGAAGCTGTGGCCCAGGCCAGGCTGCGGGGCATCTCACCTGTTTGTTTTCCATCTGGCGGTATGAGCCAGTCATAGGCACGTTTTAAGGAGCGGTAGCAGGAGAACTGCAGGCCCGCGTAGGGGAAGATGGCGATCACGGTGGGAGTCAAGCCTTTGTAGAAGACGAAGGGGCCCTCGGTCTTATACATAGTCCGTATGGCCTCTCGCATATTGTTATAGATCTGCCCATGCAAACGCAGGTGAGTGAACCCTGTGAGGCGGTTTCTGCCCAAGAGCAGCCCAAATGCATCTTTTCTTATCTAAAACCCAGCTTCTAGGAGCTTAGCTTTTCCTGTTCAGTCTAGGAAAACTGAAAAGTAAGGGCTGGGAGCGTGGCTAGGTGGGGGGCGAGGCTGGGTGTAATGGCGCATGCTGCAGTCCTAGTACTTGACAGGTGGGAAGCAGGAGGATCAGGAGTTCAAGGCCGGTCTGGACTAAATAAGACCCTATCTCAAAAGGGCAGCTGGGTGTGGTGACATATGCCACAGTCCAAGCACTTAGAGGACAGAAGCAGGAGGGTCAAGCGTTTGAGGCCAGGGACAGGATAGATGATGGCTCAGTGATTTTGAGAATTTGCTGCTCTTGCAGAGAATCCAGGCCTGGTTCCCAGCAGCACCAAAGCAACTAACAACCGTCTATTAACTCCGGTTCCAGGGCACTCAACAACCTCTTCTGGCCTCTGTGAGCACTGTGTGTACACAGTGCATGGACATACCTGTGCGCAAAACACCCATACACACAAAACCAAAATCTTAAAGAAAAATGTCTGAGGCCAACTGGGCATAGCTGGTAGTACACACTTGGAATCCTGACACTCAAAAGGCAGAGAGGCAGGTGTACCTCTAGGACTTTAAGGCCAGCTGATCTGCATAGGTCTCAGGCCCGGCTTGAGCAATTTAGGGAGACCCTGCCTCCAAACGGAACAAAGCAGTAAGAAGGGGCGGCTTTCTGACAACTTTCCTTCTAGAAACGTCAGTTCTTGTTATTTTCTCATGGGCATATAAACCTGTTCTTGGAGATGACCAAGGTTCAGTAAGTCAACACACCTAAGAAGCTTTCAAAGTGTTTGTCTTGCCGGGCATGGTGGGCACGCCTTTAATCCCAGCACTGGGGAGGCAGAGGCAGGCGGATTTCTGAGTTCGAGGCCAGCCTGGTCTACCAAGTGAGTTCCAGGACAGCCAAGGCTACACAGAGAAACCCTGTCTCGAAAAACCAAAAAAAAAAAAAAAAACAGTGATATGGAAGTACAAGATAAATAAGCCTTTCCTCCCAAACTGCATTTGGTCATGGGTTTCACTGCAGCAACAAAAGGCCTCTAGGTATGTCTGTCTCACATGCAGGACCTGCGGAGGCCATAAAGTGGCTTTGGATCCCAGAAACGGGGGTTGCAGGTGTTTGTGAGATGCCTGCGGGTACTGGGGACTGAACCTGGGCCTCTAGAACTACACGCGGCCAGTGCTCTAAGTCATTAAGTCCCCTCTGCAGCCACTATGTTTAGTTCTTGTGTGTGTGTGTGTGTGGGGGGGGTTTAGGCACACTTTGGTGGTCAAAGGACAAAGGCAACAGGCTTCTCCGACAGGGTGGGCAGCACCCTCCAACTGGGGGCCAAGCTAAGCCCTTTCTCCCCTAAGTAGCTTTCGTCAGAGTATTTGTTCACAGCGAGAGGAAACATCCCTAGGACATGGGCTTGGCCCAGTGCTGTTAGTAAGTTCTTCCTAGACACTGGCCCACTGCTAGACACTTCCTTGTCCTGTTGTGGCCCTGCAGGCTGTATCTCCCTGGAAGGCTATGGGCCATGGGAGAAATGGGCCCTTGCAGAGTGCAGGTTACTTACAGGCCATGCAAACCAGCTGCTGTGCGGAGAATGCAAGGCGTCCCCAGCTTCGCTTCCTAGAGGGACAGGAGCCCCACCTCCTGAGCTCTCCCTTCAGCTAGGCTCCCCTCCCTGGTCCTGACTGCTCACCTTGGGCTCACCCTGAGCGGCCAAGCGGGTGCGCAGGACGTCCACAGGGTGTACGGTGAGGGTGGCTGTGCCAGCAGACAGGCCGCCGCACACAAAGTGCGCTGAGAATTGGTGCGTTTGGTACAAGTTGGCTCGGTAGAGCAGCTCAGTCAGCTCTTCAAAGGCCAAAAACTGCAAAAGCAAGTGAGCAGGACTGAGGATACGCTCGCAGAGGACACAGCTCCCCAGAAGGAGAACACGCCATTCTGTGTACTCAGATGCCTTACTGTTTGTTACCTTGTGGGCAGAGTAGAAAGACATTTCCTACCACTTGAGTCAAGCCAGGTATCCAGAGATAAGAAAGGGAGCTGGGCTGGGTGTGGTGGCGCACGCCTTTAATCCCAGCACTTAGGAGGCAGGTGGATTTCTGAGTTTGAGGCCAGCCTGGTCTACAAAGTGAGTTCCAGGATAGCCAGAGCTACATAGAGAAACCCTGTCACAAAAAACAAAAAACAAAACAAAAAGAAAACAAAAAAACAAAAAAGAAAGGGAGCTGGGAAGATGTCTCAGCACTTACGAGCAGAATTTAGTTCCTAATGCCCACATCTGGAAGCTCACCACTGCCTGTACCTCCAT
Organism: Mus minutoides; assembly: GCA_902729485.2. Taxonomy (NCBI): domain Eukaryota; kingdom Metazoa; phylum Chordata; class Mammalia; order Rodentia; family Muridae; genus Mus; species Mus minutoides. The sequence goes on along the minus strand of LR749894.1, from coordinate 7,182 downwards.
CTGGGGGGGGGGGGACGGGGACACACCTGAGGTCTCTGGAGGTACCAGCTCCCATATGCACACACCCTACCCAGGAACACACAGCTGAAAAATCTTTAAAAAAAAAATCGGGGCTGGTGAGATGGCTCAGCAGGTAAGAGCACCCGACTGCTCTTCCGAAGGTGATGAGTTCAAATCCCAGCAACCACATGGTGGCTCACAACCACCCGTAACGAGATCTGGCTCCCTCTTCTGGAGTGTCTGAAGACAGCTACAGTGTACTAACATATAATAAATAAATCTTGGGGGCTGGTGAGATGGCTCAGCAGGTAAGAGCACCCGACTGCTCTTCCGAAGGTGATAAGTTCAAATCCCAGCAACCACATGGTGGCTCACAACCATCCGTAACGAGATCTGGCTCCCTCTTCTGGAGTGTCTGAGGACAGCTACAGTGTACTTACATATAATAAAATAAATCTTTAAAAATAAATAAATAAATAAATAAATAAATAAATATTTAAAAAAAAAAAAATCAAAGAAATGGAGGAAATGGACCAGCCTAAGGTGTGGTTCAGTGGGAGGCCACTCAGGCTCTGGGTGCCTATCATACAAACAACAACAACAAGAGATTACTCCGTAAGTATCTGAGCTCCAGCACCCATATATGAAGCAGGGTGCCACGGTGCATGCCTATGATTCCAGAGCCAGTGGTGGCAGAGACAGAGACACAGGATCCATATGGCTTGCTGGTCAGCCAGTCTCACCAGGTCAGTGAGCTCTGGGTTAGTGAGAAGGCCTGTTTCAAAAAATATAGCAGAAAGCCAGGCACGGTGGAGCACTACACTAATCCCAGCACTTGGAGGCAGAGGCAGGCCAATCTCTTGTCAGTTTTAGGCCAGTCTGGTCAATAAATTGAGTGGAGGACAGCCAGGGCTCTGCTATATGGAGAAACCCTGTCTTAAAAAAAAACCCAGGGCTGGTGAGATGGCTCAGCGGGTAAGAGCACCCGACTGCTCTTCCGAAGGTGATAAGTTCAAATCCCAGCATCCACATGGTGGCTCACAACCATCCGTAACGAGATCTGGCGCCCTCTTCTGGAGTGTCTGAAGACAGCTACAGTGTACTTATATATAATAAATAAAATAAATCTAAAAAAAAAAAAAAACCCAAGCCGGGCGATGGTGGCGCACGCCTTTAATCCCAGCACTCGGGAGGCAGAGGCAAGCAGATTTCTGAGTTNTGATAATGTCCTCAGGTGGCTAGAGCAGATTTCCCATGAAGGCAAATTGGCAGAGTGGGGCTTGCCACCAAAAGCATTGCCCTTTCTCTGCTCCATGGAGCAATGTGACGCCAAGCACCCGACCAGATTAGGTCCCCTGATACCTACTTGGACAGCTCCGTAGCCTATGGACAGAATCTGGGCTGGAACGTGTCCTTTCCAGAATGCTCTTGGGCCCTCCTCTTGCAGAATCTGCTTGGCTGCCTGGAAGATTCCGTGGTATTTGGCATTGGGGTCACTCGGACACAGGCGTTCAATCTGGAGCTAGGGATTAAAGTATAAAAGGTCAGGGGGTGGGGGTAGGGTAACTGACAAGGGGAAAATTAAAGGAAAAGAAATACTTCACCTTGACAGGATTCTAAGTTTTGGGAACTGCCTTTGCTGGGACTAACCCTGCCCCTAGCCCATCACAAGGAATAGTGGGAGAAGGGTACCTGGAAACGGATCTTGATGACGTCCAAAGGGCTGATCAGGGCACGGGTGACAAATCCTGACACTGATCCCGCCACTGCCACCTCCAACTTGGAGTTACTCCTGACATCTGCTTTGGCGTCATAGCCAACCATCCCTGCCTCTGGTCCGTCCAACGTCCATGAGTATCAAGCTAAGTGTAAAAGCCACAGAGTAAAGACAGCTTCCTTAGGGCCTCTTCTCAGGTGCTACCTCCTGCAGCAGCCCACCCTGCCCAGCTTTTCTCCCTCAGGATGCTACTTCTTGTCCTCCCAGGATTAGAATAGAAGCCTGCAGAACGGGAGAAGGTGGTGGCACACACCTTTCGTCCCAGCACTTGGGAGACAGAGACAGTTGGATTCCCGAGTTTGAGGCTAGCATGGTTTACAGAGCAGGTTTCAGAAATGACTAGGAATACACAGAATAACCCTGTCTCAAAAAAAAAAAAAAAAAAAACAAAGCCGGGCGTGGTGGCGCACGCCTTTAATCCCAGCACTCGGGAGGCAGAGGCAGGCGGATCTCTGAGTTCAAGGCCAGCCTGGTCTACAAAGTGAGTTCCAGGACAGACAGAGCCAGGGCTATACAGAGAAACCTTGTCTCGAAAAAACAAATAAAAACAAAAAAACAAAAAAAACAAAACCCAACCCCCTCCCCTCCAACCCATCCCCCCATGCAAGCCTATGGAGACACAGTCTTTATTTAAACGTTGAACCATCCACATCCAGTAGCAGAAAAGATCAATCATATAGCAGGGATGGAGGCTCAGTGAAGAACACTTGTTGCTTAATCGTGGACATTGGAATTCACATCCCAGGGTCCACGTGGTTCAAACACCTTTAAGTCTAGCTCTAAGAGATCCAGTGCTCTCTTCTGTCCTTTGAGTGCTCCTGCATATATGTGCATGCAGGGACTGACCCACACACAACACCCACCCACCCACCCACTCCACACTAATAATTAAAAATAAGCTTAGGGCTGGAGAGATGGCCTAGAGATTACGAACACTTGTTACTCTTGCAGAGGACCTGGTTTGATTCCCAGCACCCACACTGCAGCCCACAACTATCCGTAACTCCAATCCTGGGTCATCCCAGACCCTCTTCTGACCTCCACAGGCACCAGGCATGCAGACAGTGTGCATACATACATGAATGTGAGCAAAACACTCAGATGCAGGAAATAAATGAATATAAATTTTATTAAATTAAAAATATAATTCTAGGACAGCCAGGGCTATACAGAGAAACCCTGTCTCAAAAAAACCAAAAAAGGGCTGGTGAGATGGCTCAGCGGTTAAGAATGCCAACTGCTCTTCCAAAGGTCTTGAGTTCAAATCCCAGCAACCACATGGTGGCTCACAAACATCCATAATAAGATCTGATACCCTCTTCTGGAGTGTCTGAAGACAGCTACAGTGTACTTACATATAATAAATAAATAAAATATTAAAAAAAAGAAAAACAGGGCTGGTGAGATGGCTCAGCGGTTAAGAGCACCAACTGCTCTTCCAAAGGTCCCGAGTTCAAATCCCAGCAACCACATGGTGGCTCACAACCATCCATAACAAAATCTGATGCCCTCTTCTGGAGTGTCTGAAGACAGCTACAGTGTACACACATATAATAAATAAATAAATAAATCTTTAAAAAAAAAAGAAAAGAAAAACATATATATATATATATATATATATATATATATATATATATATATAAAATTCTAGTCAAGTTACCACTATCCAAAGTCACTACCAAGTGTCTACTTCATGTTTCTTTCAACTGTAATCCCACCCAGCACTTGAGACAGAGACAGGAGGATTACTACAAATTCCAGGTCACCCTGATTTACTGCAAATTCCAGGCCAGCAACAGCTAATGTAGAAAAAAAAAAAAAAAACAAAAAACTCTCCTGTGGTGTTTTGAATGAAAATGGCACCCATAGGCCCATCGTAAGGTGCACTATTGCTGTGTGCTCCTGCTGGAGTAGGTGTGGCCTTGTTGGAGAAAGTGTGTCACTTGGGGTGCGTTTTGAAGTTTCAGAAGCTCAAGCCAAGCCCAGTGTCTGTCTGTCTTTCTGTCTGTCTGTGTCTGTCTGTCTCTTTTCCTGCTGCCTGCTCATCCAGGTGTAAAACTCTTGGCTCCTTCTCCAGCACCATGTCTGCCTACATCCCACTGAGCTTCCCACTATGCTGACAGTGGATAAAATCTCTGAACTGTAAGCCATCCCCAATTAAATGTTGTCCTTTATAATGTTGCTGTGAGGCCCAGCACATGCCTTTAATCACCACCCCTTACATACAAACACACACACACACACACACACACATACTGGGGAGGTGGAGGCAGGCGGATTTCTGAGTTCGAGGCCAGCCTGGTCTACAGAGTGAGTTCCAGGACAGCCAGGGCTACACAGAGAAACCCTGTCTCGAAAAAAACAAAGAAAAAACCAAACAAACAAACAATTTACCAGTGCCTGGCAAACACAGAAGTGGATGCTCATAGTCAGCTATTAGATGGAACACAGGGTTCCCAAGGAAGGAGCTAGAGAAAGTACCCAAGGAGCTGAAGGGGTCTTCAACCCTATAGGTGGAAGAACAACATGAACTAACTAGTACCCCCAGAGCTCATGTCTCTAGTTGCATATATAGAAGAAGATGGCCTAGTTGGCCATCATTGGGAAGAGAGGCCTCTTGGTCATGCAAACTTTATATGCCCCAGTACAGGGGAATGCCAGGGCCAATATGTGGGAGTGGGTGGGTAGGGGAGCAGGGCAGGGGATGGGGGAGGGTTTAGGGGACTTTCAGGATAACATGTGAAATGTAAATGAAGAAAATATCTAATAAAAATTGGAAAAACAAAACAAAACAAAACAAAACATAAAAAACAATCCAGAAAGCGTGGTGGCACAGGCCTTTAATCCCAGCGCTCGGGAGGCAGAGGCAGGTGGATTTCTGAGTTCGTGGCCAGCTTGGTCTACAAAGTGAGTTCCAGGGCAGCTAGGGCTACACAGTGAGAAACCCTGTCTCGAAAAACCAAAAAAAAAAAAAAGTTGCTGTATTCATGGCGAAAGAACTTTAAAAAGAAACAAACAAAACACCTAAAAAGAGAAGTCTTTGAAAAGACCATCAAATTAGCCCAAAGCTGGAGCAAGCACAGTGACCAGGAGGTCAGGTCACTGGCTCCCCTCCTCCTCTCATTCACCCTGGAACCCTTTCCAGAAGGTTCCCCTGGACAGTCAGTCGGGTTAAACCAGGGCAGAAGACTAAGTTACTGAACCATCTTAGGGGTGACTGAGCTGCTTGGTCCTTCATGGTCTCAAGTTTCCCGCAGTCTAGGAGGGGAAGAAGAGACAGCAGAGATGCAGGCGTCCTGGCTTGTTGTTGGTAGAAGCTAGGGAGTGTGCCTGCAAACCCAGCCGGGAACTGCACCGTTCAAACCAAACACAAGGTGGGAGAGGCTGTGTCTGGATTCCTAGAAATGAGTAGTTCTGCATTGCTGGAGACATACATGCCCAGAAGACTGGGTTTTGACTCTTAGGGAGACTGAGGCAGAAGGACCACAGTGTGAGGGCCAGTCTGGACTACACAGCTCGACTCTGTCTTAACCTAAAGGCTAAAAGGAAAGCTGTGACTCACACCTGTAACCTAGCACCCAGGAGGCAAAGGCAAGAGGACTGGGAACCAGCCTGGGCTATCTATATAAAACCTCATTCCAAGAAATTCAGAAATTCAGACAAAAGGCAAAATACTAGCCAAACATGGATCCCGCTCCCCAGCACCAAAAGGGGTCACAGTAGAGCTCAGGGTAGAGTCTCTGCCTTTTATGCACAAAGCCCTAAGTTTATAAAGTCATTGTTACAAAAAAATAAAAGCCTATATGCATAGAGATGGCTCAGTAGGTGAGGGGACCCGCCGCCAACCGGGAAGGAAGACCTGCCTTAAGGGAAGGCCTTCTGGCTACTGCGCTTTTGTTACTATTGATTTTTTTTTTTTTTTTCTCGAGTCAGGGTTTCTCTGTGTAGCCCTGGCTATCCTGGAACTCACTCTGTACACCAGGCCAGACTTGAACTTAGAGACCCCACCCTGTCTCTGGGTTGTTACCTTAGTGCCTGGATTCAAGGCCACCACCCCCAGGCTCTGCCTGCGGCTCTTAACTGAGGACCTAGGTTTGATTCCCAGTACCAACAAGAAGGCTCACAGCAGTCATTCCAGTCTCTGGGGATCTAAAACTCTTTCTCCTGCCTCAGGCATGCATGTGGTGAAATACATGCAAGCAAAACACTCATTCACAGCAAAATAAAAGTAAAAAAACATTTAAATGAAATAAAATGCCAACTCAGCTTTCTGTTCTGGGAAGTGGGAGATGACGTCTGACTAGCTGCTCAAACTGCTCATCAAATTAAGTGACAAAAAACCAGTAAGTTTGGGCTGGTGAGATGGCTCAGCGGGTAAGAGCACCTGACTGCTCTTCCGAAGGTGATAAGTTCAAATCCCAGCATCCACATGGTGGCTCACAACCATCTGTAACAAGATCTGGCACCCTCTTCTGGAGTGTCTGAAGACAGCTACAGTGTACTTACATATAATAAATAAAATAAATCTTAAAAAAAAAAAACAAAAAACCAGTAAGTCAACACACCTAAGAAGCTTTAAAAGTGTTTGTCTTGCCGGGCATGGTTGCGCACGCCTTTAATCCCAGCACTGGGGAGGCAGAGGCAGGCGGATTTCTGAGTTCGAGGCCAGCCTGGTCTACCAAGTGAGTTCCAGGACAGCCAGGGCTATACAGAGAAACCCTGTCTCGGAAAAAAAAAAAAAAAAAAAGTGTTTGTCTTCCAGAAAACTAAAAAACACAAACTTTTAAAGGCGTGCACCACCATGCCCGGCTAAACACAAACATTTTTACAACCAGGGCTAGGAAACTATCACATTTGGTAATGTGCCCTGGGTTCCGTCTCCAAAAACCAGCAGGGCAGTGTAGCCTGTAATCCCAGCACTTGGGAGGTTGGAGGCAAGAGGACCAAGAGTTCAAGGTCACCCTTAAGATCAACAAGTTCGAGTCTAGCTAGGGTTATACGGTCGCAAACCAATATAAAAAATAAGTAAAGGGAAAAATTAATCTCCTGTTTATTCAAAAATCCTCGTGCACTAATAATAGTCTTGCTATCTAAACAGATAAAATGATTTATAATATAAAAAAATATATAAATGCTGATTTGAGACAGGGCGGCTGCTGACCTGAGTGGCAGTGATGGGGGTGCAAGTAAGTTTCTTCACCCTGCAGCTTTTCTACCTCAGACTCCACTGTAGGGTGGACAGGTGTCCTTCGGTGACTAACAGAGAGCCCATGTGATCTGCTGAGGCGCTCTGCAGACAGCCCGCGTGAGTGCACTGTCCAGGCGTTCCCGGGGTTGGGTGGGGTGGGAAGGGCTTCTCCGTGAGTCCGGGGCAGTGGACACCCCATGTGCAAACGCCTACGATG
>LR751153.1:79779-211424 GCA_902729485.2 Mus minutoides | reverse complement strand
CTGGAGAGATGTAATAAGGCTGGAGAGATGGCTCAGCGGTTGAGAGCACTGACTCTTCCAAAGATCCTAAGTTCAAATCCCAGCAACCACATGGGAGCTCACAGCCATCCATAATGAGATCTGATACCCTCTTCTGCGGTGTCTGAAGACAGCTACAGTGTATAATAAATAAATCTTTAATTAAAAAAAAAAAAAAAAACCTCACTATGCTGCCCTGGCTGGTCTGAAGTTCATTATGTAGACCAGGCTGACCTCAAACTCAGAGATCCACCTGCCTCTCTCTCCAAAGTGCTGGATTAAAGGCTTGTGTCACTGAATTCAGCAGTAAAAATATTAAAAATATATAAAACCTCGACTACTCACATGAATAAACCCTTGTTACATGAAGTGAAACACAGTATATGAAGTAAACTATTCTGACTATAAAATGTAAAAGTTTTACTTTTTATGATGTAAAGCTATAAATGATCAATCTTTTCATTTTTATTTTATTTTTAAATTTTTAATTATTTTATATGAATTGCCGTTTTGCCTGAATGTATGTATGTCAGTGCATTATCCACAGATGACAGAAGGTGCAGAATCCCTGAGGTCTGGAGTTGCAAATGGTTGTAAGGCAAATGTGGGTGCCTGGACTTGAACCAGGGCCCTATGGAAGAGCAGCCAGTCCTAAGTGCTCACTGAGCCTTCTCTCCAGCCCCTTGCTTTCATTTTGAGACAAAGTCTCACAGAGCCCAGGTTGGCATCCAATTCTAAGTAGCTGAAGATGACCTTGAACACCTGACTTCCCCGCTGGAGCCTCTGAGTGCTGGAAATCAAGTGTGTGCCACCACCGTTTGCAGTGCTGAAGACTCTCCTAACTGAGTTACACCCCAAGCCCACAGTGCGTCTTATGCAAATACAAATGGAAAGGTTTTAAAGAGGCCAAGAAATAGCAATAATCTTTAGGTAATAGAGTTACAGTAATTGTTTGTTTTGAAATAGTCTCACTGTTGCTCTGGCTAATCTAGAACTCACTCTGTAGACCAGGCTGGCCTCAAACTCACAGAGACAGGCCTGCCTCTGCCTTCCAAGTGCTGGGATTAAAAGTGTACACGACACACTTGACAGCTGGCTTTGTTTGTTTGGTTTTTTTTTAATATTTTATTTTTCTTTCTTTAGCATGAAACATGTACTGCTTTAAAGTGACCTCCAACTTTAAAGTGTTTTAGACATGTCTTCAGCTCTTTTAATTCCAGTAAGTATGAAATTATCTCCATTTATAAGTCAGAAGGTCGTGTCCAGACCGGAAGAGTCTCCTTGCAGCTGCTTGGCCTTGGTGGACTCTGTCCTGTCTGTGGTATCTCCACCTTCCTCAGCAAGTGTTCTTTCCCAGTCTCCCAGGAACAGCATGGCTGACCGGCTGGCCTCACACTAACTTCATCTGACTCTGCAGCTCTGCAGACTCACAGGAGGCCCTCACAGGCTTACAGAGGGCAGGAAGGGAATCTTAGCCCAGTTTTCCATGGATGACTCGGCACAGCATAATTCTAAAACCCATTGAGGAAATGAAGAGGTGACCTGCTGAGCCACTGTCCTGACCTCCCAGTGACGAAGGGCTTGCCCAGCTCACCCACTGCTAACCAGGCACCATGTGTTATCTATCTACCTTTTTTTCCCTAATGCAGGACTCTTCTGTTTGGCATTTCCTGTTCTTTCTGTTTTTAAGGGTTTTTTGTTTTGTGAGACAGGTCACATGTAGCCCAGGCTGAACTCTAACTCGCTATGTAATGAAGATGACTCTGAACTCCTAATCTTCCCGCTCTGCCTCCTACAGGGAAGTCATGCCTGGCTACTCTGTGAACTCTCGGTGCTTTTATTTTTCACATTTTTTTATTAGGTATTTTCTTCATTTACATTTCAAGTGCTATCCCATAAGTCCCCTATACCCTTCCCCCCGCCCTGCTCCCCTACCCACCCACTCCCACTTCTTGGCCCTGGCACTCCCCTGTACTGGGGCCTATAAAGATTGCTAGACCAAGGGCCTTTCTTCCCAATAATGGCCAACTAGGCCATCTTCTAATACATATGCAGCTAGAGACATGAGCTCTGGGGGTTCTGATTAGTTCATATTGCTATTCCAGCCGGGCATGGTGGCGCACGCCTTTAATCCCAGCACTTGGGAGGCAGAGGCAGGCAGATTTCTGAGTTCGAGGCCAGCCTGGTCTACAAAGTGAGTTCCAGGACAGCCAGGGCTATACAGAGAAACTCTGTCTCGAAAAAACAAAAAACAAAAACAAAAACAAATTATTGTTCCATCTATAGGGTTGCAGATCCCTACAGCTCTTGGGTACTCTGTCTAGCTCCTACATTGGGGACCCTGTGTTCTGCCCTATAGATGACTGTGAGCATCCACTTCTGTATTTGTCAGGGACTGTCAAAGCCTCACAGGAGACAGCTATATCAGGGTCCTTTCAGCAATATCCTGCTGGCGTATGCAGTAGTGTCTGCATTTGGTGTTGGACCACCCGGGTGGGGCACTCTCTGGATGGTCCGTCCTTTCAGTGCTTTTGCTCTCATTCTCTTTCACTCCAATACAAGAACCGTTCTAGCAGCCTGCATCTGTTACCCTCGGAGCTCTGCTTTCTGTTCCTAACAGTGGCACTGGGGAAAATGTGTTCACTCCCCTTAATTCTTAAATCTCTATCCTACTATATCGAGAGTCAATTCATCGTTCATGGAACATGTATTCACTAAGCTTCTACTTAGTGTCAAATACTGTAAACCATCAATGAAACCTCCATTAACTGTCACCTTTGCTTAGGGTTAAAGCTAAGGGCAAAGGGGTTACAGAAAGGGAGGATCTAGCACATCCAAGTCATAGACCAAAGCTAGCCTGTTGTCTGTTTCTGTGAACAAAGTTTTATTGAAACACTGCCATGTTTCATTCATTCATGAATTATCTGTGGCTGTTTGGGAACTAAAGAGCAAAACTAAAGAGTTGCAAAATACATGACTCACAAAGCATACATTACTTAGTATCTGATCCTTTACAGAAAACTTGCCTGACCCTATTTCAAAGTACCAACATGGTATCTGATCTTCATTATTGGTCTCTTTAGTAGTAATATATAGGGCTGGAAAGATGGCTCAGCGGTTAAGAGCACTGACTGCTCTTCCAGAGGTCTCGAGTTCAATTCCCAGCAACCACATGGTAGCTCACAACCATCTGTAATGCAATCAGATGCCTTCTTCTGGTGTGTCTGAAGAACAACTACAGTGTACTCACATACATAAAATAAATAAATAAATCTTTAAAAAATAAAAATAAAAGCAATAATATATAATAAACACATAACTTTATGCTAATCCTCAACTCAGTACTACATATGAGATTGCTCTTCTTTGTACCATTCTAACTGACATCATTGTCTCATAATCAGTTACACCAGAAACCATGTTTCCTGTACTCATGGAACCCTGGTGATCTTTAATCCCTGTTCCTCAAAAGACAGTTTCAGGGCCTCAGGATGTACCTCAGTGTTAAGAATGCCGACCTATTCTGTATGAGACTCCAGGTTCAATCCCTACTCCCCACTTCCGACTAAGAAAGGAAAAAGATACAGATGTAGGTAAAACGACTGAGTATTGTCACAGTCTTCCTGGACTGCACTATGAGCCAGGCCTGGGTAGATTAAGTGACTGCTTAGGACAAGTGTCAAGGCCAGTCACATCCCTCAATAAGCCACATCCCAAATAAGCACTTGAATTTTCTTCTTTTCCTGTTTTTTTTTTTTAGGAGTTTTTTTCTTTATGTTTATGAACATTTAGCCTGCACATGTGTATATGCCCCATTTGTACGCCTGACAACGCCAGAAGATCTCCCGGAACTGGAGTTACAGATGGTTGAGTCAGCATGTGATCCTGGGAACTGAACCTGGGCCCTCTGTAAGAGCAGCCCGTGCTCTTAACTGCTCAACCATTCGTCCTTGCTCTTGGTGGTGATGGTTGTTGTTGCTGCTGCCTTTGTATGTAACCAGGAATGCCTTTGCATTCCTGATCCTCCTGCCTGAATCTCCCAAATGCTGGGATAACAGGAACCCATCAGCAGATCAGCAGCTTCTCTGGAAAGACAAGGTCTCCCTATGCAGCGCCTCAGTGTGCTCCCCACGCTTTACACTCCTGGGCACTGGATTAGGCTCAGATTCTTTCAGCAATGGCGCTTCCCTGCTCAGGCTTTTCCTCACCTTCCAGTCATACCCAAAAGCCTGACTAAATAGAGATTAACTCTGAGACAGGGAATGGAGCTTTCAAGGAAGGTCAGGAGCCCACTGGCCCCGTGAGCGTTGTCTGTCTCAATCAGGGTATGGTTACATGGGTTGATACTCACGAAAAATTCACAGAATACTTGAGATTAATTAATGCACTTTCCAGTATTTAAGTTAACCTTAACTATTTTCTTAAAAAAATAAAGACTTGATCTAGTTTGTATTAAATTTCAATAACTTTGTGAGTTTTAAGAATAAAAAGACTTATTAAAAAAAAAAAGACCAGATTCTTTTCCTTTAAATAATTACTGATATTGTGATTCAAAAATAAGCATTGAGTAGTGTACTGGCTACTTTTGTATCAACTTGACACAGCTGGAGTTATCACAGAGAAAGGAGTTTCAGTTGGGGAAGTGCCTCCATGAGATCCAGCTGTGGAGTATTTTCTCAATTAGTGAACAAGGGGGAGGTCCCCTTGTGGGTGGGACCATCTCTGGGCAGGCAGTCTTGGGTTCTATAAGAGAGCAGGTTGAGCAAGCCAGGGGAAGCAAGCCAGTAAGGAACATCCCTCCATGGCTTCTGCATCAGCTCCTGCTTCCTGACCTGCTTGAGTTCCAGTCCTGACTTCCTTGGTGATAAACAGCTGTATGGAAGTGTAAGCTAAATAAACCCTTTCCTCCCCAACTTGCTTCTTGGTCATGTTTGTGCAGGAATAGAAACCCTGACTAAGACAAAATGGTACAAGCAGAGTGGGGTATTCCTGTGACAACCTGACAATGTTTTGGGTAGGACTGTGGAAGGACTTTGGAACTTTGGGCTTGAAGATCCATTCGTTGTTAAGAGCTCTGTCAGATGTTGTGTAGGAGCTTGGAAGATAATGTTGAGAACAATGCAGAAGATGGGGGTCTGGCTTGTGAAATTTCAGAGGAAAAATTAAAGACTCTTTTCAGGGCCATTGCTATTTTGATTGGGAAGATGCTGTGGTTCTGGTTAGCTGGGGCTGAAGAATCAGCTGTGATTAACATGATACCAGAACTACTAAAGCAAAAACTTGGCATTACTGGGACTATTGATGCTGGTTAGCTGGAGCTAAGAAATTAGCGGTGATTAAGAAGAGACCAGCATCATTGAGATGACATCTTCTGGGAAGTGTTTTCTGAGAGCACAGAGACTGTGTTCCAGAGATAGCCCTGTGCTGTGGCTGGACTTGGTAATGTGTAAGAGTTACCCAGGTGGTACTGGTTTTGAAGACATGAAGGGGTCATGCAGAGCAGCTGAGGCCACGGAAGCACTGGGATAGGCCATGGAAGGCCATTGGTGAAAGTGCAGACTCAGTTGCAATTGATGGCCCAGAACTGAAGGGGTCATGCAAAGGAGTTGAGGCTTGGCACCATGAAGAGAGCCTATGAGAGGCTAGTGTTGAAGCCTAGTTACAGTGGAAGACAGCAGCATTTTGGAGATGCCAGTACATGGAATGACCACCAAGAACAGCAGCAGCAGTGAAGTAGAGGCAGTTGGAGCCTAGAAGACAAGGTGTGTGCTACAAAGGGCATGGCTGGAGAAGTGACCCAAGCCCTTGGAGGAGCCCAGAAGATCGTGAGTTGGACCCCAGATATTGGATGGTTGGAGATTGAATTTTGCTTTTGATTGTGACTGTGCCCTGATATTTTTCCCTCTTGAATGACGTTTTTTAGTGAAGCCCACAGTTAAGAGATTTGAATTTTAAAGTACTTTGTAAGCCGGGCGTGGTGGCGCATGCCTTTAATCCCAGCACTCGGGAGGCAGAGGCAGGCAGATTTCTGAGTTCGAGGCCAGCCTGGTCTACAAAGTGAGTTCCAGGACAGCCAGAGCTACACAGAGAAACCCTGTCTCGAAAAACCAAGAGAGAGAGAACAGGTTGAGCAAGCCAGGGGAAGCAAGCCAGTAAGGAACATCCCTCCATGGCTTCTGCATCAGCTCCTGCTTCCTGACCTGCTTAAGTTCCAGTTCTGACTTCCTTGGTGATGAACAGCTGTATGGAAGTGTAAGCTAAATAAACCCTTTCCTCCCCAACTTGCTTCTTGGTCATGTTTGTGCAGGAATAGAAACCCTGACTAAGACGAGTAGTGAGAGTTTTGCATATGGCATTGTCACCCTTGAAGGGCCTTCAATCCAGTTGGAAAGCTATACCAGCCATACCATCCAAAACACTTAACAGCAATATGACTTTGGAGAACCTACTTAACTATAGAAAATACCATCACCCCATCTATAAATTAGTGCTATCATCTACCCTCTAAATTGGGCAGGATAGAACCACAGATGAGATGTGTGTATGAAAATGCTTTTGAGAGATGCTGTTAAGATACTGCTCTTCCTGAGGACCTGAGTTTGATTCACAGCATCCACATTAGGCAGTTGTAAACAGTTTACAACTGCCTGTAAACCCAGCTCCAGGGGAATCTGACACCTTTGACCTCTGTGGGCACTGCATTCATGTGTATATAACCCCACCTCCCTACCCCCACCAAGCCTGGGGGTTTTTATCCTACTTGGAGGACAGGTGAAGTAGCAAGCTAAGGGTTAAATTGTAATTGATATGTGGATATGCAGGGTGGATATGGAAGGGATTCAGACAAAGGCCTATATCATCATCCTCTCTTACTAGGCTATTTCTGAAATTCAAAGCCTTGTTAATGGGCTCAGGCTTGTTTTCTTTTCTTTGAATATAGACTCCAGGGTTGGAGAGATGGCTCAGTGGTTAAGAGCACTGACTGCTCTTCTGGAGGTCCTGAGTTCAATTCCCAGCAACCACTTGGTAGCTCACAACCATCTGTAATGGGATCTGATGCCTTCTTCTGGTGTGTGTCTGAAGGCAGCTACAATGTACTCATCATATATATAAAACAAATAAATAAAATCTTGAATATAGACTCCAAAACATTACAATCATTCCTGAGTGACATAGGAGAGTCAAGCATCTCCCTGGCCTGATACTCTAAAGCTCCTAACAAAGACAGCTGTAATACCCACTGTGTGTTCCTTCCTTCTTTTACTACCACAGACTCAACACTACTACAATACCTGACAATTAAATGCCTCCAAGAAGTCTTTAAAGAAGTTTGGGGAGGTAACTGCATTTGCATAAACAGTATTTTTAAAAAAATCAATGATTAGCCTTTTCCAGACCTGAAGAGGGCTCAGGAAAACCCTAATAGTACTGAAGGAAAAACATGACATTTGAAGCTTATATAATGACAGCAGATGGAGCTTTCTGAACTATTAAGTTCATTGGAAGAAAATTTAGCCTAGGAGTGCGGGGCCTCTGTACCCCAAGTCTTGTAGACTGACCCAGTGTTAGAAGATCTAGAAAACACCAGAAAGGTAAGACTGCCAATTTTTACTGCTGAGATTCATAAAGAAAACTATTTAACAGAGTAATGAGAAAACAATCTACTCCAAGGGGGTCATTCAGCCTTAAGTTCACTTTACCAGTACACAATCTGTCTACATTAATAACCTGTCTACAGTAGTAATTAGAAACTGGAACTGGTTTTTGTAGTTTTTTTGTTTTGTTTTACTTCTGCCCCATCAATGCCAGGTATTTGGGCAGTAATCCTTTCTTGTTTTTAAGGAAGAAGACAGGCTTAGTGGGCCAGAGCAATGAGAGCAGCAGGCAGAGCCACAACTCAACTGCCAGCCCCAGTTCACTTGTTAAAGACTTCCCAGGGATGCTTTCTCATTCCCTCAGGTCTTACAGTGGGCCATTTGGCCCTCACACAGTTCCAGGGGCAGGCACTGTTTTTTCATAACTCTCATTTCAAAGATGAATGATCGAGGTTTGTGGACACCAGCAGACTTGCGTCAGATGGCGTGGTTTGTACATGTTTGTACTCAGTCCTGGCTATCTGCACGTGGTGCTTTCAATCACAGGAAAAGACACAAAGCCGAGTTTTCAACGAGCTTGACCACAGCTTCCCAAAGCACAGGCGTGTGTGTGTGTGTGTGTGTGTGTGTGTGTGTATGCATGCATGTAAGTGGTGGTGGTGGGGTCATAGAAAATGAGTCATTTCTTCCTACCTACTCATTCATTGTCACCTGTGGAGAATCTCAGGTAACTAAAACTCTTCAAACACAGTTTGTCAGTCTTTTGGCTAAAATCAAAGAGTCTGAAGTCTTGAAACACCCACTTCCAAGTTGTAAAATATTACTGTCACCCTATTATACACTCCAATAGCCTGCATGTAAAAGGAAAGGATGGGGGTTGGAATTCCTCCCGGAGCTGGAAAGACCTGCAAAACTATGAAGTGGGATTGTTTATTGTCCCTGGGTCCTTTATCCCCACTTTGCGGCCAGTAGATAAAGAAAAAAAAAAAAAAAACCTAAGAGAAAGGGGAGACATGTCTCCCTTATTCCAGCCATTTGGCTGAGGGAACTAAATGAGAACACTGTTCTATTGCCCTTTACAAATTTCAGAGTTATTAGGTGACAGTTAAAAAGGCAACTGCAACCTGAGCACCCAGCACTGGGAGAACGGGAGAACGCTGATTCAAATAACACTCATCACGACCCAGTCTCTGGCTCCTGTCAATTACACAAAAGAGTCTGCTATTAAATATTGATGGCATGCATTTGCGCTGGGGCTCTCACCAAGAGCCCTCATGCTACCAATCTCTGTCAAAAAAAAAAAAAAAAAAAAAAAAAAAAAAAAAAAAAACCTGTCCCCGTTTTTTTTTTCTAGGTAGAATCCCAGACCACTGGGATTGCCTCGGGTGTTATGTTCATTCCGTCTCTCCCAGAGGAGATGACAGAGCCACCCCACATCCCAGGGAGGAGAAAAGACCAGAGGGTCCAGGCCGGAAGGACCGGGGACCCCTTGTCCCCCCCCCAGCTGTCAGCAGCAAGCCGGGAGGCGGGGCGCAGCCGGGCCGAGTGTCCGCACAAAGGCAGTGGGCGAACGGATGTGACCGTGCACCCGGGCCACAGCGGAGATCCCTTACCCAGCAGCAGCACGTTCTTCCCGGTCGGGAGCTTGGAGCGCGAGCGCGTGGAGACTTCGCTGAGGATGCAGGACCTAACGGGGAGCAAGGCGTAGGCTAAGACCGGGCCCGACCGAGGACGAGAACCGCCGGGCCCAGCTCCCGGGAGGCCCCGCCCGGCTCCCAGCTCCCGCGGGGCTCGGGGATCCCAGAGGCGTCCGCCCTGGCGAGGAGATAACCCGCGGGGGACCCGAGAGGGGTGCGGTCCTTACCAAAGGTTCTGCCCGTCCTCATCGTCGCCCGCCGCGGGGCCGCCGCTGCCCGACGCAAGCTCGTTGGCTAGGGGTCCGCTGGCGTAAGTCGAGGCTAGCCCGGGTGGAGATGAACCGAACGAGCCGACTCGCCCCACGGCCGCCATCTTGGTCGGGAATCACACCACTCCTGACAGGGCTGGGAGAGCGAAGCGGCAGCGGCGGCGGCAGCGGCAGCGGCGGCGGACGGAACCCGGATATGGACGTTCGGGGCTCGGGAGCCGACCGCGCCTGCGGGGGCGGGACCAAGCCTGAGGGCGGGGCCTGGGGAGGGGTTGTCCAAGGAGCGGGGCGCTGCTGCACATGCGCGGCGGGAGACCGGGTCGCGCATGCGCGGGCTGCTTCTCTGCTTGTTCTGAGGAAATGCTGGTTTTCCCTGTGTCTCCAAACTGAACTGTTGCTCAAAGTGCACCACCCGTCATCCCGGCTGCCCGCCGGGCGTGCCGGGCATGTCAGTGAGCTGCGCAGCTTCCCACCTTTCAGTGGGGCGGTAACCTGGGACCGGCGTGGATAGCCTGCGCTGCCCACCATTTAGTTGGGCCAAGCGGGCTCAGCAGCCTTNAATGCTGGTTTTCCCTGTGTCTCCAAACTGAACTGTTGCTCAAAGTGCACCACCCGTCATCCCGGCTGCCCGCCGGGCGTGCCGGGCATGTCAGTGAGCTGCGCAGCTTCCCACCTTTCAGTGGGGCGGTAACCTGGGACCGGCGTGGATAGCCTGCGCTGCCCACCATTTAGTTGGGCCAAGCGGGCTCAGCAGCCTTAATTAACTACCCCGGTCCTGGATTTCTGGTGTTTCCGCCTTATATTCTAAAAGGACGATGAGTACCTCAGGGTGGACCCACATCTGGAGCCGGTTCTTCCAGATTCTATGCGACTGCGAGACATAAATGTTGGCAACATTTGGAAAATTAATGGTCTCGATGGATTTGTTGTTGTTTTGTTTTCCGATGGGAATCTCACGTAGCCCAGGCTAGACTCTTTACTGATCTTCTTGCCTGTGGGTCCTAAGTGCTGAGGCAGGTGATCCGGTGCTTAGCACTATGCCCACCCTGGTCTGATGTCTGAGATGTCCCCTGTGAGACTCCCTACAGGAGTCAGCTCCCCGTCACCATGGTTAGTACACAAGCACAGAGAACCTAAGCCAGACCCCAGATAATTCTCTATTAGAACTTTATTAGCGAAATCTAGTGGAATATCTGAGGCCTGTTTCCAGAAAGTTGATGGCTTTAAGTCTGTCGTGTGCCCTATAGCAACAATTGCTGAAGATAGTCTGACTTTTTTTTTTTTTTTTTTTTTTTTTTGGTTTTTCGAGACAGGGTTTCTCTGTATAGCCCTGGCTGTCCTGGACCAGGCTGGCCTCGAACTCAGAGATCCGCCTGCCTCTGCCTCCCAAGTGCTGGGATTAAAGGCGTGCGCCACCACGCCCGGCTTAGTCTGACTTTTTTTTTTTTTTTTTTTTTTTTTTTTTTTTTTTTTTTTTTTTTTTTTTTTTTTTTTTTTAGATTTATTTTATTTATTATATGTAAGTACACTGTAGCTGTCTTCAGACACTCCAGAAGAGGGCGCTAGATCTCGTTACGGATGGTTGTGAGCCACCATGTGGATGCTGGGATTTGAACTTATCGCCTTCGGAAGAGCAGTCAGGTGCTCTTACCCCCTGAGCCATCTCACCAGCCCCTAGTCTGACTTTTGAACATTTTTTTTCCATACTTAAAGAGTTTGTTCACGTGACCCGAGCGATGCTACTATATTAGCGAGAAAATCCACAACTACGCGCTGCATTTGCTTCAGGCATTACATTTACTAGTTTGTCCACTAGCTAATCTTGAGTTCAGGCTCTAGTAAGATGGGGACAAAGGGAAGGTGAAACAGGATGATTCACATAAGAGATTTATAACTGTGTCCAGAAAATCATAAGTGGTCAGCACATGCTAATTACTGGTTTTATTTTTAAATCTTTTGGTAAAGATGTATTTATTATTTTATGTATACAAGTATTTTGCCTGGATGTATGTTTGTGCACCACATACATGCCTATGCCCTGGTGCCAGTGGAGGCCTGAAGGGAGCCCTGGAATGTTGGACTGGTTGAGAGCTGCCATGTGGGTGCTGGGAATTGAATCTAGGTCCTCTAGAAGAGGAGCAAGTGCTCTTTTTATTATATTTATTTATTTATTATATTTATATGAGTACTGTTGCTGTCTTCAGACACCCCAGAAGAGGGCATCAGATCCCATTACATATGGTTGTGAGCCACCATGTGGTTGGTGGGAATTGAACTCAGGACCTTCAGAAGAGCAGTCAGTGCTCTTAACCGCTGAGCCATCTCTCTAGCCCCCACTAAGCTCTTTCTATGTAGTGACTTTTTGTCTTCATCTGGTTCTTGTTTTTGTTATTGTTTTTATTTTGGGGGGGGGTCGTTATTGTTGTTGTTTATTGGTTTTTCAAGACAGGGTTTCTCTGTATAGCCCTGGCTGTCCTGGAACTCACTCTGTAGACCAGGCTGGCCTCAAACTCAGAAATTCGCCTGCCGCTGCCTCCCAAGTGCTGGGATTAAAGGCGTGCACCACCATGCCCGGCAGATTTTATTTTATTTATTTATTTTTTAAAGATTTATTTTATTTATTATATGTAAGTACACTGTAGCTGTCTTCAGACACTCCAAAAGAGGGCGCCAGATCTCGTTACAGATGGTTGTAAGCCACCATGTGGATGCTGGGATTTGAACTTATCACCTTTGGAAGAGCGGTCAGGCGCTCTTACCTGCTGAGCCATCTCACCAGCCCCCTAGATTTTATTTTTTTAATGTTATATGTATAAATGTTTGCAGTATACATGTATGTACAACACAGGAGTGCCCGGTGCCAGGAGGCATTGGATCCCCGGTGACTGGGGATTAGTTACATGGATGTAAGCCAGCATGTGGGTGTTAACACCATGCTTGGGTCACAAGCAAGACCAGCCAGGACTCTTAACTGATGTGTCATCTCTCCAGCCCCTTATTTAATTATTTTAAAAAATTGCATGTGTGCATGCACAGGCATTCACATATGTGTGTGCACATGCACTTATTAGAGTGTATCTATGCCATGTGCACGCAGGTAACCTTGGAGGCCAGAAGACTGCATCAGCTCACCTGGAACTGGAGCCACGGGCCCTTGTGAGTAGCCACAGGGGTGCTGGCAACCCGACTCAGGTCCTCTGCAAGAACAGTGTGTGCTCTCAACCACTGAGCCAGCTCTCCAGCTGCCATTTAATCATATTTTTTTTTAATTAGCAACTTTTAAAAAGTCAAACAGTTCAACACATTACTACCCAAAGATAAAGTAATTTGATACTTACGTGCTGGGGAGTGATGGCAGAAAAATATTAAAGTCTTTTCTTCTGTGACGAATCTGTTATGTTTCTATAAGATCAGAAAATTTGGCTGGGCGTGGTGGCGCACGCCTTTAATCCCAGCACTCAGGAGGCAGAGGCAAGCGGATTTCTGAGTTCGAGGCCAGCCTGGTCTACAAAGTGAGTTCCAGGACAGCCAGGACTACACAGAGAAACCCTGTCTCAAAAAAAACCAAAAAAAAAAAAAAAATTATTTATAATGTAAAATAATCTCAGATTTAAGATGAGGTGTTTCAGGTACCATTCATTACCTTTGCATGGTGTAACAGCATGTACCGTGCAAAAGTACACTGTCTTAGTCAGGGTTTCTATTCCTGCACAAACATCATGACCAAGAAGCAAGTTGGGGAGGAAAAGGTTTTATTCATCTTACATTTCCCAGACGGCTGTTGATCACCAAAGGAAGTCAGGACTGGAACTCAAGCAGGTCAGGAAGCAGGAGCTGATCAGAGGCCATGGAGGGATGTTCCTTACTGGCTTGCTTCCCTGGCTTGCTCAGCTTGCTCTCTTATAGAACCCAAGACTACCAGCCCAGAGATGGTAGCACCCACAAGGGGCCCTTCCCCTTGATCACTAATTGAGACAATGCCTTACAGCTGGATCTCATGGAGGCACTTCCCCAAATGAAGCTTCTTTCTCTGTGATAACTCCAGCTGTGTCAAGTTGACACACAAAACCAGCCGTCAGTACATCACAACTGGAGTGAAGTCCTGCAATGCAGCACAGGCAAGTCGGGCCAGAAACACCTTGGAAGCATTTCCCATTTGATAATTTATGAATCTGTAGTTGTCTGTTCAAAACTTTTTTACATACCAGGCAGTGGTGGTGCACACCTTTAGTCCCAGCACTTGGGAGGCAGAGGCAGGCGGATTTCTGAGTTCAAGGCCAGCCTGGTCTACAAAGTGAATTCCAGGACAGCCTGGGCTATACAGAGAAACCAAAAGACAAACAAACAAACAAACAAAAAAGAATCATGGGCTGGGATTGCAGCCCTAGGAAGGTTGAGACAGGCAAGTCAGAAGGCCAAGGCCAACAGAAGCAAGGCGCTGTCTAAAAGAGAAAAAGGTATATGAGAGGATATGCATGAGAATATGCATGAAGATATGCACAAGGATATGCATGAGGATATGCATGAGGATATGCATGTGTTCTATGCAAACACGGCACCATTGGTACAAGGAAGTTTGGCATCATCAGCTGGTGGGTGGTGTTCACAGGGTCCTGGGATGTGGAGAGCTCTTGGAACCACTTCTAGAAAATTGGCAAAAATTTGACATTGGACTAGGACACGGAAGTAGGCTCAAGGTGAATACAGCTGAGGAATGTGTTCTTTGTATGTTGATAGCTTTTTTGCTTGGTTGGTTGGTTGGGGTTTTTTTTTTTTGGGGGGGGGGGGTTCGAGACAGGGTTTCTCTGATTAGCCCTGGCTGTCCTGGAACTCTGTAGAGCAGGCTAGCCTTGAACTCAGAAATCTGCTTGCCTCTGCCTCCCAAGTGCCAGGATTAAAGGCACTCGCCACCACTGCCCTACTTGGTGGTTCCTGTTAGGACCCTGAATACAGTAATCATGGGACCTTTGTTTATGCCTTGTTTGTACCTTGACTACTTTATTTATGCCTTGGGACTAACCATATTCTTTGTAATATAATGATAAAAAAGCAGACTGGAAAAGATAAAGCTGCTTCAGCCTCTGCACTGGCTGGACTCATGTTGTAGTGTTGTCTAACTGCCTTTGTCTTTTCAATCCTCACTCCCTCCCCTGAGACCCAGTTGACTGCCTGAGCTGGCTTGGTTACTGGGACCAATCTTTATTCACACCATACAGACACCAAAGAATGTCTGCATATGATACAGACTTGTAGACTTCTCTCTCCAGCCCAGAGCGTCTTCCTGTCTCTACCTCTCAGGTATTAGAATAACAGTGTAAACCAGTTCTAATCTCTTGTCTTAATTACTATGAATTAATTAGTGTGGTTTATGTATTCCTATAAATTACTTACTATAAAAGGCCTTCAACACGGTATCTAAAATGATCTTTGGATGGGGATGCAGCTTAGTACAAAGGAGGCCCTGGGTTTGACCTCCCCCCCAACCCAGTGTTACATCAACCAGGGCTTGTTCACCTGTAACCCCAACACTCTAGAGTTGGATGAAGGATGATTAGAAGTTCAGGATCATCCTCATTGGCACTGGGAGTTCAAGGACAGCCTTGTCCAGAGAACTTGTTCAAAAATAACACAATAATATGACCTTTTCACATTATACAGACTGTCACTTTTTGGCCCAAAATACTACATAAAATCATTTTTGTTTTTGGTTTTGTGTGCATGTATACAGATATGTTCACATGTGTACACATGTGTGGTGCACATTTATGTACCTATGGGAAGTAGAAACTTAAGGATTCTTTGGAAAGTTGGTTGCATGGTGTTTTGCTGGGGCAAACACATGAAGGAACGTTTTGCTGAAGTGGACATGGGTGAAAGGCTAAGGCAGACTTGCGAAGGAACATTTGGCTGAAGCAGACACAGGAGAGAGGATGTTCTGCTAAAGCAAGCATGTGAAAGGACACGTGATAAAGGATTCTTTGCTGACAGAGCACACGTATTGATCCGCCCTACATTGTGTTGACGAGCTCCATTTGTTGGGACTCCATAGAGACAAACACACCAAAAAACTTTGGTGGTGTACTGCTACTGATGTTTCTCTGGACTCGGGCTGTTTGGCAGAGTGATGTCAGCTGAGACAGACACACACACGCTGAGGCAAGACCCATGGAGGACACGTGATGTTTAGAGTGTATAAATAGGACTTGATGGACAGTGGCAGAGGCTGAGCTAGGCTTGCTTATAGAGCAGGCTGTGCAACGTCTGTGGGTCTCGAAACTTCCCTGATCCTCGCTTCCCTGAGAGAGGCACAGCTGAGAATTCTCCTGGCATCCCTCCTGGTCCTTGCTGACTCGAGCCAAGGCTGAGGCCTGGCTGACTCTGCCAGGTAGCGCCACTCCTGCTGCTTTGTGTTTGCTATACTGATACTACTGATCTGGACTGCTGGTGTATCTGTGAAGTTTTTGAGAGTGAAGCTCGAGCTGGTGCTGCTGCTGCCTGTGAACTGAACTGCTGATTTCCAGACAACACAGACAGGAGACCTGTCTCCAAAATATAAAATAATAACTTAAAACTATAAATCCTTGAAGAATGCACTGTACACTTTCTATTCTGGATTATATAAATCCTGATTTACTTTGGAAAGCACTGGGCTTCCTGGGGCCCATCAGAATGGTGTCCTGATATACTTGGGATGTGCTCAGGTTCTACTGGACCCCCTCAGATGCCCCGCAGATGGCTCTGCTTTTTGGTTTGGTTTCATTTCTAGTTCAGCTGAATCCCAGGAAAATGGAGTGCTAGCCAGTGGAGTCAGCACCTCCTCCCCAACCTGTCTGTCTCCTCTGCTTATGTTTTTCTCTTTTCTGTCTGTGTCAGCATCTTCTGCCTACCCCTCAGTTTCCCTGAGGACATGGTTCGGCATTTTGACACAAGAACTCTGCCAAAATTTGATCTAACAGGGAGGGCACCTTCTGGAGGTCTGGGACTGCGGAACCAGAGAGCCACGTCCTCTCCCTGTGGGATACTTCCCCCTCTGGGCTTGGAAAATAGGACTGCCCAAGCTGTACCAGTGCTCACAGGCTGCCAGATAAGGCTCGCCTTACCTACCCACTGTGCCAAATGCTGGCAAGCCACTGTTGGTATTAAAGCTTCACAAAACCAAACCAAAACAAAACAAACAGACAAAAAAAAAAAAAAAACCAAGAAGAAAGCACAGGGCTCATACCTTTTCACTTTCACTGTGTAGGCAACTCAATAAAATAGACATGGAAGGGACCTCAGAATTTAAATAGCTCATCACCTACACAATACAGAAGCTCTCTTCCTGTCTCCAGCTCTCCCTCTCCCCATCCCCCCGCCCCCCAACACCTCGAATCTCCAGTGTTTGAGAAAAAGCAATAATGCCAGAGTGAGAATCCTTCTCACATCCTCCTGAGACGACCCACCAGGCACCCCTAAGACCATGGTCTCAACCTGCTTGTTTCCCTGTCCTACGATTGGTGCCTCTTCAGAATGAGGGAAGCGATGGATACTTGTTTCATTTTCCTGATCTCACGCTCTCTGATTACAAATCTGACACTTCTGCTTGCCTCACCTATGAGTGTGCCTGTGTATGGTGTCTTAGTGTGTGCACGTGAGTGTGTAGCTGTGTGCACACAGTAGCACTCATGCAGAGGCCAGAGGAGGGCATTGCTCCCTGCCTTATTCCTTTGACACAGGGTCTCTCACTAAACTGAAAGACCATTGTTTGGGTTAGAGTGGCTAGCCAGCAAGCTTTTGGGGTCTGTTTGTCTGTCTGTACCCCAGCAATGATGGGATTGCCGGCACCTGCAGTCATGCCTAGCTTTTTGTCTGAGTGCTGGGGATTTGAACTGAGGTTCTCCTGTTTGCAGAGCAAGCACTCGCACCCACCCACTGAGCCATCTCCCTCAGCCCCTCAGTGACTGTTGTCAGGTGAGCGATCATTTAGCTTCAGATCTTAGGACAAAGAAGTGTGGACGTGCCAGAGAAGAAAAGAATCAAAATGCAGTGTTGCACACCTACAATCCCAGCACTCAGAAGATGGAGGCAAAGTGGACCAGGAGACAGAGGCCAGGGGTGTGTGTGTGTGTGTGTGTGTGTGTGTGTGTGTGTGTGTGTGTGTGATTTCCCACCCCCCAGAAAACAGCAGAACAAGAACTCTCCCTTTAGTGTATTGGAATTCCCTATATTAGTTCCTTTCCTGCTGCTGTGATGAAATACTCTGGCACTCACACAACTTAAAAGAGAAGATTTCTTTTGGCTCCGAGCTCCAGGATACAGTCCTTTGTGGTGGGGAAGCTGTAGCAGGAGGCCTGGGCAGCTGGTCACACTGCATCCACTGCCAGGAAGCAGGGAGAGACACATGCTGCCTTTCAGCTGCCTTCCTTCTTCTTAGCAAGTCAGACCCTGGCTGCCCACTTTTAGGGTGGGCCTTCTCTCCTCAGCTAACCTAATTAAGAGAATTCTTCATGGCTGGGCATACACTTTGAATCCCAACACTCAAGAGAAGAGAGAAAAGAACTCTTGAGTTTAAAGCCAGCCTGGTCCACATATCAAGTTCTAGGACAGTCAGGACTACATAGAGAGACACTGTCAAACAAACAAACAAACAAATAGGCAAACAAAACAAAAATATTCTAATCCTTTATCATCATACCCAGAGGCTAGCCTAACCTAGAGAACCCCTCACAGACAAGCCCAGAGGCTAGTCTAGGTGGTTCTAGGTCTTGTGAGCTTAACAATCCATAGAAAGCACCACATTCTCACACAACTTTTGTTCTTTTGCGATAGGAGTCCCCTCTGTAACTCTGGCTGGCCTATAGCTCACTACATAGTACAAGATGGCTTCAGATTTTGTTTTTGTTTTTGTTTTTGTTTTTTAATTAATTAATTTTTTTTTTTTTTTTTTTGGTTTTTCGAGACAGGGTTTCTCTGTATATCTCTGGCTGTCCTGGAACTCACTTTGTAGACCAGGCTGGCCTCAAACTCAGAAATCTGCCTGCCTCTGCCTCCCGAGTGCTAGGATTAAAGTCGTGCACCACCACACCCGGCGCCCCTGCTTATTCTTATTTGAGATATACTCATAAAGCTACTTTATAGAGCAGTTTCTTAATGTTTGGATGGCTCATGTGGGCACATTGTTTTATTCTGCTTTTATGTTACTGTAATGAACACTGTGACCAAAAGCAATTTAGGAAAGAATGTTATACTGCCAGATCACAGCCTATCATGCAGGAACTGAAGCAGAGACCAGAGACATGATGTTCACTGACTCATAAACTATGTTCCTGAGGATTAGTTGTAATACTTTGTCTGTTTTGTTTTGTTTTGTTTTCTGTTTGTTTGTTTTTTGTTTTTTTCGAGACAGGGTTTCTCTGTATAGCCCTGGCTGTCCTTGAACTCAGTCTGTAGACCAGGCTGGCCTCAAACTCAGAAATCCACCTGCCTCTGCCTCCCAAGTGCTGGGATTAAAGGCATGCACCACCACTGCCCGGCAGTAATGCTTTGTCTTAATTCAGCTGCCAAAATCACATGGGAATCTGTATGTCCAGATGCTGAGGGTCCCTGTCCCCAATCAGATTTTGGTTAATCAATAAAGAGCCAACGGCTAATGGCTGGGCGGGATGAAAGAAGTGGGACTTTTAGGATTCTCAGGCAAGAAATGCAGAGGAGAGAAGGGACAGAGTTGCCATGACTCAGAAGCAGAGAGATCAGATTTAAGAGCTGCAGGAGAGAAATCATCCAGCAATGTGGGTGCAAAGGGAAAGCAGCCCCCTGGGAGGGCTGCCCAGAAGGAAACAGGGCAGCAAAGATAAAATATAGATGTAGAAAGTGCTAACTCAGGAATATCAGAAGGGAGTGTGCTAGCTGCGGGGAGGTTTGGAAGTGCTCAGCTATTGAGCTAGTTAGGCATATTAAGATATAAAGGTCACGCGCTCGCTCGCTCGCTCGCTCGCTCACATGCGTGTGTGTGTGTGTGTGTGTGTGTGTGTGTGTGTGTGTGTTTTCATTCTTTTTTTTTTTTTTTTTGAGACAGGGTTTCTCTGTATATCCCTGGCTGTCCTGGAACTCACTTTGTAGACCAGGCTGGCCTCGAACTCAGAAATCCGCCTGCCTCTGCCTCCCGAGTGCTGGGATTAAAGGCGTGCGCCACCACTCCCGGCCGTGTGTTTTCATTCTTGAATCCAGAAAGCTCTGGTGGGTGGCTAGATATGCCTGCCGGGAGCTCAAAGTAGATTAACTTTTTTTCTGCTATACTGGGTCACTCAACTGCCTCTTAAAAATCCCAGGGCCACCTGCATAAGGATGGTGCTGTCCACAGTAGGCTGGGCCCTCCCTTGTCAAATAACAATCAAGATGATCCCTCACAGACAAGGCCACAGGTCAATCTGATTGGGATATTTCTCTGTTGGGGGTCCTTCTTCCCAAATGTGTCAAGTTGACAATAAAAATTTAGCACACACCCTTGGAACCTCCTTAAAACCCAGACTCTGGGGCTGGTGAGATGGCTCAGCGGGTAAGAGCACCCAACAGTTCAAATCCCAGCATCCACATGGTGGCTCACAACCATCCGTAACGAGATCTGGCGCCCTCTTCTGGAGTGTCTGAAGACAGCTACAGTGTACTTACATATAATAAATAAAATAAATCTTTAAAAAAATTAAAAATAAATCTTAAAAAAAAGAAACAGACTCTGGATTGAAAGGATGACAGTAGGACAGCAATTGAATTTTCATCTCTAATACACTTTCTGATGGAGAGCCATAGCTGGACCACAAGCCAACATTCTGAGCAGAAAGAAGTAGGCTTTGTTGGTTTGCTTGGCTTGGCTTTGGTTGCAGGATCTCACCAGGTAGCCCCAGGCTGGCCTAGAACCCAGTGTGTCTTACAGGGTGACCTTGAACTCTACTGTCAATTTTCCTCTGTAGGTGCCCTAAACTCTGGAATCACGCAGCAACTATTGAGTTTACTGTGCTCTTTCTTTTTCTTTTATTATTTATTTATTTGAAATAAGGTCTCACTGTGTAGCTCTGGATTCCTGTCTGGTCTGGAGCTTGCTATGAATATGGCTCATATAGTAGAGGGAACCACAAAACTTGTTAGTTTCTTTTCCTGTTACCTTGGTAAGTAAAAAAAAAATCTAACAAAAGCAGCTTAAGGGAAAGGGGTTTGTTCTGGCTCAGGTTCAAGGGCATAGCCCATCGCTGTAGGAAAGCCAGAGGGACAAACATCTTGAAGCAGCTGGTTATGCCACATATACAATCAGGCGCAGAGAAGGATAGATGCACACTGATATCAGCTCCTTTCTCCATGGGTGCAATCCAGGATCCCAGCCAGGGAATGATGCCACCCACAATTGGTCTTCAAGATGCTCCCCGATAGGCTCGCCCAGAGCCCCCTCCCAGGTCCTTGCAGAGTCTGGCAGGTTAACAATCAACTCTAACAATCACAGAATTGAAGCAGCCTCCTTGTTCCTGGGATGAACTTGAAAGAAAGCATGAGGAAGTGCAGCATCCGGGCTTGGGAAGTGGGACTAAACTGTCTCTCCTGACCTGGAAGGACAGGACATTCCCAAATGAACTTTTGCGTTGTCAAGCACAGTGGTCTGATTTGTACATCCCTACACAGAAGACACATCGTGTATTCTTTTTTTTTGGGGGGGGGGATTTCAAGACAGGGTTTCTCTGTGTAGCCCTGGCTGTCCTGGAACTCACTCTGTAGACCAGGCTGGCCTCGAACTCAGAAATCTGCCTGCCTCTGCCTCCCAAGTGCTGGGATTAAGGGCATGTACCACCACTGGCACACATTGTGTATTCTTAACATTGCACCAAATCCATGTTAGCATGAGCTACACATACACCCCACTTTGAATGCTGAAGGACAGCCTCCTTCAGCAGCCTCTAATAATGCTCCTTGTGGGCTGGCGAGATGGTTGAGTGGGTAAGACACTGATTATTCTTCCAAGGGTCCTGAGTTCAAATCCCAGCAACCACATAGTAGCTCACAACCATCTGTAATGAGATCTGACACCTTCTTCTGGTGAGTCTGCAGACTGCTACAGTGTACTTATGTATAATAATAAATAAATCTTTGGGCCGGAGCAAGCAGGGACTGAGCAAGCAGAGTTGACTAGAGCAAGCGAGGCACTAGTGGGTTAATTGGTCCTAAATACAATTCCCCACAACCACATGAAGACTCACAACCAGCTGTGCAGCTACAGTGTACTCATATACATTTAAAAAAAATCTTAAAAATAAATAAGTAAATAACAACCCTTGTGTTGTCAGTTAGCATTCAAGGTAAGAACAGACATAAGAGATTTACCCAAGTTTCCAGGCCTGTCTGGTTTACCGAATGACTTAAAAAGACCAATGCAGGAAATGAGTATAACCCTCTCATTGTAAAAACTACAAAGTACAGCAGGGATATAGTTCAATAGGAGATCTTCTCTTGAGCCTCTGTCCAAGGTGAGAAGCTTTTGTTGGCCTTCAGGCTTGTGTGTCCCTACTGAGATAGAGTTCAGTGTCTTTTCCTAAATCTAGAATAAAAGGAAATGAATACTTCAGGAATTAACTGTATGCCCAGCACCATACACCTCTCAGATTTTTTTTTAAAGATTTGTTTATTTTTATTTATATGAGTATACTGCAGCTGTCTTTAGACACACACCAGAAGAGGGCATCAGAATTACAGATAGTTGTGAGACATCATGTGGTTGCTGGGAATTGAACTCAGGACCTCTGGAAGAGCAGTCAGTGCTCTTAACCGCTGAGCCATCCCTCCAAGTCCTCTCAGATATTTTATATCATGTTAGATGTGCTTCATGAATTATCTCTCAAAATTCTCAAAGACTCAGATAACCTCTGGAAACTAGACCAGCAAACAATAGAAGTGGCTGGGGTAAAATCCTGTCACTTCATACATAACTGTGCTGGATTGTAAGCTTCCAGGAGCATCTCTCCTCCTCCCATTCCCCACAGGAGTGCTGTGATGACAGGGGCCCCCACCTCAGCATCTGGCTTTGGTTGTTCTTAAATTTGGGTTCCAGGGATTGAACTCAGTCTCTCAGGCTTTTGTAGCAAGCAAGCATCTTTTACCCACTGAGCCATCTCACCTGACTTTACAATATGATTGTCTAGTTTGCTTTCTATTGCTGTGATAAAACCAGCCTGTGGGGGGACGGATTTGCTTTGCTTACATATGCTGAACTAAGTCCTTCACTGAGAGACGTCAGGATAGGAACTAAAAATTGAAGAACACTTGTTCTGCTTACGGGCTTGTTCCCTGTGGCTTGCTCAGCTTGCTCTCTTACACCACCCAGGACCCCCTGCCCAGGGTGGCGCTCCTTCCAGTTCTGGGCCCTCCCACAGGCCAGTCTGATGGAGGCATTTTGTCAGTGACACTCCCTCTTCCTGGCTTGTGTCAAGTTGACAAACAAAAACCAGCCAGCACAACAATTACATTTACTGTGGTCCTCGTGCTGTATTGAGATGCCTTAATCTGTAGTTTATTCTCTATCCTTCCTTTTAACTTTCTATTGTCTCACGGTGGCCCGGGGCGGACCAGGGATTCCGTGTAGCCTGCTGTTAATCCGTTGTTTACTCGAGCGCACCCCTTCGCTGCTGTCCTCTCCTCTCTGTCTTGTCCCCAGCCCTCCCTGTGTCACTCCACTGAAAGCTTATCTCTCCCCCACTACTCCTCCATCCTCCCCCACCCCCTTGCCCAAGCAAAACAGCAAATCATTGCGTAATCCCTTTTCTTCAGGGCTCCTGATCAGCTGCTCCGGAGGTGGATGTAAAGAACCGGCCACACCGCAGCTTCCAACTCATTCTCGAGTGAGTGTGTTATTTTTAGGGCATTGCAATATAAAAAGCTCTTGCTAGACTGGCCCCCGGAGGCGGGTATGGGGGGCAGGGGGAGATGGGGTGGTGGTGTCCCCAGCCCTCCAGGGAAACGAGGGATTTTTCTGTTCCACCCAGTAACAGGAGCTTCTCTTCTATGCAGGTCTTAACTGGTGCCTCAGACTGAACAGGTAACTGAGAATGACATTTCATCCTCCTGCCTCCACTGGCCAAATGCTGAGATTTATGGGTGTGTACCTCCATACCTGGCTTCCATACCACATACTTTAATTTAGGAATACATGGCTTTAAAAACAAAAACAAAAAACCCAGCACTCGGGACGCAGAAGCAGGCAGATTTCTAAGTTCAAGGCCAGCCTGGTCTACAGAGTGAGTTCCAGGACAGCCAGGGCTATACTGAGAAACCCTGTCTCGAAAAACAAAAACAAAACAAAACAAAACCCTTTTTATACTTATTTATAGTATGTGTATAAAAATATGATCGGGTCTTTTGAATCTTTTTGAATATTTACTTTATCTTTAATTATGGGCTTACCCATAAATGCAGGCGCTCAGAGAAGAGGTCCCCTGTAGCCACTGAGCTGTCTCTCCAGCCCCTGAGGTAGGGGCTTTTGAAACCCACTGTTGCCTTACAAGGTCTAGTTGACTTTAATTAGCAGTAATAGCTATTACTATGGTGTGGGGGGGGCAACTTGTAATGGTGTCTTAGTTAATTTTCTATTGCTCTAAGGCTTCTCATAAAAGAATGTTTACAGTTTCAGGGAGTTAGAGTCCATCAGCAGGCAGGTAGGCAGGCAGGCAGGCAGGCAGGCAGGCAGGCAGGCAGGCAAGCAGGCAAGTGCTAGCTAGGCGCTCACACCTTGAAACTCAACCATGAGGCAGAGAGAGCTACCTGGGAACAATGTGGTCCTTTGAAACTTCAAAGCCCACCCCCAGTGACACACCTCCTCCTCCTCCTCCAAGGCCATATCTCTTAATCCTTCCCAAATAGTTCCACCAGCTGGGGACTATTCAAACCAAGAGTCTCTGAGGACCATTCTTATTCAAAGGATCATAAATGACAACATTCTTTTTTTTTTTTTTTGGTTTTTTTGAGACAGGGCTTCTCTGTGTATCCCTGGCTGTCCTGGAACTCACTTTGTAGACCAGGCTGGCCTCAAATTCAGAAATCCGCCTGCCTCTGCCTCCTGAGTGCTGGGATTAAAGGCATGCGCCACCACGCCTGGCTTGGTGTCCCCCACCCCAACTCCATGTTAAGAACAATGATGTCAGCCTTTCTCTTTAGAGGAAGAAAGTCTGGGCAGATGCCAGTGTGGAAACTCCCCTGAAAATGGAGCGGCAGCATCTGCAAGTCAAAAGCTCTGACTCCAGTGTCACAGCAAGCAATGAGGGGGCATTGCTGATTCCCTCTGGCAATGCCTACTAAACCCAGTGAGTAGGAGGGGACAGTGCAGTCCCTGGTGCCCACAGAGAGCTCTAGCAGACAAGAGACCTGTACTGGATGGTTTTGTGTGTCAACTTGACACAGGCTGGAGTTATCACAGAGAAAGGAGTTTTAGTTAGGGAAATGCATCTACGAGATCCATCTGTAAGGCATTTTCTCAATTAGTGATCAAGGGGGAGGTCCCCTTGTGGGTGGTACCATCTCTGGGCTGGCAGTCTTGGGTTCTATAAGAGAGCAGGCTGAGCAAGCCAGGGCAACCAAGCCAGTAAAGAACATCCTTCCATGGCCTCTGCATTAGCTCCTGCTTCCTGACCTGCTTGAGTTCCAGTCCTGACTTCTTTCACTGATGAACAGCAATGTGGAAATGTAAGCTGAATAAACCCTTTCCTCCCCAACTTGCTTCTTGGTCATGATGTTTGTGCAGGAATAGAAACCCTGACTAAGACATGACCCAAGTGGACACTGCTTTCATGCTTCCTCTGAAGATACAAAAACACTTTTTCTACCTTTTTGACTATTAAAAAAAACAACCCATATGTCTCTTTGGCAACTATACTTAGGAAATATGAAAAGGCAGGCATGGTAGCTCACGCCTGTAATTCCAACACTCAGTAGGCAGAAGCAGAGAGAATTTGGCAAGTTTGAGGCCAGCCTGGTCTACATAGTAAGCTCCAGGCCATCCAGGGCTATATCATAAGACCCAATAAATAAATAAATAAATAAATAGATAGATAAACAAATAAATAAATAAATGTAAAGAAGGGATAAGTTACAATTTGCTCTTGCCATATTTTATCAACTCATAAATAAAATATACAAGTAAATTTCAGATCTTTTTTAAATTTAATGTTTCTATTTTAATTTATTTTATTTTTTTGAGACAGGATCCTGTGAAATCTAAGCCAGCCTTGAACTCTCTATATGGCTGTGGATGACCTTGAACTCCTGAGCCTCCTGCCTTGACCTCCCAAGTTTTAGGGTGACAGCAGCACCATGCCTGACACTAGATCTTATATAATATAATCGTATGTTGGAACCAGCTAGGGTTCTTCTACATATCTGGCCTTATGTTCTGCTTGCCATGGATCAGACACAGTTTATACGGTTCTGTAAGCTGGGGCGGGGCTGAAGCCCACTGATGAAGTCCTTGCCTAACATGAACAAGGCCTGGGATTGATTCCCTAGCACAACAAAGAAAAAAGGTCTTTGAAATATTTCTGTCATTTCAGTTGTACTCCGGGACCTGGTTGTACTGTAAGTCATTTAGCCACCTTTCTTTGAGTTTCTATGACTAGTGAGTTTCTATGGCCAGTGGCTTTTCTTTTCTTTCTTTCTTTTTTTTTTTTTTTTGTACCCCACTCAACAGTGAAATGTTCCCTTATAAGATTACAGGGTCAAAAAAATGGTTACTCCAGACTGACGGAATGGCTCAGTCCAGATTCATTTCTATGGCTGTGAGAAAACACTGGCTAAAAGCAACTTGGGAAGAAAAGCTTTATTTGGCTACATGTCCATCATGAAGGGAAGTCAGGGCAGGAATCAAAGCAGAGACTGTAGAGGAACCCTGCTTACTGGCTTGCTCCACGGCTTGCTCAGCCTGCTTATACAACCCAGGAGCCTTGTCTACAGGCGACATTGCCCACAATGGGCTGAGCCCTCTGACATCAACCACTAAAAGAAAATGTTCCACAAACTTACCTACCGCACAAACCGTTAGAGGCATCTTCTCGGTTAAGTTCTCTCTCCCCCAGTCACTCTAGTGTGTCAAGTTGACAAAAACTAGCACATTCCCCAGAGCTCATGTCTCTAGCTGCATATGTAGCAGAAGATGATCTAGTCGGCCATCATTGGGAGGAGAGGTCCCTTGGTCTTGCAAACTTTATATGCCCCAGTACAGGGAATGCCAGGGCCAAGAAGTGGGAGCAGGTGGGTAGGGGAGCAGGGCACGGGGAGTGGGGGGAGATAGGGGACTTTTGGGATAGCATTTGAAATGTAAATGAAGAAAATATCTATTAAAAAATTGAAGAAGAGAGCTGGGCATGGCGGCGCACGCCTTTAATCCCAGCACTCGGGAGGCAGAGGCAGGTGGATTTCTGAGTTCGAGGCCAGCCTGGTCTACAAAGTGAGTTCCAGGACAGCCAGGGCTATACAGAGAACCCCTGTTTTGAAAAACCAAAAAAAAATTGAAGAAGAAAAGAAAGCAAACAAACTAGCACGTTGGGTGAGCTGATTGCTGGGCAAGCATAAGGCCCTGGGTTGATCTCTACCACGCAGTGAAATGTAGAGTAAACCTTTGTGTCCGGCTTTAAGAAAAATGTATAGCAAGCCTTTGTATGTGGCTTTGAGTGAAAAGTTTCAGCAAAGCTTTTGCTGTGTTTGAGTCAATCACTAGAGGCTGAGAAGCTGTTTTGAGACTGTTTGAACCTTAAAGGAATGTTGTCTCTCTAGAGGACCTGCACTTGGTGCTACGTGAGAGCTTGTACCCATCTCGGTCCTAAGACACTCCTGGCAAACCTGGACTTCTTACTTTTGATTACGGCTAGCCGTGGTCAGAAGGGTCTGAGATTTGTGTGGTTGTCTGCTCTCAGGGGCAGCAAGGGCAAGGTAACTTTGATAGCTGGAACCTTTCCCAGCCCCAATTAACCTTGTATAATGTTTGAACAAAGTAACTGGAGTGAGCTGGGGTGGGGGTGGGGGCGCAGTCTTTTCCAAGAAGGCTGAACCCTTCTGCTGCTCCTTCAGAAATGAAGGCTTAGCATCTTAGTGAGCCTTTCTCTCCACTGAGGCACCCAAACTGACATCAAGCAATACAATCATCTACTTAAAAGCCAAGCCTGGCCGGGCAGTGGTGGCGCACGCCTTTAATCCCAGCACTTGGGAGGCAGAGGCAGGCGGATTTCTGAGTTCGAGGCCAGCCTGGTCTACAAAGTGAGTTCCAGGACAGCCAGAGCTATACAGAGAAACCCTGTCTCGAAAAAACCAAAAAAAAAAAAAAAAAAAAAGAAAAGCCAAGCCTGGCCACCCGTGTCTCCTACCACAGCACTGGGAAGTGAAGACAGAAGCATTTTAGGGGCTTCCTGGCCAGTCTGTCTCTAGGTGCAGTGAAAGACAAAGTGGAAAAGCCATTGAGGAATACATCCCAACACCTACTTCTGGCAACTCTACACACAATTACACAGAGCATATCTACCCCACACACATATGCTACGTGTATGTATGTATATACACACACACACACACACACACACACACACACATACACACTAGTGAGTCCAAATGTCTGGAACATGCTGGGGATGTAGTTCAGTTGGTAGCATGCATACACAAAGCCCTTGGTTTGCTCCCCAGTACTACAAAAATTGGACATAGTAACACATGTGTATAATCCTAGCATTTGGGAGTTAGAGTCAGGAAGACCAGGAGTTCAAGATCATCCTGGGCTGCATAGCAAACCTGGGCTCCATGAGACTCTATGTCAAAAAAGAAAATGTCTCTCACACAACATGACTTTCCTCAGCTGGAAACTGCAGGCCAGGCCAGTAACATTTAGTCCTAGAAGCCCCAAGCTTGCAAATGCCCTAGACGCTCTCCTCATTTCAGATAAAGAAACAGGATGGCAAACGCACTAGGTCACTTGTCATTTCTGGCGATTCTCCATCACTTGTCCTAGACACCCATGTCAGCCCTGGACAAAGCTCTCTGAGAGCAGAGCCTCTGGTCCAGACTTGGCCAGGCCCTCAGACTCGAGGCCTAGGTTGTTTTTAGAAACTCAATGGCATCATAACACAGAAAAGGGACATGCCAGTTGGCCAGCCAGCCAGCTGCATTCTTCTGGTTCTCAGGAGACCAAAAGCCACCTCCTTCCTCATCAGCTGACCTTGCCTGGTAAAACAGACTGTCTTTTCCACGTTGGAATGAACCGTGAGGTTTGGAGGACTCGCTCAGTAAAGTGCTCTACATATGAAGACCTCAGTTCAGGTCCTGGAACCCATGTGACCAAGACGGAGGTAGCAGGCACTGCACGTTGTAATCCCAGCATTAGGAGGCAGACACAGGTGGATCCCTGGGCCTAGCTGTCTAGCTGAATGGACTAGTGAGAGAGTCTATCTAAAAAACAAAGTCAGCGGGGCCAGAGAGATGGCTCAGTGGTTAGAGTGCTGCTCTTACACAGTGGACCAAGTTCAGATGTGAGCACCCATGTCGGGTGACACACAACATTGTGTCTCTTCAGCTGAAGAATCTGGCATTCTCTTCAGGCACTGCACTGATGTGCACAATAAATTACCCCCCCTACACACACACACATACACACCTAATTTAAAATAATGAAGTTAAATCTTTAAATAATGAGGTTGATGAACCTAAGAACAGTAATTGAGGCTGAACCCTGGCCTCCACACACACGTGCACACATGTGCAAAACACACACGCATGTATACCCCTATCCCAGGATGAACAAAGCACCATACAAGAACACTGTCTTAGGGTTTTGCAGCTGTGAACAGACACCATGACCAAGGCAACTCTTATAAGGACAACATTTAATTGGGGCTGGCTTACAGGTTCGGAGGTTCAGTCCATTATTATCAAGGCAGGAGCATGGCAACATCCAGGCAGGCATGGTGCAGACAGAGCTGAGAGTTCTACATCTTCATCTGAAGGCTGCCGGCAGAATACTGGCTTCCAAGCAGCTAAGATGAGGGTCTTAAAGCCCACACCCACAGTGACACACCTACTCCAGCAGGGCCACACCTTCTAATAGTGCCACTCCCTGGGCTGAGCATAGACAAACCATCACAGGCACCTAGTCCTTCCATGTTTATAGAAAGCTAGACCTTCCAGGTCTGGGGTGTATTCTGCAGAACACCTTGTCAGAGCTGTGCTCACATTCTCTGAGCACACATGGTTTCCCAATAGACCACTTCCTACTGAATCGAGATCACCGGTGCCCTGGCTCTGGCTGCTGGCTTGCTCAGGTGTGTCTGTCCCAGAGAGCAAACCAAGCCAGGGAAGGAGAGCCCCTAGCAATGCACCAGTGGGAGCTGGGCCCAGAATGTTCCAGTTTCCTTGTTGTTCTGTCATTTCCAGCCCCACGTGCCTAAAGCAAGAGTCTGCTCTTACTCCATCCTGCCTTCGCTGTCTGCACTCCCCACTTCCCTTCCAGCGCTTACCAGTGCGCCCTCGCCTACCAATCAAATCCTTGCATCAGAATCTGCATTTGGGGCAGCCATGCAAGTCTATGATTGCAGGGACCTTACACAGCTGGTTCACATTCCAAGGACAGAGATGGACAGGTGTGGGGGGCGCTTTCCATCTCAAGACCAGCCTCTTAGAGGGCCACTTCCTCCAGCTTGGCTCCACTCATGAGCCTGTGTGTAACTTTAATTTTTTTTGGGGGGGGGGTGAGATATGGTTTCTCTGTATAGCCCTGGCTATCCTGGAACTCACTTTGTAGACCAGGCTGGCCTCGAACTCAGAAATCCACCTGCCTCTGCCTCCCGAGTGCTGGGATCAAAGGTGTGCGCCACCACGCCCAGCACTTTAATTTTTTTCAAACCTTATTTATTTATTTATTTATTTTTGGTTTTTCGAGACAGGGCTTCTCTGTATAGCTCTGGCTGTCCTGCAAACCTTATTTATTTATTTATTTATTTTTTATTTTTGCAAACCTTATTATTTTTTTTTAATTTTATTTATTATATATAAGTACATTGTAGCTGTCTTCAGACACTCCAGGAGAGGGCGCCAGATCTCGTTACGGATGGTTGTGAGCCACCATGTGGATGCTGGGATTTGAACTTATCACCTTCGGAAGAGCAGTCGGGTGCTCTTACCCGCTGAGCCATCTCACCAGCCCCAGCAAACCTTATTTTTAATGATGGATTTTAAACTTTTTTTTTTTTTTTTTTTTTTTGGTTTTTCGAGACAGGGTTTCTCTGTATAGCTCTGGCTGTCCTGGAACTCACTTTGTAGACCAGGCTGGCCTCGAACTCAGAAATCCGCCTGCCTCTGCCTCCCTTGTAGCCCACCACCCACCAAAGGTTGTGGAAAAAGATACGCGGGGAAGTGGAGCTGTTTAGAAAGATTCTTTGGAGCAACTCCAATTTGTGTTGTCTGGAAATCAGCAGTTCAGTTCACAGGTTAGCAGGCAGCGACAGCTCGAGCCACCGGCATGGATACACTAGCAGTCTGGTTCAGTAGAGTTGGGTTAGCAACAGTGGTGATATGACCTAGCAGAGATAACCGGGCCTCAGCTTTGGTATGAGTTAGCAGGAGGGACCAGGAGGGATGCCAGGATAAGTTCTCAATTGTACCTCTCAGAAAATTGAAGGTCAGACCCACAAGCATTGCACCGCTAGCTCTATAAGCAAGCCCAGCTCAGTCTCCTTCGTTGCCAGTGGAGTCCTTTTTATACACTCTCCAATCACGTTTCCTCAGTATGCGGGTCTGTCTCAGCTGACATCACTCGTCAATCAGCCCAAGTCTTCAGAAGCAGCAGGAAACTGTAGCACACACCAGAAGTCTTTTGGCGAGTTTCTCTCTATCGCATCCTGACAAATGCAGCTCAACTATGCAAAGGAAGGTGGACCAATCTGTACGCTGTTAGCAAAGAATCCTTCATCGTGTGTCCTTTCATCACGTGACCTTTCATCATGTGTTGCTTTAGCAGAGCATCCTCTCTCCTGTGTCTGCTTCAGCAAAAACGTTCCTTCGGGAGTCTGCCTTAGCCTTTCACACCTGTGTCCACTTTAATGAAACACTCCTTCATGTGTTTGCCTCAGCAAAACACCATCCAACTGACTTTCCAAAGAACCCTTAAGTTTCCACTTCACCTGTGGGCTCCTTTGGTTGGTTGGTTGGTTGGTTGGTTGGTTGGTTGGTTGGTTGGTTGAGACAGAGTTTTGCTGTGTGTAGCTTTAGCTGTCCTGGAACTCTCTGCAGACCAGGCTGGCCTCGAACTCACAGAGATACACCTGCCTCTCCCCACTGAGTGCTGCCTGTGTCATTACCACCTGGTTCTGTGGAATACATTTTATAACCCAACCTTAACACCAACTGAAGACTACGGGGCCTTTGAAGAGTAATTGTAGGACAACCTCCTCCCTATAAGAAACCAGAGTCAGAAACACACACTGATGTAAATGTTAAAGCTTACTGACATGGAGGTTAGAGAGATGGCTCAGTGGTTAAGAGCTCTGACTACTAGCCGGGCGTGGTGGCGCACGCCTTTAATCCCAGCACTCGGGAGGCAGAGGCAGGTGGATTTCTGAGTTCGATGCCAGCCTGGTCTACAAAGTGAGTTCCAGGACAGCCAGAGCTACACAGAGAAACCTTGTCTCGAAAAACAAACAAACAAACAAACAAACAAAAAAAAAAAGAGCTCTGACTACTCTTTCAGAGGTCCTGAGTTCAATTGTAACCAACTACATGGGTGGTTCACAACATCTGTAGTGAGTTCTGATGCCCTCTTCTGCTATGTAGGTGTAAATAGAGAACTCATATACATAAGTAAATCTCTTTTTAAAAGGCACACAGGCACATCAGAGAGGGCATCTGCTGCCGCAGCTAGACAATGAAAAGTTATATGAACATTCCAATGAGCTGTTTGTCTTTCTTTCTTTCTTTCTTTCTTTCTTTTCTCTTTCTTTCTTTCTTTCTTTCTTTCTTTCTTTCTTTCTTTCTTTCGGCTTGTTGTGATTTAATTACTTTTATTTATGTGTATAGGTATTTTGCCGGTATTTATATCTATACCTATTTACCACATGCACACAATGTCTACAGAGATCATTACATCTTCTGGAATGGAATTACAGATGGCTGGGAGCCATCATGTGGATGCTGAGAGCTGAGAGAGGAACACGTCCTCTGGAAGAGCAGTCAGGGCTCTTAACCACTGAACCATCCAGCCCCTCAGTCTTCTCGTTCAATCCTGCTATTCTTAGTACATACTTCTCGCCATTAGTCACCCCATGGTGCAAGGAGACAACTACAGCTCCAACCAACATTCTAATGGAGAAAGGAAGAACAGATGAAAAAGAAAGAAACCCTTTCGTCGGTTAGCTCTGCTTAGGGAGTCTCTCTGGCCAATCTCACAGAATGCTTCCGTTTAAAGCCTATTACACTTTCTCATTACAAAAGAGGTTCAGAAATAGCCTGCCTTTGTCAGGGAGATTGCTAAAATCAGAGCCGTGCTACGGGGGTGGGGGGGGGGGGTAGGGGAAAGAGAATGTCAGGTCAGGTCACCAACGGTCTGGCTTGCTGGAGGCCAGAATGGCTGCTGCAGAAGATTGGAGAGATCATAGGGAATGAGCTAAAGGGATTTCTATTTTCAAAATTCTGTACCCCTTCACGTTTCTACTCCCTCCTTTACCCATGCGGCACGATGGCAACCCAGACAAAAACAAACTGGAGAAAACTGAGTCTCCAGCACATGGCTGCACAGCAAGCCACTGCAAAGGGTCACAGCCTAAAATAACAGTGCTGTAGGGGCTGGAGAGAAGGCTCAGCCCTAGGAAGCTTGTGCAGTTATGAGCACGAGTTCAGATCCCAGGACCCAGGCAATAAGTCCAGCATCTCGTGTAGCCCCTGACTGAGGTGGGCAAAGAAAGGAGAATCACTTGGGCTCGCGGGCTTCTAGCCTAACTGAGAAATCTTGAGTCCCAGGTTCTAGGAGAGACCTTGTCTCAAAGGAGTAGATGGAGACTGCTGGAGGAGGGCATCTGGAGCTGCATTCTGGCATCTGTGCGCATGTGCGGTGGGGGTGGGGGTGGAG
The DNA here is from genome assembly GCA_902729485.2 of Mus minutoides. Classification (NCBI taxonomy): domain Eukaryota; kingdom Metazoa; phylum Chordata; class Mammalia; order Rodentia; family Muridae; genus Mus; species Mus minutoides. Next base: position 177,808 of record LR751153.1, on the reverse strand, counting down.
CGTTTGCGCACGCACTTCACATACACAATGCTCTTATTTCTCGTCTCATAGGCTAGCTGTGGTCCTGCTGGTCTCTTTGAAGTTACTTATGCACGTTCAATCCACCAACAGAGTCACTGGCTCCAAAGAGGCTAGGATGAGCTAGGGTCTATGGCTGGCTGTTAGCTTGCAGTCTCTCCACGTGGTTCCTCGAAGTCAGAGGTCTACTTGGGCGGTTCTGTCTCGTGGTAGGGAATATTCCATGCATCAGCAGGAGGGAGCTACAAGGCCTCTCAAGAAAAAGAGGCTCAGGCTGGTGAGATGGCTCAGATCTGGCGCCCTCTTCTGGAGTGTCTGAAGACAGCTACAGTGTACTTACATATAATAAATAAAATAAATCTTAAAAAAAAAAAGAAAAGAAAAGAAAACGAGGCTCTATAGGAACAGGTTGCCAAGAGACTGAGAGCTTCAACTTCTAAGCGAGTCCAGTCAAAAAATAAGCCTTTTAGGAATAACAAATAAACAATCATATCTTCGATCTAAAAAAGAAAGAACGAGAACAAGGCTCAAGAATTTCAAAGACATCACTTCTGTCCCATTCAGTGGGCCAAAGTAAGTCTCAAAACTCATGGATCTAAGATGTATAGGAGGCAAGAGGCAGACTGCATCACATCTTGGGATGGAGAAGCAATAAAGGCGCACTGGGAAAGAAGCAGGGAACCCATCAGGGAAGATATATCATAAGAACGGGCTGCCAACCTTTCCTGAATAAAGCAAGGGCTGGTTGAATAAGTCCTGCCCACACAAACAGCACCCCCTCTGTCTCATGCGAGGGGTGGGAGGTCGTTCGCACCTACAATCCCAGCACTTAGGAAATGGATGGTGGAAACAGGAAAATCGGAAGTTCAAGGTCACCCTCGGGTGCTACATAGTGAATATGAGGCCAGCTTACTGACTCAGAACAAACAACAACCACAACAAAAGGAGTTCTGGGACTGGGCAGACAGCTCAGTAGACAAGAGTGCTGGTTGCTGAAACATATAAAAAGCCCAGTGTGGTGGGGGCTGTAGAGGAGGCCGGTTAAGAGCACTGACCATTCTAACAAAGAAGCCAGGTTTGATTTCCAGCACCCACACGGTGGCTCACAATCATCTCTTACTTGGGCTCAGGGGATCTGACACCTACTTTTGGTGTCGGATGAGCATAGCTCGAACGTGGTGCACAGATATGCACAGGTAAACTAACTGTGCACATAACATGTTTCTTGGGTTTTTTGTTGTTGTTGTTGTTTTGTTTTGTTTTGTTTTTTAAAGGCCCAGTGTGGTTGTGCATGCCTGTGACTCCTGCCCTATGGGGCGATGGGAAGGAACCAGGAGGATCAAAGGCGGCTTTCAGGTAGCCAGTCAGGCTGCAGGTCCAGTCTGGGAATAAGGCTAAGTGTGGTAGAGTGCAGAGCAGGACCCCTGACGCCATCTGCTGGACTCCTAATGTGCACACCCAATGTGAGACCCTCTCTCACACTTGTACATACAATACATACACTCACAAGAAAAGAAAAAAAAAATGTTTTCTTCAAGTCCTATATTGGAAATCTGATTCTATATTTTTAAAAAATGTTTTTCTTCTATTTTTTTAGTTTCTTTGATTCTGACCCCGGAGTGGAGAAAACCGGCTTCAGCTTCATCCCCCAGAGTTCCCCACAGAAGCTGAAATCAGCCCCTCTCACAGAAAGAGCAGCTCTTCCTCCAGGCCTCCCACCGTGTAGCTCCCACTTCCTCATGGACAGAGGCTCCCCATCCCTAAAGAGATTTGTAAGCAGGTGGCCTTTAACCCAGTGAGAATCCTCCCACAATCTGTGCTAATCTTCTTACGTGTTAATATTTAGCATTGCCTAGTCTCGCCCAGGTGTGAGGCAGCTGCCCCTGCTGCTCATCAGCCAAAGCTTTGGAAGGGCTTCTTTGAGTGACCTTTCAGGATGGCCTGTTAGGAGCTCAGCACGAAAGCCCTTGAGTCCACACATCTCCAGAAAAAATAAAACAACAAACAAACAAACAACCAGGATGCTAAGCACACAGGATTGTCCTCTCAAGGGAATGGATTCCAGAGGGCTGGAAATTGGAGGCAGTTAACAGCCTGGTGATCTGTGTTATCCGCTGGGCCAGGCCATATCAAGCTCCTACAACCAGGACTAAAGGTGGCTAGGAATCTAAATGACCCTTAGAGCCAAGGGCTCCCCAAGCTTCCACAACAAGGACCAAGGGTGGCTAATAGCCGAGATGACCCCCATGCTAGCTGTGTGACTGAGACCCTTCCTTAGGCCCTTAAGCTAGTACAGGTTGTCGTGAATCGCTAGAACCCATTTTCTTGGGATAAATGACATAAACCCTGAATTGAGGGTTTTTTTGTTTTTTGGTTTTTTTTTTTTTGGTTTTTTGAGACAGGGTTTCTCTGTGTAGTCCTGGCTGTCCTGGAACTCACTCTGTAGACCAGGCTGGCCTTGAACTCAGAAATCTGCCTGCCTCTGCCTCTGCCTCTGCCTCTGCCTCTGCCTCTGCCTCTGCCTCTGCCTCTGCCTCCCAAGTGCTGGGATTAAAGGCGTGCGCCACCACCGCTCAGCTCTGAATTGAGTTTTGATGTAATTATGCTTCCTTGTGCACCAGGATTGTATTATACCAGGAAACTGTTTTTTTCAAAATTATACTGGGTTTAAATATGCTGGCAATGAACACCCTGGCACCACACTCCCCAGAGTTTTGATCCAGGTTGACGGAGTAAAACTGCGTCAGGTTCTCCTTCTCACCACTGCATGGTTCTGCTTCTCTTGCTTCTACAAACACCAGCAGGGTCCCTCTAATGGCTCAGTGGGGAAGTCTAATAATCAGCACGGTCCTGACCCTGGAGACCACAGATTCCCACATTTGACCACCATATCTGACCAGCACATATGTACCCATACATGTCTGCCCCCCCATGCACAAGTAAATAAAAATAACTTTAAAATGTGTATGAGCCAGGCAGTGGTGGCGCACGCCTTTAATCCCAGCACTTCGGAGGCAGAGGCAGGCAGATTTCTGGGTTCCAGGACACTACAGAGTGAGTTCCAGGACAGCCAGGGCTACACAGAGAAACCCTGTCTCAAAAAATAAAATAAACTGGGGCTGGTGAGATGGCTCAGCGGGTAAGAGCACCCGACTGCTCTTCCGAAGGTGATAAGTTCAAATCCCAGCATCCACATGGTGGCTCACAACCATCCGTAACGAGATATGGCGCCCTCTTCTGGAGTGTCTGAGGACAGCTACAGTGTACTTACATATAATAAATAAAATAAATCTTAAAAAAAAAAAGAACATTTGTTTAAAAAAATAATAATAAAATAAAATAAAATAAAATATGTGTGAGAGGCAGGTGTGTGCCCCAGTGCCATTGCTGTCAGCTTCATACAGCCTGAGAAGAGCCACCCTCAACTGAGAAATCATCTCCACAGGATCAGCCTCCGGCTGTGTCTTGTGGCATCTCTTCCTGTAGCCTCCCCCAGCCTAGAAGCAGGCTGATTCAGACTTTGACCTTGCTGCCACTGAGAATGAGACCACGTAGGGTGTAGCCTTCCGACCTAGATGGCTTTATTGCTCTGTCACCTGCTGCTGCTCTTCTCCAAAAGACTGCTACCTGCTTAGAGACCCTGGAAATATTCCGGAGACAGCATCCGGCAGATCACCTACAGGCTGGCAACAGGCACCAAGAATGGGTTGGCAGGGGATGGGCCTCCCCTCTTTATAAGCACAGACTCTTAGTAAACTTGGGGCCTTGATCAGAGAACTTTGTCTTAGCCTCGTCCTTTTCTCACCGTCTAATCTCTTTCAGCCCCAGCCTGCCTTTCAGGCATACCGGTTCGTGTGGCCGCAGGTGGTCACATCTTCCTGGATGTAGGAAGGCTCAGCCCACTCTGGGTGGGGGAGTGCCATCCCTAGGCAGGTAGGCCTGGGCTATATAAAACAAACAAAACAAACAAACAAACGAAAAAAACATAGCTGAGCAAATCAGTAGGCAGCAGTCCTGTGTGGCCTCTGCTTCAGCCCCAAGTCTTGAGTTCCTGCCCTGACTTCCCCAGTGATGGATTGTGACCTGGGAGTTGTAAGATGAAACACACTCTCTTCTCCTTGCTTTTGGACACGATTTCACCAGTGAGATTCATCAGAGAAGCACACATTAGGATACCTAGCAAGAGTGCTTCCTACTTTGCTGTGGTCATAAAGATGAGTTTCTCATTATCCTAGAACATCTTTTGTCAGGAATTCAGACACCTGACTATTCTGTAAAAATCAAACCAACAGAGAGCATCCTCAGAGAGACAGTTGCCTGGCAACGCAGGCCACAGACTTGCCTTTAGATCCTCTGGAATCACACGTGCCTATTTTGTTTTTTTCTGCTGAGTGCCTTTTCTAACCTTCCCATCTAGTTTGTCCCTGAACAGTTTTGGGAGAAATAGCCTTTCACTCAGAAGAAAGACTTTCCTTCAAGAAGATATCTTTGTTAGGAAATACGGCTAGCTGTCTTTGTGTAGTAGAACTGTCCATATTCAGGATGGTTGTGGGAACACGGAAAGGAGAACTGGCTGTGGCTTTGCTGGCTGAGCGATGCTTCTGCTTGATACCAGCTCCACAGGCACTGGAGGGGTGGCTCATGCCTGCAATCCCAACACTCGAGAGGGAGAAGCAAGGAAGAGCAGGAGTTCACGATCATTCTCAAAACCACAGCCTGGGCTACCAGATACTTTGTCTCAAAAAAGAAAGAGGGGCAGGAGGAGAGGAAGGGGGAGGGGAGAGGAGAATAAAGCAAAAGGAGCTGAGAGGCGGTTCAGGTGGAGATGTGTATTTTGAGCTTCAGTCAGACATAGTCTAAGAAAAACCACTGTCTGTGCGTGCCATATAGGATTCCTCACAGTCCTCCACAGAGACTGGAGAGGCTGTGTCCACTCCTCACAGGGACAAAGAGAGCTGTCCAAGTAGGCGCTTCTTCACCACAATTCAGAAGAGCAGAGTTTGTCACCTACCTGACACGTGTTTCCACTCTGCAGACAGACACTTTAACTAGCCGCTTAATTTATGACTCATTCAACTTTAAGTCATGTCAGGTAGGCAAGGAGTTAGATAGGAGGCAGCCAAAGGAAGCTGTAGTTTAGGTAGTTGTGCCCTTTGGGGTTAAAAATCTAGCCGGGCGTGGTGGCGCACGCCTTTAATCCCAGCACTCGGGAGGCAGAGGCAGGCGGATTTCTGAGTTGGAGGCCAACCTGGTCTACAAAGTGAGTTCCAGGACAGCCAGGACTACACAGAGAAACCCTGTCTCAAAAAACCAAAAAAAAAAAAAAAATCTGTCTTGGTTAGGGCTCTATTGCTGTGAAAAGATACCGTGACCAAGGCAACTCTTACAAAGGCAAACATTTAATTGGGGCTGGCTTACAGTTTCAGAGGCTCAAGTCTGTTATCATCATGGCAGGAAGTGTGGCTGTGTGCAGATAGGCATGGGAAGGGAGAAGGAGCTGAGAGTTCTACATCTTAATCTGAAGACAGCCAGAAGGAGTCTGTCTTCTGCAGGCATCCAGGAAACTAAAATTCCACACTGGGCTGTGCTTAAGCCTAGGCGATCTCAAAGCCCACCTACACAGTGACACACTTCCTCCAACAAGGCCACACCTATTCTTACAAGGCCACATCTCCTAATAGTGCCACTCCCCATGGGCCAAGAGTTTGAACACATGAGTATGTGAGGACCAAACCTATTCCAACAACCATAATATCCTTGAAGGTACATAGGATGTTCCTGCTAGATCAGAAAATACGGCTCCAGTAATTCTCCCACACATAAGGCAGTATACAGAGCCTGGGAGGGATCTTCAGAGCTCCTTTGGAATTTTGGATGAAAATGTGCCCTCTAAGCGTAGGCATTAGAATACTTGGTCCCCAGTTGATGGTGCTACTTTGAAGGCTATGGAGATGTAAAGCCATACTAGAGGAAATATGGGTACAGGCTTTTCCAGATCACACTGCTTTCTGTGGTTGAGATGAAGTCTCAGTTTCCTAATCCTGCTGCCGCCATCTCTGCTACTTAATGCTGGGCCTCCTCACCGTGAGGAGCTCATCCTTCCAGAGTTGCGAGTGGAAGAGTGGACCCAGGACCCCTCCCCTGAGTGGGTCTAGACAGCAAGGATGGAATATACATTTTAGTAAGTAATGATTCAGGAGTATTGGAGGGGAGGCATTGGCTATGTGGAAGTTTGAGAGTGGCCCAGCCATTGAACTATTTAAGCCATATTAAAATAGAAGGCTGCATATGTATGTCTTTTATTTGAGAATCCACAGCATTTGAGCGGGCAGCAAGGAACTCACGCAGCCACCACCGAGGAGCAGAGAGTTAGTCCTACCATTTCATTACATTTGATCAACAAGGATGTACTCTCACGAAACAACACTGTGCAGGCAAATTGATGATTTCATAATTCCTGATAATGATTTTATAGAATTGCTAAATTTATACAAGTCATTTCCAGCCCTCTAAAAGCTGCAAATAGGGCTCTGTAAACCTTCATGTGTCACAGACTAACTGTATTAGGATAAGAAAGCAGGCTTGGAGCAAATTTATGATCAGGAAACACACTCCATTTAGGTTAGCTATGAGGTCACTGTCTGGTAACTGAAGGTCATAAGCTGGGAAGAGCCAATTTATTATAGGTGCAAGGATAGAAAATAAAATGTTGACTGGTTTATCTATACAAAACTTCAAAACTAATGAGAAGCCAGGCGGATGATTTGTTTCTTGGTAAAACCGTGCTAACACCTACGACAAGAACTTTGTTTTAAACTTTTTTTTTTTTTTTTTTTTTTTTTTTTTGAGACAGGGTTTATCTCTATAGCCCTGGCTATCCTGGAACTCACTCTGTAGACCAAGCTGGCCTCGAACTCAGAAATCCACCTGCCTCTGCCTCCCGAGTGCTGGGATTAAAGGCATGCACCACCACGCCCGGCTATTTTAAACTTTTTTTTTTTTTTTTTTTTTTTTTGAGACAGGGTTTCTCTGTGTAGCCCTGGCTGTCCTGGAACTCACTTTGTAGACCAGGCAGGCCTCGAACTCAGAAATCCACCTGCCTCTGCCTCCCGAGTGCTGGGATTAAAGGCATGCACCACCACGCCCGGCTATTTTAAACTTTTAATGAACTACTTATGGAGCTAGTAACAGAAAATGGATGCTTTGTTAGGTGCTAGTCTTGATGAAAGCCTATGTAAACATTAATGCTGTGACTCCTCATCAATCCATGACTTGAATTAGTGTCTTTTTTTTTCCCTTGTTCCGGTCAACCCTGCTCGCCCTGGTCTGCCCCGCTTGCTTAGGTCGGCCCTACTCGCTCTGGCTGCCCCCATTCTCTCTGGCCGGCCCCGCTCGCTCCGTTCAGTCCCACTTGCTCAGTCCCTGCTCTCTCCGGTCCAAGGATTAATTTATTATTATTCATAAATACACTATAGCTGACTTCAGACACACCAGAGGAGGGCATCAGATCTCATTACAGGTGGTTGTGAGCCACAACCATGTGGATTTAAACTCAGGACTTCCGGAAGAGCAGTCAGTGCTCTTAATCGCTGAACCATCTCTCCAGCCCAGGTTAGAGCTTCTTTTTCATCCAAAATGAGTGAGTTTTTTTGTTGTGTTGGCAGTTGCTCATTGGGAATTGCTCAAGGGAGCTTTTATTCCATTCACCAAATGTGTCTATGCATATGTAAATACAGGTGTGTGCATGTCATTATGCATTAGCACTTGTGGAGTTGATGAGACAGGTGGTCGGACCAAAGTGTGTGTGTGTGTGTGTGTGTGTGTGTGTGTGTCTGTCTGTCTGTCTGTCTGTGCATAGTGCCTGCTATGTAAAAGATTTTAATTCTTTTCCTTTTTTATCTCCGATTCAAAAGAGTTAATGAATTCCAATTTTTCTTTCTGATTTAAAAGGGTTAATGAATTCCAAGCCTCTCACCTGGCCAGCCAGAGGTCCTAGAAGCAAGAAAGAAAAGAAGCCAGTGCTTATTAAAGCACAAATAGTAATATGAGGCCAAGGATCATTAGTTAACTAAAGCCAACTCACTCAGTCAACAGGGTCTCAAGGGAGTGAGGGAGGATTAAAGAGAAAAAAAAAAAGACGATTAGAGTACTTTACAGTATGACTTCAGCGCTTGCTGAAGTGGGTTTAATTTTTTCCAGTCTGCTTTTATATCATTCTAGGTACTTCAAAGACTATTTCCAAGTCATTAAAAAAAAGTAGTCAAGAAACAAACAAGGCTGATAGAAAGGTCCAATAATTACTGTATGATAGAAAGGTCCAATAATTACTGTATGATAGAAAGGTCCAATAATTACTGTATGATAGAAAGGTCCAGTAATTACTGTATGATAGAAAGGTCCAATAATTACTGTATTCAGGGACTTAACAAGCCGATCACGATACAAAAACCACCTTCCTCAGCTGTATTCATCCTGAGCCTTGTCCTGGCCCAAAGTCAAATTCTTGCCTGAGCCTACTTCCTTATCTTAGCCCAATGTAAATACTCTTGCCAATATCCTTGAAGTGGCACCAAGAGCTCTCCACAGTTAGTCCTTAGCTTTCACAGTGTTCCTCTTCAGCCCATTCCCTAGCTGGAGCAGACCTCTGTCACCCCTTCACCTTAGATGGGTTCTAGAGATCAAATTTGGGTTGTCAGACTTGCTCAGCAAGTGATTTTACTCCCTAAGCTATCTCACTAGCCCAGCCCTGGATTCATTTTGATCTTCATCTTCCATGATGGAAATAGTGGGTATTTGCTTGTTTGCTGTCAAACACATCCCCTGATTCTGCCCTTCTGGGCTCATATTACATATTTTACAGTAAGCCAGGCTTCCTGGACTTTAATTATGGGTCTGAGCTCAGCCAATGGGGATTAGGGTAGGAGTTTGGCAAGTTGCACGAAGGACAATCCAGGATGCTTCTCTCTCCTACTCTCTGCCCTGAAGGATGCTGCTCCTCTCCATTCTCAGTTTCTGCTCCTCCCAAGCTACTGCCCCAGCCCCCCCTCCCCCCCGCAAAGGGATAGCCTATCTGATCGCTGCTGTGAAGGGAAGTTGCTGTCTGCGATGGTTTTAATCTTAGAGCTTCCTTTTTTTAAACCTGTGCATCTCTCTAGGTCTTCTAGCCCAGAAGTTCTGTTTCCGCGCCACAAATGTTGTAGGCTGGATAATTTGCGTTGTCGAGGAGATCAAGGGGAGTGGCCTGCGTTTTATAAGCCAGCAAGCACCACCCCTACATAAATTCTACCCGCACAGTTATGACAACAGAGAATGTCTCCAGATGTGTTTGTCACTTTTCTCATTGCTGAAATGAACGAACAAACGGAGGAGCACTGCGAAAGGAAAGAAGCATTCACCGTGGCTCACAGTTTGAAGATACAGTGCGCCACGACCGAGAGGGATTGTGGGCCAGGGGAGCAGGAGACAGCTGGTCACATGGCATCCACGGTCGCGAAGCAGAGACAGAGGGATGCTGATGCTCAGCTGGCTTTCTCCCTCTTATTCATTCAAAGACCCCAGCCCAGGGAGTTCCACATACAGGGTGAGTCTTCCCATCTCAATCAGCCCAGTCTGGAAAATCCATCTTGGACATGTCCATGGGGATTATAAATACCCTCAAGCAAGTAAGTAATCAAGCTGACCTAGTACAACAGACGTTGCCAATGGGGGAGGGGCAGCAAAAAGCACCCCAGCTAAAATCATCAGTTTTTACACACTTAGAGCTGTATTAAATTTTCACTAACACATTATCGGGTGAGGGCTTTATTTTACACACTTACCTTGAAGCTGCCTGACTTCTAAGCCTATAAACAACTTATTTCAAAAGATTTATTTGTTTTTTTATATGTAAGTACACTGTAGCTATCTTCAGACACTCCAGAAGAGGGCATCAGATCTTGTTGTGGATGGTTGTGAGCCACAATGCGGCTGCTGGGATTTCAACTCAGGACCTTCAGAAGAGCAGTCAGTGCTCTTAACGGCTGAGCCATCTCTCCAGCCCCTATAAACAACTTCTAAACTTGATAGATTAAAGGTTCACTTAAGCATATATTAAGCACATCACTTCTGTAGCCAGGATGAAGACAGATGGGAGCCTGGGCTGATAATATTGAATATGTATTCTGCCTGCCTACCTGCATGCCTGCCTGCCTGCCTGCCTTCTTTCTTACTTTCCCTTGATTTTGAGACAGGGTTTCTCTGTGTAGCCCTGACTGTCCTGGAACTCACTCTATAGACCAGGCTGGTTTGAACTCACAGAGATCCACCTGTGTCTGCATCCTGAGTGCTGGGATTAAAGACATGTGCCACCACTGCCTGGCTTTTTTTTTTTTTTTTTCGAGACAGGGTTTCTCTGTGTGACTTGGCTGTCCTGGAACTCACTTTGTAGACCAGGCTGGCCTCAAACTCAGAAATCCACCTGCCTCTGATTCCCGAGTGCTGGGATTAAAGGCATGCGCCACCAGGCCAGGCTCTGGCTCTTTTTTTNGGGCGGCTTCGCCGGTCAGGGCTCGTGCGGCTTCACCACGGTCGGGACTCAGGCGGCTTCACCGTGGTCGGGGCTCGCGCGGCGGCTCTCGCCGCCTCGGTCGGGGCTCACGCGGCGGCTCTCGCCGCCTGCCTCGGTCGGGGCTCGCGCGGCGGCTCTCGCCGCCTGCCTCGGTTGGGGCTCGGGGATCCCTGGAGGCGGAGCCTCTCGGAGCCTGGGGCTTCTCGGAGGCGGGGCCTCTCAGAGCCCGGGGATCCCCGGAGGCGGGGCCTCTCGGAGCCCAGGGCTTCTCGGAGGCGTTTGCTGGGGAGGCCCAGGTGCGGCTTCCTACAATTTGGGGGCTGGAGAGATGACTTAGTGATTAAGAATATATATATTCTGGGCTGGAGAGACGGCTCAGTGGATAAGAGTGCTGACTGCTCTTCCAGAGATCCTAAGTTCTATTCCCAGCAATCACATGGTGGCTCACAACCATCTGTAATGGGATCTGATACCCTCTTCTGGTGTGTCTGAAGACAGCTACAATGTACTTACATATAATAATAAATAAATCTTTTGGCCAGAGCAAGCGGGGCCAGAGCAGGCAGAGGTCCTGAGTTTAATTCTCAGCAACCACATGATGGCTCACAACCATCTGCACAGCTACAGTGTACTCATATACATAATAAATAAATAAATAAATAAATAAATAAATAAATCTTTTAAAAAATGCATACATTCCTCTTTCAGAAGATCCAAATTCAGGTTGGGGAAGGCATTCAGGAGGCTCAGTTGCCTGTAACTCCAGTTCCAGTGGGGCTGAACAAGTTTGGCAGTCACTGCAGGCTTATACCCAACCTCCCCCACCTCACACATTATAAGCTCATAATTTTCAATGACAAATATTTTTAAAGATTAATTTTTATTTATGTATATATCTGTGTGTCTGCATGCATGCATGTACTCATGCACGTGGGTACCAAGAGAAGGTATCAGATGCCCTGAAGCTAGAGTGACACGTGGTCGTGAGCTACAAGTGTGGCCTTACTTGATGATACTTTTATTGTAGGTGAGAGGCATGGTTTCAAATAGTTTTAAGACTCAGCAAGCTAGGTGTGGTAGACTATACCTGTAACCCCAGTACTCTTGAGGAGGAGTTCAAGGCCAACCTAGACTCCTTGAGATTCTGTCTCACAAAGCCCAAAAAGGATCTGGGCATGGGGGCATACACCTTTTTTTTTTTTTTTTTTTTTTTTTTTTTGGTTTTTCGAGACAGGGTTTCTCTGTATAGCCCTGGCTGTCCTGGAACTCACTCTGTAGATCAGCTGGCCTCGAACTCAGAAATCCACCTGCCTCTGCCTCCCGAGTGCTGGGATTAAAGGCGTGTGCCACCACCACCCGGCTCTGCGCCACCACGCCCGACTCCATACACCTTTTAATACCCTCATTCTAGAGGCAGAAGCAGGTGGATATCTGCAAGTTCGAAGCCAGATTGGTCTACATAGTGAGTTCCAGGACAGCCAGGGATACAACGAGAAACCAAACGAAGAACTGGGTTTGAACCTTAATACCATATATAACTAGGCATGTAGGCATCTAATTCCATTATTGAGAAAGTAAAGGCAAGCGATCATGTGTTCAAAGCTAGCCTTAGTTTAATGAGCTTAAGGCCACAAGCCAGCAGTCACTGATAAATGTATTGTTCCCAAGTGTCTTAGTTAGTGTTACTATTGCTGTGATGAAACACCATGACCAAAGCAATTTGGGGATCAAAGAATTTATTTTGGTTACACTTCTATATTTTTATCATCAAAAGAAGACAGGATAGGAGCTCAAATAGGGCAGGAACCTGGATGCAGGAGCTGATGCAGAGGCTATGGAGGAACTCCAGCCCAGGGGTGGAATTACTCACAATGGGCTGGGCCCTCTCCAGTCAATCACTTATTACTAATTACAAAAGGATCCTACAGCCCAACCTTTTAGAGGCACTTTTTTTTCCCTTGTTCCAGTCAACCCTGCTCGCTCTAGTCTGCCCTCGCTCTGGTCTGCCCTGGCTCGCTCCGGCCAGCCCTGCTCGCTCCGGCTGGCCCCCGCTCGCTCTGTCCACCCCCGTTTGGCCCGCTAGCTCCGGTCGGTCCCACTTGCTCAGTCTTTGCTCTCTCCGGTCCAAGGATTCATTTATTATTATTATTCATAAGTACACGATAGCTGACTTCAGATGCACCAGAGGAGGGCGTCAGATCTCATTACGGGTGGTTGTAAGACACCATGTGGTTGCTGGGATTTGAACTCATCACCTTTGGAAGAGCAGTCAGATGCTCTTACCCACTGAGCCATCTCACCAGCCCATAGAGGCACTTTTTAAACTGAGATTACCTCCTTTCAGATGACTTTTGCTTAGGTTACGTTGACATAAAACTCTCTATCACATCAACAGTGCCTACCATAAGCACAGGGTTCACATTACTTTGGCTGGCCTTAAACTCACTATGCAGTCAATGGTGACTTGGAATTCCCAATCTTCCTGCTTCCACACCCTGAGTGCCAGGCTGCTAGGTGTACACCATGACACCTAGGTTTGAGAAATCTTTGCCTAACTCAGGGTCAAAAGATTGTCTTCCTTCTCTGTGAACGTGTTATAGGAAAAATAATTACATTTCTCAAGATCTGCTAGTTTTTTTAAATTTTGAGGTAAAAATAAAGGAAACCTTTATTATTTATTTATTTATTTATTTTTGTTTGTTTGTTTGTTTGTTTGTTTGAGACAGGGATTTTTACTATGTCGGCCTGGAACTCTCTATGTCACTGTGCAGACCAGGCTGTGTGTGACCATAGATTTGGGGCCTGGGACCATTAATGATAGTGACTTCCCCCCCCCGCCCCCCCCTGCTCCCTGAATCTACCCATAGTCAATATAGTTCAGAAGCAAAGGGTAAATCTCACACGCAGGGCTTGTGTGGGCCTTGGGGCAGTAACTATAGTTTTAGCGAGGTAATGATGACTGCAGGTGTATGACTCCAGGGAATAGCATCTCATAATCCTTCACTCTAATCCTTCACTCTGTCTTCTAACTCTTACATCCTTTCTGTGACCTTTTCTGCAAGGTTCGCTGAGATTTAGAGAGAGTGATGTCACACAGACTGTTGAGGGCTAGGACCTCACCCATAGCTTATTCTCTTCATCTTAAGCAGCCTCCGAGTCTCTGAGTTTACAGTTATTCATCGCACTGAGAGTTTTCTCCACCTAAGGCCAGCGCTGCATGTGTCTCTCAGTATCCAGGAGGCCTTTCGCTGCTGTGCCAGTTTACTTCACTGAGAGATACTTGTTACCCTCAGAACATGCATCATCAGTGCTTTTAAGGTATGTCACTTCCTCCTGCGCATGTAGTCACCACCTCTGTAGCCCCGCCCCAATTAAGACAGCTCAAACCTGATGAGCTTAGCAGTAGATGCAGCAGGTTTTTACAGGTAACCGAACCCACATCGCATGCATCTCCTGCCCTATTCCATCTATGTAACAATGAGCTGAACATCACCACTGCCCAGCTTTTCAGAGGAGAGACTGAGGTTCAGGAAACTTCAGCTAGGGCGTGTGCAGGCTAGTTGTATGTCAACTTGATACCAGCTAGAGCTATCTGAAAGGAAGGAACCTCAGGTGAAAAAAATGCCTCCATAAGATTCAACTCTAGGGCCTTTTCTTTTCTTTTCTTTTCTTTTTTTTTTTTTTTTTTTTTGGTTTTTCGAGACAGGGTTTCTCTGTGTAGCCCTGGCTGTCCTGGAACTCACTTTGTAGACCAGGCTGGCCTCGAACTCAGAAATCCGCCTGCCTCTGCCTCCCGAGTGCTGGGATTAAAGGCGTGAGCCACCACGCCCGGCTGATGCATTTTCTTATCTAGTGTTTGATGGTAGGTAGTGCCATCCTTGGACTGGTGGTTCTGGGTTCTCTAAGACAGCAGGCTTTGCAAGCCATGGGGAGAAAGCCAGTAAGTAGTGCCCCTCCAGGTCCCCTGCATCAGCTCCTGCCTCCAGGCTCCTGCCCTGACTTCCTTGATGATGAACAGTGATGTGGAAGTGTGAGCCAAATAAACCCTTCCCTCCTCAGGTTACTTATTGGTTATGGTGTTTCACTGCAGTAATAGAAACCCTAACTAAGACAGGGTTGCAGAGCTAAAAGCGCAGCCACCATGACAGAAATCAAAATGGTAGGATCACTCGCTTCTGCAAAATGACTCCCGGACTACCTCACTAGAACACCTCACCTTAGATGTCTAGTGATGTGATAAACTCGTGACTGAAGAAAGGGTTTGTTCCATCTTATAGGTTATAGTTCATCTGGGGGAATACTTTTTACTGCCTTCCTCCCCGTTGCTAGATCAGCCTGCTTTTTACTGTTGTTGTTTTGTTTTGTTTTGTTTTGTCTTGTTTTGTTTTGTTTTCAGAGATAGGGTTCTTCTGGGTAGTCCTGGCTGTCCTGGAAGTCACTTTGTAGACCCAGATAGCCGACAGTGCACAAAGATGAACCCGCCTCTGCCTCCCTAGTGTTGGGTATAAAGGTGTGAGCCACCACTGCCTGCTGAGCCTTGCTTTTTTTATATATATATACTGCCCAGGATACATGCCCAAGAATATCACCACTCACAAATGGGCTCAGGTTGGGCTTTCCCACACCTAACATGATTCAAGAAATGACCACAGCCTTGCTGTAAGCCAGTCTGATGGAGGCAGTTCCCCAACAGCCTCCCCTCCTCCTAGGTGACTCCAGTTCATGTCAAGTTGACAAAAACCAAACAGAAAAAGCAAACAAAAACAATCTCAAAGCCTGCCCAGCACAACCACCATCGACAGGGCTCCCTCAGCAAAGGGAAGCCAACCAATGGGCCTAAGAAAAGATCCAAAACGTGAGTGTACCTTTGCAAAGCTGGCTTTGGCCCAACCCAAGCTATTTATTCTGATCTGCATTTGTGTGGGAAGGAGAAAATATGGTTTAACCTCTTCATTAGTCAGACCTCCCCACGCTGACTCAGCCCCATAAACAATAGAAATAATTAGACTGAACAATTGTGTTTGTTCTCCTGTCTAGACACAGCCTGCATTTAGAGACAGAGGGAAGCAGCCAGGAGAAGGCGGACTTGGCTTTTAAAATTCTTCCTGGCAAACATTTTTTTTAGACCTGTTGCTTATCTTATGACCAGTATTTGTAAATATATATATATATATATATATATATATATATATATATATATATATAAAATAACTAACATATCTGTATATATTATATATTCAAGAATATAAGAACTTTATTTGGCAGGGGGGGTGGGGGTGGTTCAAGACAGGGTTTCTCTGTATAGCCCTGGCTGTCCTGGAATTCATTTTGGAGACCAGGCTGGCCTTGAACCCAGAGACCCTTCTGTCTCTGTCTCCTGAGTGCTGGGATTTAAGGTGTGCTCTATGACTGCCCCAGCTTATTTCCGTTTTTGTTTGTTTGTTTTTATTTTATTTATTTATTTATTTATTTATTTTGGTTTTTCGAGACAGGGTTTCTCTTTAGCCCTGGCTGTCCTGGAACTCACTCTGTAGACCAGGCTGGCCTCGAACTCAGAAATCTGCCTGCCTCTGTCTCCCGAGTGCTGGGATTAAAGGCGTGCACCACCACGCCCGGCTTGTTTTTATTTTTATTTTTGAGACAAGATCACACTCTGCATAGCTGTCTTGGAACTCGCAGTGCAGACCAGCCTGGCCTCAAACTCTTAGCATTCCACTTTCATCTGTCTCCTAAGTGCTGGGATTACAGGCCATCATGACGGCTTCCATCAAGTCTCTTTACATTCATGTTGGGACAGGATCCACAATATTGAAAGCTGAAACCTTTGGGGAAGTTATTTGTTAAGATCGAACACTCTCAAGGCTGTCTCAAAAATGCACACTCTGAATGTAGTCTGTGAGATGGTACCCTCTAGTGGTCAATCATAAATTCGGGGTGTTTTGTTTTGTTTTGTTTTTCTGTTAGGCATGTATAAGCAAATATAGTCTAAAAGTGATGCCGCCATTTAAGGCACGTGCTGCAGTCACACAGGAGATAACTGTAGAGACAGCGTGGGAAGGGAAGAACATCTCTGAGGTCAGAATTTGAGGTTCTGGGACACAGATGACAACATCATCTGTGGACATAGTTCATGGAGGGTAAGGTGCGACATCACTCGGGCTTATAGCTAGGAACCTGAGATGATCTGAAGAGCTTTCTCATAAAATTCATTTTTCAGGGACTGGTAAGATAACCCAGCAGTTAAGAGTATTGGCTGATCTTCCAGAGGTCCTGAGTTCAATTCCCAGGGGAATCTGATGCCCTCTTCTGGCATGCAGATGTATATGCAGCAAAGAATTCATATGTTAAATAAGCAAAAATGTTAAAATGCATTTTTTCAAATATTGTATTATATTATTTTATTTTACTTTATTTTATGTGTATGGGTGTTTTGCCTGGACGCATGTCTGTGCACCATGTGCATGCCAGATGCCTACAGAAGCTGAAAGAGCTTATCTGATCCTCTGGAACTGGAGTTACAAAGGTTATGAACCACCATGTGGTTGCCAGCAACCAAACCCAGGTTCTCTGCAAGGGCAAAAAAAAAAAAAAAAAAAAATTGCTCTAACCATAGAACCACCTCTCTTGCTCCTTGGTCTGACGAGTTTTTGGTTGGTCTCCAAAATCCTAGGACACAGAGACTAGGCCAGAATCTGGGTTCTGGGCCAATGTTTTGGGCCAGGATGTGTCTGCCTGATCAGGAAGAGGACTGGATAAAGACTTTCAGCTTAGGGTGGGGGAATGGTGCTCCTAAGTTCCTATTGTGTTGTGTAACTCCGAGTGTGATAAAGATTACCGGTCTTAACACACACCCAGGCTCCTGCAGGCACCGAGAAGGAGGCAGGAAGTCCTAAGGTAGCCTCTTCTCGTTGAGCTGTGATTGTTGCTTCTCACTATTACTTTGACAGTGATTTGGTGTCATCTAGGAGATACATCTCTGGGTGTGTTTGTGAGGGAGTTTCCAGAGAGGGTGAACTGAGGAGGGAAGATCCAGGCTGAATGTGGGTGGTGCCATCTGTCTTCCTTAGGAATTCTATTGCAACAATAGAAGCAAGGAAGCATGACCAAGAAGCAAGTCAGGGAGGAAAGGCTTTAATCAGCTCACATTTCCATCTTGCTGGTTCATCACCAAAGGAAGTCAGGACAGGAGCTCAAGCAGGGCAGGACCCTGGAGTCAGGAGCTGATGCAGAGGCCACGGAGGGATGCTGCTTACTGGCTTGCTCCTGGTAATTTACTCAGCCAGCTTTCTTTCTTCTTCTTTTTTGTTTGGGGGTGGGAGGTTTACAAGACAGGGTTTCTCTGTGTAGCCCTGACTGTCCTGGAACTCACTCTGTAGACCAGGCTGGACTCGAACTCAGAAATCCACCTGTCTCCGCCTCCCAAGTGCTGGGATTAAAGGCCTGTGCCACCACTGTCTAGCTCAGCCTGCTTTCTTACAGAACCCAGAACCACCAGCCCAGGGAAAGTACCATCCGTAATGGGCCGGTCCCTCCCTCATTGGTCATTAATTAAGAAAATGCCTTTACAGTAAGATCTTATCAAGGCATTTTCTCAATTGAGTCTCTGCTCTCTCTGATAATTATAGCTGAGTGTTTTTCAACCTTCTTAATGCTTTGAGCTTTTATGGATCTCCACGTGGTGGTGACATGCTACTTATTCATGGCTACTCCATAACTGTGACATTGCTACAGTATAAATGGTAGTGTAAATATCTGATGTGTAGGATGTCTGATTGTCAACTATCTAAGGGTGCCTGAACCCACAAGTTGAGAACTGTTGCTCTAGCTTGTGTCAAGTTGATATAAAACCAGCCAGTGTACCATTCTGTGGCCTGGGCTTCAGACCGAATGACTAGCAGGAAGGGAAGAGTATTCACATAGAGACCCTGCATAGTGGTGATGCCTTTAATCTAGGAACACAAGAGGCAGGTGGATCTCTGTGAGTTCAAGCCAGCCTGGTCTACAGATTGAGTTCCAAGGGCAGCCAGAGATATTCAGTGAGACCCTACCTCTAAACACTTTTTGTTTGTTTGTTTTTTGTTTTTGGAGACAGGGTTTCTCTGTGTAGCCCTGGCTGTCCTGGAACTCACTCTGTAGACCATGCTGGCTTCGAACTCAGAAATCCGCCTGCCTCTGCCTCCCAAGGGCTGGGATTAAAAGCATGTGCCCGTCTCTAAACACATTTTTAAAGAGTACACTGACACATCTGTATGAAACCATCAGGAGTTTCTGAGAGGACTCAGTAAGTAAAGACACTTGTCACCAAGTCCAGCAATCCGAGTTCAACTCCTTGAAGCTACATGGTGGTAGGAGAGAATTGACTCCCAAAAGTAGTTTTCTTTTTTTTTTTTTTTTTGTTTGTTTTTTTTTGTTTTTGAGACAGGGTTTCTCTGTGTAGCTCTGGCTGTCCTGGAACTCACTTTGTAGACCAGGCTGGCCTCGAACTCAGAAATCCGCCTGCCTCTGCCTCCCGAGTGCTGGGATTAAAGGCGTGCGCCACCACGCCCGGCTCAAAAGTAGTTTTCTAACCTACACACATACACACACACACACATGCAGGAACACACACTTAAAAATGTATATGAATATTTTGTTTGTGTACCATGTGCACTGTGCATGTCTGGGGCCTATGAAGTCCAGAAGAGAGCATCAGATCCCCTAGGACTGGGGTTACAGACAGTTGTGGGCTACCATTTGAGTAAAGGAATAGAACCCCAGTCCTCTGGAATATCTCTGAGCTGTCTCTCCAGCCACGTGCAGTTGTTTTTGTTTTTGTTTTTGTTTTTGTTTTTAAAGTATAACTCCAGCTGAGCACTCCAAGTCCCTTCTGTTTGCTTCTCGATCCACAGAGATGTAAGCCAGCAGCTTCCTACTAAAGCTGTGGAGCCGCCTGCAGCCAAAATCTTCCCACTACAACAAACTGTACCACCTCAGACTGCAAGCCAAAATAAACCCCTCCCCTCTCAAGTTCTTTCTTATCAGCTGTTTGACACAGAAAGAGAAGTAGTAGGCAATACATTAGTCTATTATCACTCCCCCATCACAAAGCTCACATTCCTACCCATAACTGGATTTTTATCTGTTCTGAAGCCTTGCATCTCTCTGCCATCCAAAGAATACTGGTGATCCATTTGGTTTGTCCGTTTTGTTCTTGCTGTTTCTGACTCTGCACATTCCTTTCTGTCTCCTTTGGGTAGGTGGGGAGTCTGTGTGATTTACCCAATGGTGTAATTTATCTAGCCTGGCTTTTCCTCACTGGGAGTCAGCCGTGGACATTTGTCAATATAGTTAGTTGCCAATGAGTGGTCTGCATGGTAGAGGCAGAACCGTCTCTTCCTGGCATGAAAGGCTCAGGAAAAGTTGCAGCTCACACCAACAGTTCAGGGACATTTAATCTATTTGCTTCCCTCACCCTTTAACTTGCAGTGCCCCAGAAGTCCTAGAGACATAAGAGACTTGAAGAAGTTCACTATGGAGAATGGACAGCTATTTCATAAACTGGGACTCTCCAAAGGAAACTGGAGAAGAGCAAGAGCCAGGGTGTGCAGGAAAGATGAATAACCCGATGAGGAAAAATCATGTTTAACTCATCTAAAAGGCACTTGCATCTGTCTTTTCTTCAACCAGAATCCTTCACTGACATCTTTGCACAGTATGCAAAAAGAGATGAGTTGCAAGGCTAAATATACTGTGGCTGACGATATTGCCTTATTGGTGGGATGCTTGCCCAGTGTGCGTGAAGACCTGGATTTGATTCCAACACCACATATACCAGGTATAGTGGTGCACGCCTGAAGCGCCAGCCAGAACTTGGAAAGTCGAGGCAGCCTGTTTGATTATTTTTTTCTCTTTTTCTTTGTGCGCATGTAATAATGTCAGTGAGTGGAAGTGCCTGTGGAGGCCAGAAAAGGAAATGGGATCTGCTGGAACTAGTTACAAGCTAGTTACTTGTCGTGGGTGCTGAGAACTGAACTCACGTTCTCTGAAAGAGAAGCAGGCACTCGTGGCCACTGAGCCATCTCTCCAGTCCCTGCTTTATGCAGCCCCCTTGTTTGACTTTTTTGTTTTCATTGCTGTTGTCTGCCACATGGTTTCACATATCTTACCAAGCTGGACCCCAGCTAGCTATGTAGCCATGGTTGCCTTTAGATGTCTGGTCTTCCTGCTTCTCTGCCTTCCTTCTAAGTACTGTGATGAGAAGCATGTGCTGCCTTGGGTCTTCTGAGACAGGGTATCACTCTTCACCTAGGCTTTTCTGGAAGTCATATTGATCCTCTGGACCACTCCTTTCCAAATATTGGGATTAAAGACGTAACACCAAACATTCTGCTAGTTTATATATATTTTGAGAGAGAGAGAGAGAGAGAGAGAGAGAGAGAGAGAGAGAACATCTGTACATGCCACGTTGCGCTTGTGTAGGTTAGAGAACAATTTTCGTGAGTCCTCTCCTACAATGTGGATCCCTGGGATCCAACTCAGATCATCAGGCTTGATGGTGGATGCAAGTCCTGAATCATCTCCCCAAGCTTTAGATGGTTTTTCTTTCCCTCCCCTTCCCTTCCCTTCCCTTCCCTTCCCTTCCCTTCCCTTCCTTTCTCTTCCCTTCGCCCTTCCCTTTCCCTCCCTTCCCCCTCTCTGTTTCTTTCTTTTTTTAATTAATTAATTTTTTTTTTTGGTTTTTTGAGACAGGGTTTCTCTGTGTAGCCCTGGCTGTCCTGGAGCTCACTTTGTAGACCAGGCTGGCCTCAAACTCAGAAATCCGCCTGCCTCTGCCTCCCGAGTGCTGGGTTAAAGGCGTGCACCAACACACCCAGCTTTTTAATTTATGTTTAAAGATTTATTTATTTATTATATATAAGTACATTGTAGCTATCTTCAGACACATCAGAAGGGGCATCAGATCTCATTACAGATGCTGCTGAGGCATCTTGCTATCCCTACAATAAAATTGTTTTTGTTTTTGTATTTATGTATTTATGTATTTATGTATTTATGTATTTATGTATTTATGTATTTATGTATTTATNTTTTTTTTTTTTTTTTTTTTTTTTTTTGGTTTTTCGAGACAGGGTTTCTCTGTATAGCCCTGGCTGTCCTGGAACTCACTTTGTAGACCAGGCTGGCCTCGAACTCAGAAATCCGTCTGCCTCTGCTTCCCAAGTGCTAGGATTAAAGGCGTGCGCCACCACGCCCGGCTAACTGGCTTATTTTTAAAAATCAAAATTTCAAAGTCTTATGAGGCCTGGTGTGATGGTGCAGCCTTTAATCCCAACACTTGGGAGGCAGAAACAGGCAGATCTCTAAGGTCAGCTACATAGAACATAGAAAAAAAGTAAACCAAATAAATAGCTTAATGTGCTTTCTTTCTTTCTTTCTTTCTTTCTTTCTTTCTTTCTTTCTTTCTTTCCTTACTATGCTCCCATCAAAGCGCCATTTGGGTCACTTTACAATTCAGTGCTGTTGTCGTTTATATATGAAGCTCCCCTCCCTCAAAAGCCTCCGTATAGGTCCTTGAGAGTGGTAATAGGATTCCAACAGTTTGGAACTATCCTTGGATTCATCCACTAGCAGATTGGTAATTTGGTGTATTGTTAGGAAGTAATGGAAATTAAGGAGGTGGAGGCCAGTGGGGCTAAGTATCTCAGTTGGATGTGCCCTTGGAGGCTATTTCTTCTCCCAGCTTCCTCTGCTTCTAGCATCAGGAAGGCAACAACTTTACTCTGTCACTTGTGCCCTGGCACAATGCGCCGCTTCACCAATGGTCCAAAAACAATGGAACCAAGTGACCCGGGACTGAAAACTCTGATACATGAGGCAAAATCCATCCTTCCTCATTTAAATTCTCTTCCAGGGTATTTATCACAGAAGCAAAAAGTCTAACATAAATGCTTTTGATGTCTGTTTCTCTCCATGAAATGAACCTCTATTATTATAAATACTGGTTGTTCCCTAGAAGGGAAAGGAAGGATGGAGTAGGTGCTTCTGGAACCCAAGGCTGTGGTCATTGAGCAAAACCAGAACCAGTTCAGGATTAAAGCCTTTGTCACAAAGACTGCCAGACAGGGATACATTGTGAGATTCTGTCTCAAAAAATTAAACAAACAACAAACAAACAAATCTGTCAAGATATGTGCTGGAGATGAGATGGTTGGGAACTGGGTAGTTGAAGAGCGGGTATTGTTTTTGTAGAGGACTTGAACTTGAATCTAAATCATTGTGCTTAGTAATCGTGATGCATCCATGTGACCGACCTACATAGTAAGTTAATGGTTGCAGGATTCGCAATCAGAGGAACCGCATGCATAATGCAGTCGGAATGGCTTTTCCAACTTGGCTACAAATAACAAAACGGCTCTGAAACTTTGAAGAAAAAAAAAACCCTTTTATCTAGAGGCTGTGGCCTCTAACAACGCCTCCTTTCATTCTCATTTTTGTGGGAAAGCAGGGAGTCAGCACAGGCCCTGTGAGACAGCGCTTTACACATAAACCTCAGGAGTGGTGCCTGCCATTTTGCTGAAATGCGGAACAAAAAGCCCTTCCCCTTCTGTGTTTCACTCAGGACCTGCACTAGTGCACTTCCGGGTTTGCAGAAGGACGCGCTTCTGGGGCCGATGCCGGCCCCAATTCCACGTCCAGCTGGCCCCGCCCCGGAAGTTGCGTCTCCCTGGGGGCGGAAGCCGTGGATGGTGGGGGAAAACAGCCCCGCACCGGCGGATGTGTTGGCGCTGTTGCTTGGCGACGAGCAGTTATTCGTCACTTCCTCAACCCGTGGCCCGCCCAGGACCGAAGCCGAGGCGACCGGAGCTCTGGCTTGATCTGAAGAGTTGTCCCCGGCCCGTAGGACCCACCCCCAGCCCGGCGGCGGGAGTCGGGGCCACGCCACCTGCAGGGAAGAACTCGAGCCGAGGCGGGAAGATGGCTGCAGACAAGCCTGCAGGTGAGGGGCTGACACACTGCGCGCGGGCACGGCAGGGTCCGCGTGGGGGACCCGAGGGCCACTTGACATCGCTTGGGTACTTGTGCCCTTCATTCTTCTCAGCTGTCTCTACTGTGAGTCCAGTGGGTTTTCTGCTGTGACCCATCTTGATTCCACTGCACCCCATCTTGATTCCACTGCACCTGCCTTGCTCTCCAAGTTAATTCTGGCCCAGGAAGCTTGAATTTGTCACGCCGCTGACCAAACGCTTCAAGGGAAAGTCTATATCTGAGCACACACGGTTGCCGTAAGGTCCCCAGGCTCAGCCACTGAAAGTTCCCTCTGGTCAGCGTGTCCTGTGGAGTCCTTCTGAAAACTGTCTTCTGCCGACTCTCGCTCACCTCGTTCGCCCTTTGATTTTTCTCTAGCTCTCCAAGATTAACTTCTTTTTTAAAAGTCTTACTTATGTGTGTGAGTACAGGTGCCTGCCGAGACTGGAAGAGGACGTTGAGTCTACTGGAGCTGGAGTTTCACAGTTGTGGGCCACCACTTGTGGGTGCTGGGAACCCAGTCTTGGTCCTCTGCAAGAGCAGCAAGTGCTGTTAACCGCTGAGCCATCATCTTTCCAGCCCCAAGATTAAGTTCTTTTTTTTATTATATGTATGTACACTGTAGCTGTTTTTCAGACATCCCAGAAGAGGGCATCAGATGGTTGTGAGCCACCATGTGGTTGCTGTGATTTGAACTCGGGACTCTCAGAAGAGCAGTCAGTATTCTTAACCGCTGAGCCATCTTTTCAATCCTAAGATTAAGTTCTTAATCTCTGTGGTTTTCTGTGGTGCCCCATGGGAATTATGAGAGCCCATTCATTACCTGGAAAGTCTGCTGTATTTCTTTGAAGAAAGTAATGTTTAGAGAGTGTGTGGTGGAATTGATTGATTGATTGAGGCAGGCTCTCACTATGTAGCCTTGGCTGCCCTGGAGCTTGCTATATAGACCAGGCTGTTCTCAAACTCACTAGACATAAAACCTCCTGAGTGCTGGATTAAAGCTACATGCCACCGTACCCACTGCCATAAAATTTTAGCTAGGTGATCAGAGAAAACCTATTGTGAGGTGATTCCTTTTTTTAAAGTTATTTTTAACTTTGGGTGTATGCACGTGAGGACAAATGCCTGAAGATTCTGTCGGAGGAGTTGGGTCCCAGAGAGCTGGAGTTACAGGTACTTGTGGGTGCTGGGAATCAAACTCAGGCCCTCTGAAGAGCAGTATGTGCTTTTAATCACTGAGCACCTAGGTGA
The DNA here is from genome assembly GCA_902729485.2 of Mus minutoides. Taxonomy (NCBI): domain Eukaryota; kingdom Metazoa; phylum Chordata; class Mammalia; order Rodentia; family Muridae; genus Mus; species Mus minutoides. Next base: position 152,988 of record LR751153.1, on the reverse strand, counting down.
TTTGCATGTCTTGGCTTTCAAGGATCAAATGCAATCATCAGGTTTGAATCAGATCATCAGGCCACAAGCTTCTTTACCTGCTGAGCCCCTGCTGATCCACCTCCTGCTGGGATAGTCTTGAGCCAGACCTGAACAAAGTGAAGGAACGATCCTGTTGGTGTGGGATGCATGAAGGGTGCGGATTGCCTGTCCAGGTCTAGACAGGGGACCAGGACTGTCCTTGTTAATCAAAACATTGCTGCTTCTACAAATCATTTCCCTGGAACCGAACCATCTCACTGGATCCAGGAGTGCCCAGCTTGAGTCTCACCTCAGTCACATCGCATTCCTTCACTGCTTCATTCCTTCCTTCACAAAGACTGTGCAGGCACTGAGACTGAAGTGAGTGTAAGACAGCCTGCCTCTGAGGACCTGCACTCTGCTGAATCTCTGCTGGGTTAAGTGGCATGGTTCTGGCCTTTGGGTCCTCGTAGTTGCTCTCTTACACTTTTCTTCTTTTTTTTTTTTTTTTTTTTTTTTTATTTTTAGGGTTTTTTTTCGAGACAGGGTTTCTCTGTGTAGCCCTTGGCTGTCCTTGAACTCCGTCTGTACACCAGGTTGGCCGGCCTTAAAAGCAAGAAATCCACCTGCCTCTGCCTCCACCTCAGAAGGCTGGCATCAAAGGCATGTGCTGACACAGCTACCACCTGAGTAGTAGTACTTTACTCAGTGGGTAAAGGTGTTTTCTTTCAAGCCTGATACCCGAGTCCATCCCCAGGACTCATGTAGTAGAAGGAGAAAAGTGCCTTCTCCAGGTTGTCTCTGACACATGCACAGGCAAGTAAACAGTCAGCAGCAGCCAAGGTTTCTTTATGGAAGTGGTAAAAGAGGCAGAAGAGACATGTGAAACTTATTTGGAAAGTGCCAGCTCAGGGTCCAGGAAGTGAAGGGGAGGCACAGTGCATTCCACCCCTGCTCCTGATACACCATGAGCTCTGAGAAGCCGTGGCGATCACTTCCTGTGGGAGGATTTTTAAGGGGCGTCACCATGGGCCACACAGCCTCTGGAAGCAGGTTTTGAAAGTAGCACATGGGAGAGGATTTGTCTGGGTCACTTCTTCCTGCTTTCTCCTTCCAGATGGTCAAGAGCATCTAAAAGGGAGGAACAGATTCCCTTGTGTGTCTCCTTGGCAGTTGATCATCAGCAGATCCTAAGCTAGGATCTTCCCGCCTCAGCCTCCCGAGGTGCTGGGATCACAGATGAATGTTATCACACCCAGTTTACCTCGTTAATGGATGCTAAGTGTCCAAGAGCAAATGGCAGCATTTCAGCCTTTGGTGAAGCCCCATGGCTGTGATACATGATGGACGGCAGGAGTGCCTGTGTGTGTGAGAGAGATCCAGTGATCAAATAGAAGTCAGCAGGCCATGGTGACACTCACCTGCAATCCCAGCACCTGGGAGTTTGAGTTGGGAGAATGACCCACAAGGTCAGCCTGGGAAATGCAGTGAATTCCAGGCCTTTCTGGGAGATAGACTGAGACCTGTCTCAACAAAACCAAACAGAGAAAGAAGTTAAAGAGCAGAGTGGAGGTGGGACTTGCCATGTGCTTATCAGTATTCAAAGCTGGCCTTCAATTCAGTGTCCCAGCCTCCATGTGCCACTTCGCTCAGCTGCCCCGAGAACAGACAGTGCCTTGCTCCAGTCTCTAGAACTCGTGGAATACCCTTTTTATCCAACTCCTCTTGTCTTAAAGTAAAGGAACATAGTTTAAGGGATTAGAACTGTAGAATATAACTTAATCCCTTTGTGTGCATTCGCTCGCTTTCTTTCCTTTCTTTCTTTCTTTCTTTCTTTCTTTCTTTCTTTCTTTCTTTCTTTCTTTCTTTCTTTCTCTGGGTGTGTGCCCATGTGTGTTGTGAGTGTGTGGTACATGCACATGAGTTGTATGGAGGCCAGGAAAGGACACATCTTCCACTGTCTTATTCTCTCTCGATATAGGAATCTTCAGTGACCCAGAAGCGATCTCTTTGCTATGCTGGCCAGCTGGGCACTGAGCTCCTGGCACCCTTCTGTCTCCGTCCTGTTTTTTACAGCATGTGCAGCCGTTCCCAGCTTTTGTGTATTATGTGGGTCTGGGGAGTCAAACTCACATTGTCACAGTTGCAGAGCAAGCACTCTTGCCCACAGAACTGTCTTCTCAGCCCACATTATTCTTTTGGTCATGTAACTCATACATGATATTGAAACCATGTGTATGTGGGGTTTGGTTGGGGGGGGTGGTAGAAACCACATCTGAGCAGTCCTAAGCGCTCCCTGATGACTTCTGTGAGGGCTGTCATGTCAGCGCTCTGGAAGGTTGAGGAAAAAGAGCCTTCAGGTTAGTCCTTGGCTACATAGTGAGTTTGAGGCTAGCCTGGCCTACATGAGAACCTGTCTTAAAACCCAAACAAAACAAAATGAAAAGACATTGTTTAAACTCTGCCTTGCCAAGGCGTTGCTATTTTGTGTCTGTCTATCTTACCCTTTCAGCATAGAGTTTGCAGTCTTTCCCTGGCTGTCCCTGGGACTGTGTTTGCACAGCACAGTTTGTAGTCATCCTCCAGTCAGCTTTGAAGTGTTAACATTCTGTGTTGGAATATGTCCGTGCTTTCAGTTAACTGACTTGCGGTTTGGAAGAGGTTGTTACATTTCTTTTCTGTGTAGTTGAAATCTATAGGGGTGGGTTGTGTGTGTGTACGTGTGTGTAGTGGTTGTTATTGTTGTTAGAAATGAAGTCTTTCAGTTTAAAGAGTGTCAAGGTTTGCACATCCAAGAGCTCCATTGGCCTGCATCCCCCATGTTCACTAGGCCAGGGCAGGAAGAAAGTGAAGCTTCTGGAGGGACGGTCGTACCTGCTGTCCATTGGCAATGGAGACTACTTTTGGACAAGTAAAGACACACTGTGGGATTATGTGCGAACACTGGTAAGAAGTCAGTAACTACAAATAGTGCTTGTCTCTTAGAACACTTGAAAACCAGGTTCCAACTCTGCAATGCACAATAAATTAAAAAAAAAAAAAAAGCAATCTCATGAAGTAGTTTGACTTACATGTATGTAAAAAAAGTTTTTATGCAACTCAGTTCTCAAATACACATAGAAATGAGCTTCAGAGCTGGTCACTTTACCTTGAGGTTGGCCCACTTCCTGCGTAATTTTGAGACTTTTTCTGTTTTCTAGGGATGATGACAGCTGTGTCCACGTGAATCTGATTTTAGTGTTAGATGCTTAAACTCTTCAGTGTCCTAGATGGGCATTGTGGCTCATCCTGTAAGCCCAGCACTTGGGAGGTTGAGGCAAGAGGATTGCCATGATTTTGAGGCTATCCATGGGCTTAATAGTAAGTTTCAGACTACCTTGAGCTGGTATTAAAACCGTGTCTCAGGGGTTGTGTGTGTGTGTGTCTGTGTGTTGATTTTTTTTTTTTTTTTTTTTTTTGAGACAGGGTTTCTCTGTATAGCCTTGGCTGTCCTGGAACTCACTCTGTAGACCAGGCTGGCCTCGAACTCAGAAATCCGCCTGCCTCTGCCTCCCTGTCAGCGCTCTAGAAGGTTGAGGGAAAAGAACCTTCAGGTTAATCCTGCTGGGGTTAAAGGCGTGCACTACCATGCCCGGCTTTTTTTCTTTTTTTTTTGGATGTGTGTTGATTTTTGAGGCAGTCTCTCACTGTATTACTCAAGATGGCCTCAGACTCAGTCCTCCTTTCCCTGCCTCTCCAGCGCCAGAGTTACAAGAGTTCTTAACTAGAATCACTGATGTTTAGACCCAGGTGACTCATTAAAGAATGTCCTCTAGACCTAGTATTGTGCTGTACATCCGCAGTCTCAGGACTGGAGAGACGGAGATAGGACAGCCAGCAGTTCAGAGCTGCCTTTGATTGTATGGAGAGAATCCTGGGTTATCCTGCCTCAAAAAATGGGCACAGCAAAGTAAGAATAATTTATACTTAGATTTCTACTTTGTGTGTGAGAGTATTTTGCATGCCTCCGAGTTCAGAAGAGGGTGTTGTATACCCTGGAACTGGAGTTAAAAGGATAGTCACGTCAGCCGCTGAGCCATCTTCCTAGTGGTCAAGAGAGTTTAAATAGTGGGAAGTGGAGTAAAATACTCCATCCCAGAGGTGATCATTTAAAGTTGGGAGTAGATCCTTGATTCTGTGCATATTCAGATGTATTTATGTATGTATGTATGTATGTATGTATGTATGTGTCTGTCTGTGTGCATGCATATTTTTACAGTTGTTCTACCCGTAGTCACTCCCCATCACCACTCCCTGTGGTTCTGGGGCTCAAACCCAAGGCCTTAACTGACAGGCAAACACCTCTATCACTCAGCCAATTTGGATTGGTTTTGGTATTCAGTATGGAACACTTACAAGTCACCCTGTAGCTGGGATGTAAACCTGCTGTCAAATTAAGTACTTTATTAATTTTTTTTTTTTTAAAAACAAGGTATCACTATCTTCCTTGGGTTGGTCTTGAACTCCTGAATTTCCAGCAATCTTCCTGTTTCAGCTTTCTGAACCAGGAGTTTTTGAGTTAAGAGTCTCCTGTTTTAGTCTGGTCTTGAGCTTGCTAACTGAAGATGACTTTGAACAACTGAGTTTCCAGACTTTACCTCTGGAGGGCTAGGCTCCCCTGTACTTATTTATGCAGGGCTGGGGATTGAACTGAGGGCCACAGAGGCGCTAGACAAGCATTCCGACACCTGAGTTCTGTCCTGTTTGTTTATTCATTTTTGTTGTTGCTGGGAATTAAACCCAAGACCTTGTATGTAGTAGGTAAGAGCTTTCCTACTGGGTCACTGCAGTCCCAACTCACTATTGTCTAAACTCATATTTATCTGATGAGTTAGGAGGTTGCATTTCATTTGCCTTGAAATAACTTCACAGGAAGCATGCATGGTGTGTGTGTGTGTGTGTGTGTGTGTGTGTGTGTGTGTGTGTAAGCATATAACCCGGTTTCTCCTTAAACCTCAGCCTAACCTCAGAGCCCTAAAGCAGTCCTGAGGAAGTTATTAAGACTCTGTCTCTCTTCCCAATGGGGACACATTGAATAAATCCCCTTTCTACTTTTTACTGTTAATTTGGCTATTTTAATTACTTATGAGGGATGGGTGGCCAAATTTTGTTGGGGCATAGGCTATGAACTCAAGTCTGGTAACCAGAGCAAGTGTTCACGGTCCTAAGTCCCCAGAACACACACAACAGGTGTGTAGGGGCACATACACGTAATCCCAGCTCTTAAGAGGTAGAGGGAAGGAAGAGCAGTGAAATACTAAGTTTGAGGCTATCCTAGACTACATGGGACACTGTCTCTAAACTTCCCACCCCCAACCCCTGAAATACCAAAATAGATGGAGGAGAACAAACTCTTTGTTGAGCTTCATTTCTTGTGTGTGGGCAGACATGTGATGAGCTGTGAACTCAGGTAGAGGTCAGGATAACATGTGAAGTTAGCTCTCTCCATCCTGTAGGATTTGGGATAAAACACAGGGGTCAGGCCTGCATGGGAACAAGTATTTTTTCTTGCTGAACTGTCTCCAGTCCCCACTGCCATTTCTAAAGAAACCTTGTGTGTTTGCAGATCAGGGAGCAGAGAAGCATGAAGGGACAGGCCAGTCATCTGGGGTCACAGACCAGGAGAAGGAGCTGTCCACCAGTGCCCTCCAGGCCTTCACAGTAAGAAGCGGCTTCCTTCTTCACCTGCCCACCTTAAGTCAGGTGTTAACTCAAAGGAGAATTAGGTTCAATTGTATGTAAATGTGGTAAAAAAATTAGAAGTACTTTTGGACTACCCCCAAGTTTTTGTTTTCACGAACATGTTTTAACTCTAGCGTTGTTTGAGTCTTCTAAATTTAAATTTGTAAATGTGTGCTCAGTCAGTCTTTCCATTCCCCTGCTCTGTTCAGATTTTGTCTTGATTGTACTTGAAAATGAAACACCAAATATTTGTTGTCAGAATTACAACCGTTCTGACATTAAACAATATGGAAAACCCCCTATTTTAAATATGTACATACATTTGAAATAAATATGCATTAGAAGAATTTGATTTGCATTCAAAGTATATTTGCTAGAATCTGGCCTTTGGAATAATTACATCCTTTTCTTGGCTAGCCTCTGCTCGCCATACCCTGCCAGGGTATGTGTGCATTATCTCTCGTGTCTGGTGTGCGTGGTGGCTCTTATCTGCAGATGTAGAAAATACCCAACACGCTCGATGTTCACTGACTCGCCTATTGCTATATGTAGGGGACTTCTGCTTTAAAACATGAGGAAAGATGAGGGAAACATGGAAAAGCTGTATTGTTCTTAAAGCTGATATGGAATTTTGTGTATATATGTGTGGTTTTGTTTGTCTTTTGTTTCTTTTTAGTCTGGAAATTATGATGCCTGTCTACACCACCTTGCCTGTCTCCAAGATATAAACAAAGATGATTACAAAATTATTCTGAATACAGCAGTAGCTGAATTTTTTAAAAATAATCAAACAACAACAGATAATTTGAGACAAACACTTAACCAGCTGAAGAATCAGGTGATAATGAATTTATAAAAGTTTGTTGTGTTAATCTGTGAAATACAAATAGTTAAGGAAAATAAATGTTATTTCTTGCCTGATGTTGATGACAGAATTTCTACTGATCTGAATCCTTTGTTGCTATAGTTTTTGCATAGGTTTAAATGATATTCTAACCCAAACACTGGGGAGGCCTTGTCCAGCCAGCCTAGCCTATTTAGCAAGCCCAAGGCCAGTGAGAAACCCCGTCTCCAGGAAGCGGTGGAGAGCAGCAGAGGGGAGTCCTGATGCTGAGCTACCAACTCTGGAGCTTCACACACACACAGGGAGGGACACAGCAACGGCCTTAAGTAAACTAACATACATACTACTACAGAAAGAGGTGCCTTCCTTTAGAAATGGAGTTCTCTCTATTTAAGACACTAATTAGTATAAACACAGTGACTGAATAATGAATGAAGAGCTCTCTTGAGCACATCCACCAGCGTCTTTTCTTCCCGGTGAATTGCCTGCTATGTCAGGCTTACCATATCAGTGGCTGAGATCTGATTATGAACCCGTGTGTTCTGTGAAGCTTTAGGTTCTATTCCATCCAACACCAAGGTTGTTAAATCCATGTGTATTAAACCACTGCATGATTTAGGGGAAATGTCAGCCTTAGAATTAATCTAATAATGTTAGACAATAATTTTGTTTTAATTTTTCTTTTTGAAAAAAAAAATTTAAGATCTATTCATTATATATACAGCATTCTGCCTGTGCATATGTCTACAGGCCAGAAGAGGACACCAAATCTTGTTATAGATGGTTATGCGCCACCATGTGGTTGCAGGGGATTGAATTCAGGACCTCTGGAAAAGCAGCCAGTGCTCATAACCTCTGAGCCATCTCTCCAGCCTGTGTTTTAGTTTTTATGAAGGCAAAGAAATGTTAGTTTTAATGTGGCTAGAATTTTAGTTGCATGTGTTGTACATAATTAGAGACTTGTTGTGAAATGTAAAGAGGTTCTAGGCCAGCCTGGTTTACAAAGCAAGTTCTAAGCCAAGCCAGGGCTATATAATGATACCCTGCCTCAAAAACACAAACAATAATCTAGGCATGTGGTGCATTCCTTTAATCCCAGCACTCAGGAGGCAGAATTCTATTAATTTTAAGACAGCCAAAGCTATATAGTGAGACCCTGTTTTCTTTTTTTGTTTTTTCCTTTTTTGTTTTGTTTTGTTTTGTTTTTGGTTTTTCGAGACAGGGTTTCTCTGTGTATCCCAGGTTGTACCGGAACTCACTCTGTAGACCCGGCTGGCCTCGAACTCAGAAATCCTGCCTGCCTCTGCCTCCCAAGTGCTGGGATTAAAGGCGTGCGCCACCACTGCCTGGCGAGACCCTGTTTTCAAACAAAAAATAATGATAATAAAATGCAAACCTGGTCTATAATCCCAACACTTGATAAGCTAAGGCAGGAGAATAACTATGTTTTTGGAAATCATCCTGGGCTATATAGAATGAGACCTATATCGGAAATTTATTTTTTACAAAATATTGGGAAGATGTGCTAGAGAGGGCTTAGCATTTAGAGTTAGAACAATTACTGCTCTTGTGAAATAAGACCTAGCACCCATGTGGGATCTGACAGGCATGCTTGTACTGTACATATATGCATGCAGGTGAAACAGTCATACACAAAAATAAAATAATTAAACCTAAAAGTGGGCAGGGGGAAGAAAATAAATGAAGATGTTGGGCCAGTGAGACTGCTCAGAGGGTAGACGAACGTTCGACACAAGCCTGTCCTCTGGGCTCCATGTGTGACTGTGACACTGGTCCACCCCTCATCGTGTGCTGAAGAGATGCGCAGTGGCTCAAAGCACTGGCTACTGCTCTCCCAGAGGACCTGGGTCTGGTTCCCAGCATCTGGGTGGTAGCTCACAAGCGCCCGTAACTCTAGTTCTGGGGCATCCAGTGCCCTCTTCTTGCCTTTGAGGTATACATGCGTACCTGCAGGCAAGCACTCACACAGAAAATAAAACAAAATCCTTTCTAAAGGCTTATTCTAACCACCAACTGCAGTACAGCTGCTTGGGTTTTATTGCTTGTTATTTTTTAAAACATAGAATTTTTATTCTATGAGACTAGACCCTTAAATATACCCTGGTTTTAGACAACATAATTAAGACTAATCTCTCTCATTTATAAGATAAATATTTGTATTCTCACTATGTAGCTTTGGGGACTAATTAAAACCTGAAGGTACTATTTTGTCCTTGTTTTGTATTTTGTTTTTTCAGAGTTTCTCTGTCGCTCTTGCTGTCCTTGAACTCAGTCTGTAGAGTAGGCTGGCCTGGAACTCAAGGATCTGGCTATCTCTGCCTCCCTCCCGGTGGTGGGATTAGGACATGTGCCACCAGCCTGACAGAGGTACTATTGCAGTGTAGGAAAATCAAGTAAGCTATGTTGGAGCTGGGCATGGTGGCACACATCTGTACCCACAGCTATTCAAAGGCTTGCCTGGAACTCACTGTGTAGCCTCAATTGACCTTGACCTTGTGTTAGTTCTCCTGCCTCAGCTTTAGGTGCTGAGCTTACAGGGATGTGCCACACACCCTGCTGAGTTCTTTGCCTTTTGCAGTTTGTTTCCTTGCTGTTGTTAGAGTGCATTCTGCCCGGATTGTTTCAGGTCCACTCGGCTGCTGAGGAGATGGATGGCTTAGACGATGTTGAGAACAGCATGCTGTATTATAACCAGGCAGTCATTCTCTATCATCTGCGCCAGTACACGGAGGCCATCTCTGTCGGCGAGAAGCTCTATCAGTTCATAGAACCTTTTGGTATGTCCCCGCTTTCTTGCAAATTTCTCTATTGCTTTTATCTAGATGACCTAAATCTGAACTATATGTCAGCATTTAAAGGGGGAAAAAGAATGGGAGAAATACATAACTCAGTAGAGTGCTTGCCCTGTGATTGTGAGGGCCTGAATTCAGTGCCCACAGCCCACATGAGAATAGCTGGGTCTGTGGTACATGGCTGTAATCCACTGCTGGGAAGGCGCACAGGCAGATGTGTTAAGAATTCTGGCTAGATAACCTGGCTTTCTTAAAGAGCTCCAGGCTAGTGAGATACCTGCCTCAGACAACTAGAGTCAGGGACTGGAGAGATGGCTCAATAGGTAAGAGCACCAGCTGCTGTAGTGCATGAGTTCAATTCCCAGCACCCACATAGCTGCTCACTCTGACAAGAGCTGATGCTTTCTTCTGGCTTCTTCAGACACCCATACATGGAGTGCACAGACATACAATGCAGGTAGAACAACTAAAGTAAACAGTCCCTAAGGAGCAACAGCTGAGATTTCTCTGTCTTCCACACACATGTACGCACATACTCAACTGCACACCTTTGTACACACATAGAAAATGACCCAAAACAATAAAATAGAGCTGTTTCCACAATTCTAAATTTGTTTTCAGTCTCAAGAAGGCCAGTTTTCCTTTAGCACTCTTCCCCACCTGGTTTTTAAAGGTCACATGCCTGTAATCCTAGCTTCCTGGACCTGGGCAGGAGGACCAGATGTTTGGGGTCATCTTCTGATACATTCTAGGTTTGAGGCCAGCCTGGGCTTCATGAGACCCTATCAAAAAGGAAGGAAGCGACAAAGAGGAAAGGAAGGGTGAAGTGAACTGTTGGGTAGTACAAAAACTTGTCTGTCTTTGCTGTTGAATATTCTCTTAGGGACGTTTCTTACCTTAATTTACATGAAAGAAGCTTAGGAGGTCTGGACAGTGGCTCAGTGATTTGGAGTAGAGAGGATCAGGGTTTGGTTCCCAGCCCTACATGGCAGCCAACAACTGTCTATAACTGTAGTTCCAAGGGATCCAATGCCCTGTTCTAGTCTCAGCATGCACCAGGGATACACATGTATACAGGCAGGATTTTGGGTCATTTTCTATATGTGTTCATAGGTGTGCAGTTGAGTATGTGTGTATATGTATATAGAAGACAGGAATCTCTGCACACTTATAACACTCAAGCACATAAAATAAACATTTGTATGCCTTTAATCCTAGCACTTGAGAGGGAGAGGCAAGGGGATTTCTGAGTTCGAGGCCAGTCTGGTCTATAGAGTGAGTTCCAGGGATAGCATGCTGCTTTCAGTCATGGCTTTAGCGGCATCCTTTGCTTGAAGGAAGACGTGCTTCATTTTGCAGGGCAGTGTCCTGTTTGTGGGTAAGCAGAGATGTATGCTCAACCTTGGATTGTAACTTTTCCTATTTGTGTTTGTTTTACCAGAAGAAAAATTTGCCCAAGCGGTGTGCTTTCTGCTCGTAGACTTGTATATATTAACCCACCAAGCTGAGAAAGCTCTGCATCTTCTTGCTGTCCTAGAAAAAATGATTTCACAGGGTAGCGGTGGCAAAAACGGGAAGAACGAGGTGAGTTCCAGGTGCTGGACTTAGAAGTGTGACCAGTGTCTGTTGTGTGAGATAGAATCCTAGCAGCTTATGGAGCTGGAATTCACTGACACTAATATCTGACTTACCCTTGTAAACCGTGTAAAAATGTTCCATTTATTAATGTTTGCATGTTTCACATTTCTCACACCACAGGGTATGTTAGAGATTCCAGTTGGATGCTCTTAGCATCATTCCTAAACCTGTGTTGTCAAATATTTCATTTTCATAATATTTGGTACTAGCAATATTTGGTGAAATAGGCCTTAGGTGTTTGTGTGTGTGTCTGTGTCTGTATCTGTGTCTGTATGTTTCTGATCTGACAGTAGGAACACTGTATGCAATCCTTGTCTTCTGGGCCCTCTGCTGGGGAGGGGCAGATGGAGTATAGTGAGTTGAACAGTCTGACCTATCAGAAAAGGAGGGATGGAGCCAAGGAACTGGGGGGAGCTGGAAAGGGTGCAGTGTCTGCAAGTGTGGGCAGTGGCTGGGGACATTTTCCCTTTGCAGGCAAAGGGGGTCTGAGGTCAAGACGGTGGCAGATTGAGGGCTTCCTCAGGAAGCTGGGCTACAGTAGTGCTGGCAGTGTTTACAGTGGAGAAGGGTATAAAGAGACAGGATCTGTCTTGGGTTTTGGAGGGGTAGTCTTGAGTGGTACCTGTGATTTTTAAATGGGTCCCTGGTTATGCTCATCTATGAGTTTCCTGTTAGTGTGCCACGTTAGTGTGCCATGCGACTTTCAGTCCCTAGGAGTGGGCTCTGCAGTGGCTTCAGTTTGGAAATGGCCTCTGGGTACTTGACTTGGGTACTCTGTACTTAGCTCACCTGGAAATGAGTTACAGTCATAACCATCCGATTGACTTTGTTTCCTATTTTATAGACTGGCAATAACAGCAGCAAAGATGGATCCAACCCTAAGGCTGAGAGTGCAGCTCTAATAGAGGCTGCCAAGTCCAAGATACACCAGGTATGTACGCTCACAGGGTGGGCAAGCGAGCGAGCGGCAGTGTGAGAGACACTTGGGCACTAACTCAAGGTGGTGCGCTTGCTGGAGTTCAAAGGCTTGGAGTTGAGAGCGCAGTTAACCCTCTAAATACATTTGACTTGAAATATATACATTGTAACTTCTATAAATTACTGTATAGAAGTTTGAAGTAGCCTATAGTATATGATAAAGTAATATATTGAATTTTTAAATTATCTTATGTAGATTTGAGTTTGTAGGTTTTGCTCAGGGATAGAACGAGGGCAATACATGAAGCCTTAGTTTCTATCCCCAGCACCACAAGAAAATAAAAAGGAAACAGATACTTAAGATAACTTTAAAGGTGCATTAGCGTATGACTGGCTTTTGACTATGTTGTATGCAAATGAGAGTTAATGTCCTGGACTGGCAAGCAAAACTTGAGCCTGTGTAAGTGACTCACCCCTCTTATGTGTTTCCATTCCTAATTGACAGTACAAAGTCAGAGGGTACATCCAGATGAAGTCCCTGAAGGCTTGCAAAAGGGAAATCAAGTCTGTCATGAACACAGCTGGCAATGTAAGTTCCTCCTGGACTCTCCTCTTCGTTGTCAGTTTCTGGCTTTCTTATTTAGACTGTGAGGACTTGTCAGTTTGCAAAGGGAAAACACATGTCTAACCCCAGCTCTGAGGAGAACAGGAAGATTTTGGGCTTGCTGGCTTCCAGTCTACTACTGGAAACACGCTCCAGGTTCAGGGGGAGCTTCAGCAAACTCAGTAGACTAGGGAGAGGGTGGGACACCTGCTGCCTTTTTGTGGTCACTGCACATAGGCACACACACACACCTACACACATACACTCAAGTAAAGAAATCCTGGGCTTGCTTTATGGATGGAGGGGTTGGTGTTTGGTTGTTTTTATGTGTGTGTGTAAGGGGGGGCTGTTTTGTTGGGGTTTTATTTTGGTTTTGGGTTTTTGTGTGTGTGTGTGTGTGTGTGGTTGGTTTTGGTTTTGGTTTTTGAGACGGGGTTACTGTGTGTAGTCCTGGCTGTCCTGGAACTCACTTTGTAGACCAGGAATGAGTCCCAAGCACTGGATTAAAGGTTTGTACTACCACCACCCAGCTAATAAATCTTGCTTTTAAAACTGTTGTGCCGGGTGTGGTGGCACACGCCTTTAATCCCAGCACTCGGGAGGCAGAGGCAGGCGGATTTCTGAGTTCAAGGCCAGCCTGGTCTACAGAGTGAGTTCCAGGACATCCAGGGCTATACAGAGAAACCCTGTCTCGAAAAATAAAACCAAAAAAAAAAAAACCAACTGATGTTGTGCAGTTTACTGCTTGTACCTGAAGTACCTCTATCTAGAATAATCCCTGAGACTACAATTGCTTATTGACCAGATCTCTGGGCTGACAGAATTAACGAAAGGAGAACTTGAATCCTAAGAAAGGAGAAAGGCTGGGGATAGCTCAGTGATACAGCACTAGCCTAGCACCACACAGTGGACCTTGGGTTTAGCCTCTTGCTCAGACAGATAGACAGACAGACAGACATATACACATGGATTCAGTTCTATCACTTAAGAGGTGGAGGCAGGAGGATCAGGAATTCCAGGACACTCTGGACTGAAGTGTGACCATGTTAAAAACAAGGGCTAGAGAGATGGCACTCAGTGCTCTTGCAATGTGAGTTTGATTCCCACCACCCACATCAAGCAGCTCACAATTGCTATAACTCCAGAGGATCTAAAACCCTTCTCTAACCTCCAATAGCACTGAACTCTCATATACATATAATTAAAAGTGAAAATAAAATCTTAAAAAAAAAAAAGACATCCCTCCATAGTGTGCACATAAATAGAAAGCTTGGGTGTGGTGGCTCAGGCCTACAGTACCAGCCTTGGGTGTTAGACTCTGAAGTTCAAGGTCATCCTTGGTTAGATAGCAAGTTCAAGATCAGCTTGGGTTTCTATGTGAGACCATGTCTTTAAAAAAAGCAGAGCTGGGCATGGTGGCGCACGCCTTTAATCCCAGCACTTGGGAGGCAGAGGCAGGCGGATTTCTGAGTTCGAGGCCAGCTTGGTCTACAGAGTGAGTTCCAGGACAGCCAGGCAATACAGAGAAACCCTGTCTCAGAAAACCAAAAATAAGAGAGAGAGAGAGAGAGAGAGAGAGAGAGAGAGAGAGAGAGAGGGAGGAAGGGTGGTGAGGCTGGAGGGGTTGTTCGGTGATCAGAAGTAAGTACTACTGTTATAGGAAGACCTGAGTTTTATTCCCGTCAGCCATGTTGGGTGGCTCACAACCTGCTATAAACCTCAGCTTCAGGAGATCTGACATCCTGTTCTGGTCTCCATAAACACCCCATACTCCCACGTAGACTTACACATAAGTTAAAAAAAATAAAGCTTTGTTTTAATACCTTATTGCTGTAAAGAAACTCCGTGACCAAGGCTACTTGAAAAAAGAAAGAATTTAACTGGGGCTTGCATACCATTTTAAGATTAGTTCATAATGTGGTAGGGAGTGTGGACAAAGGTGGCACACACAGACATGACACCGAGAAAGTAGCTGCAAGTTCTCAAGTGATACTTTGGACCAAGCATTCAAGTATATGAGCCTGTGGAGGTCATTCTTATTCAAACCACACAATCTTTTTTAAAATTGAAAAGAACTACAGAAGCCCACTCTCTTAAGTTACTGTTCTACTGCTCTGAGGAGACACCATGACCAAGACAACTTAGAAGATGAATTATTTAATTTGGGGGCTCATGGTTCCAGAGGAATAGAGTCCATGACCATCATGTCAGGGAGCACAGAATTAGGCCGGCACGGCACTGGGGCAGTAGTTGAGAGCCCAGGACTAGAGAGCTATCTGGGAATGATAGGGGCTTTTTAAACCGCAAAGCCTGGCCTATAACATACCTCCTTTAACTGGGGATCGAGTTTTTAAATATATGAGTTTATGGGGCTGTTTTCATTCAAACTACCATGACCATCAATTTTGCAATGACCATTAAAATAAAAGTCCTAGTTTGTGCTATAAAACTGGCTTTTAATAAGCCAGACCCAGGGTTCTGTGCTTGTATTCCTAACTCCTTAAGAGGCTTAGGCAGAAGGTCACTCGGACATAGAGTGGGCTGGGCGCAGGGAGGATGCAGGGAACGAAGACAGTCTGTTGATACTCTGCGAATATGTGTTCTAGTGGTGGTGGTGGTGGTGTTTCTAAGGTGGTCACTCACAGGCTTTTCTCTTTGAGAGTTTGGCATTTTAAATAGATAACAGGTCAGTCAGCATTTGGAAATTGTTTTCTGTGGCATGATTTAACCGATTGATTTATGTCCTAAACACTTCCATGCATAGCAGTATGTCACAATCGTGCAAAAGACAACTGAAAACAAATTTTAAATCACTTTTATATTCTTTTACAGTCTGCACCTTCCCTGTTTCTTAAAAGCAACTTTGAGTACTTACGGGGCAATTATCGGAAAGCAGTGAAGCTGTTAAATAGTTCAAACATTGCCGAACATCCAGGCTTCATGAGAACAGGTAAGAGGAAACGGGAAAACTTGAGTTCGTCTATTCCTTCTCTTTTTTTTGGGGGGGGGGTGTTGGTTTTTAGAGACAGGGTTTCTCTGTATAGCCCTGGATGTCCTGGAACTCACTTTGTAGACCAGGCTGGCCTCGAACTCAGAAATCCGCCTGCCTCTGCCTCCCGAGTGCTGGGATTAAAGGCATGCGTCACCACGCCCAGTCCAGATCTATTCCTTCTTGCTCGGGGTTCCCCACACCTACACATCACAATTTTCTTCAGAGTGACTTCCATTCATTTTTAGGTAGAAATGTTCTAAGCCTGATATCATAGCACACTCTGATGCCTCACTGGGTAGGCTGGAGCAGAGGATTTTGAATTTGAGGCCAGTCTGGGCTGCCTTTCAAAACTCTGTCTTAAAAAAGGGTTTTCGCCGGGCCGTGGTGGCGCACGCCTTTAATCCCAGCACTAGGGAGGCAGAGGCAGGCGAATTTCTGAGTTCGAGGACAGCCTGGTCTACAAAGTGAGTTCCAGGACAGCCAGGGCTACACAGAGAAACCCTGTCTCGAAAAACCAAAAAAAAAAAAAAAAAAAAAAAAAGGTTTTCATATTTCTTCCTGCAGAACATTTACTGAGATTTTAGTGAATATTGTTTGCAAGGCCGTACCTCAAAGAAAAAGCCAACGAAAGACAAAAGTAAGCACACTAAAATTGGCTTACAACAGACTCATTCTAGGTATGGCTTACAACAGACTCATTGCTTTATTTTAACTTTATTTTACTTATTTATTTTATTTTATTTATTTTAACTTTTTTATATTTAACTTTATTTTAACTTTAACTCATTTGCTTTATTTTAACCTTCCCTCTTCCTGCTCCATTCTGAGAGGGAATGCTCAGGTGTTTGGTTTGGTTTTGGATTCAGTTCAGATGCATACTTAGCCTGTATCTACAAACCTGCCCCACCGGGCCCTACTTGCTGTCTTGAGTTCACTGGAGAGTGGAGAATGTCTCTACTTTCCTATTTCACATTCTTTTTTAACAACCACTCTAGTCCTCATGGGTTTGTGTAGCTTTGTGTCTTGTGTATCATGTACCCGAGGCTGGCTCAGGGTATTACAGATGACCTTGAGTTTTGGTCCTCTACCTCCTCAGGGTAGAAGTACAGGCAGGTACCACCATACTTGTGAGTGTGATTCTGGGGATTAATCCCAGGCCTAGGGAATGCTAGAAAGCACCCAACCTATAAACCTCATTGCCAGCCTGTTCCCCTGGGTTTTATTTCTGATGTTTTTGTTGTGGTGGTATAAAATGATCTCTCAAATCACAAGTATGCTGTGAGGAAGGTCAACTGCAGGTCAAGAGCCGGGCATGAAGTATTCATCGAGTCAGTTCATTTGTCTAGGTTGTGATTTGCTTGGTCCTAGTGTTGAAATCCTTAATTTTTATCCATTATGTAAATTTAAGTTTTGTTGTTGATAAAATATGCTTATTAAAGAATATTTAGAAGATAAAAATGTAGCTTAAGTTGCCTGTATGCCATAGCTAGAATGAGTCTGTTGTAAGCCATAGCTAGAATGAGTCTGTTGTCTGCCAATTTTAGTGTGCTTACTCTTGTCTTTCGTTGGCTTTTTCTTTGAGGTACGGCTTTGCTGTACAGCCCAGGCCAGCCTGCCTCTTGCTGACTGTGATCAGACCCAAAGTCTGATTCAGGAAACGGCTTTCCCATCACTGAACTAACTTACCTTCTCTTCTTTTTAATGTCTCTGCCTCATTTAGAGCTCAGGGCATGCAGCCTTGGGAAATGGGCAGTGAGTATCCTGTTACCAACCCATCCCAAGCCGGTGCTTTGTGGCGTGAGGGGAAAGTAGGCATGCTAGTTAGTACATTTACTGTAATCTTCTTTTGTTTTGAGTCAGTCTCACTGTATGACTCTAGCCAGCCTCAAACTCAGAGATCTGACTCACTCTACCTCCCTACTACTGGGATTAAAGGTGTGAAACACCATACTCAGATTCA
This sequence comes from Mus minutoides, assembly GCA_902729485.2. NCBI lineage: Eukaryota > Metazoa > Chordata > Mammalia > Rodentia > Muridae > Mus > Mus minutoides. The sequence continues at coordinate 135,498 of LR751153.1, read as the reverse complement.
CATACAGAAGGCTACCTTTGAACTGGTTGTGTAACCAAGGATAACCTTGAACGTTGATGTTGCTGCCCCCACTCTCAAGTGCAAAGATTGTAAGCACATGCCATCACCTCTGCCACTACACGGGCCTCAGAAAATGGTTATGGAATGTTCATTCAGAAAGTGAAAGCTAAGTTTAGGTTATTTTCATTGAATCAAAGGGAAAAAAAAATCTACCAGCAGAAAGCACTGGAATGTAAAAATAAATAAAAGCTCAGTGGTTAGGAGTGCTGACTGCTCTTCTAGAGGACCCTGGCTCAATTCCCAGCATCCACATGGCAGCCCACAATTGTCTGTAACTCCAAGATCTGACACCCTCACATACACATACATGCAGACAAAACATCAATGCAGATTAAAAATAAAAAAAGAAATCATAGAAGGAAACTGGGATGAATATTCTACTTTGTGGTGAAGAACGCTTGCTTGAACATTACCCACAATCTTGGAGAGATAACTAAAGATTTGACCACAAAATACATTCAGCTTTTGTGATTAAAACACAAACGTGTGTTAGCACACACCTTTAGTCCCAGCTCTCGAGAGGCAGAGATCTATCTGAGTTCAGGGCTGGCCTGGTCTACAGATCCGAGTTCCAGGACAGCCAGGGCTACACAGAGAAATCCTGTCTTGAAACAGAAAAACAAAACAAAACCATACAAGATCAAGTCACAGAATAAATGATAACTGTTGGTGGGCATGAGTTTTCCATACATGTGACATGTGACAAAGGCTTCTCTGACAGTCTCTAAATTAATAGTCAAAAGGCAACTGATAGGCCATATGAAATAATGTATAAGCTAAGAAATAATGCCCAGCGCTTGAGAGATGGCTCAGCAATTAAGAGCACTGACTGCTCTTCCAGAGTTCCTGAGTTCAATTCCCAGCAACCACACGGTGGCTCACAACCATCTGTAATGGGATCCGATTCCCTCTTCTGGTGGGTCTAAAGACAGCTACAGTGTACTCACATATATTAAATAAAATAAATAGATTGGTTTTTTTTTTTTTGTTTTTTCGAGACAGGGTTTCTCTGTGCAGTCCTGGCTGTCCTGGAACTCACTTTGTAGACCAGGCTGGCCTTGAACTCAGAAATCTGCCTGCCTCTGCCTCCCAAGTGCTGGGATTAAAGGCCTGCGCCACCACGCCTGGATCTTTTTAAAAAGAAAGAAAGAGCGGGTAAGAGCACCCGACTGCTCTTCCGAAGGTGATAAGTTCAAATCCCAGCATCCACATGGTGGCTCACAACCATCCGTAACGAGATCTGGCGCCCTCTTTTGGAGTGTCTGAAGACAGCTACAGTGTACTTACATATAATAAAATAAAAATAAATCTTAAAAGAAAGAAAGAAAGAAAGAAAGAAAGAAAGAAAGAAAGAAAGAAAGAAAGCAAGCTCAGTTGGGTATGGCAGATGACACCTGTAATCCCTGAACTCTGGAGACTGAGGCAGAGAGATTGCCAGAAGTCCCAAGCAAGCCTCAGTTCCATAGTGAGTTGTAGGCCACCAGAACCAATGTGAGACCCTCTCACAATGAGAATAGTGCTAGGGTCCTATCAGACAGTAGAGTTCTCTGTCATATGCTGGCTTTCATCCCCAGCACCACACAAACCAGGTGTGCTGGTATCTGTCTGTAATCCCTACGCTCTGGGAGGTAGAGGCAAGAGAATTAGAAGGTCATTTTCAACTACAGAAAGTTCAGATGAGGCTAGCCTTTTCTGCACAAGGTCCTGTCTGAGGTGGTTGTTAGTATGATGGATGGTAGGTGGATAGATGGAGTAGAGTGGACACTGAGACTTAAGATGAAGCAGGCTTTGTAGACTCTGTTTTAGCACATACATTCTCCCTGCTATTCTTCACTTAGTGTATTCTAGCTGCTTCTATGTGTGTGTCCAACTTAAGACCTTGTACATATTAAGCCAGCTCTACCACGTAGCTGAACTCTAGCCTCCCATGTTTACATGCTTCACGGTTTACAGTTTGTACAGGATTTCAGTGTGAATGCATGGCATATATATTAAGTTACTGTTTTTTATCACTTGTTAAAAAGAATAAGATCAATAAAAAAGTATTCAGAGTTGTTTTAGAAATCCACCAAAACAAGATTTCACTCAGCTTTGCCCTGTGCCTCTTGCACTGTCCTGTAGGGACTAACTGACTTTCCAAATACCTTAGCTAACTGACAGCAACTAGGTCTGCTATCTACTTGAGAGACTGCAAAAACAAATTCTGTGGATAAAGTAGCTTGTGTTGTTTTCAGGTGAATGCTTGAGATGCATGTTCTGGAATAACCTTGGTTGTATCCATTTTGCCATGAGCAAGCACAATTTGGGGATTTTCTACTTCAAGAAGGCTCTGCAGGAAAATGACAACGTCTGCGCCCAGCTCAGTGCGGGTAGCACTGATCCAGGTGAATGAGCACTGGGGACCTGCAGTGTCCTGCTTGACACACATGGTTGAAATAGCAAGTGTCGGGGAGGGATCTGGGAGTGGGAGATACCTTCAGGGCTTGGAGGATGAGACAAGGTGTCCTAATCAAAGGCATAGCAATCAACCAATGGGAGAGTAATTCCAGCCTCAGAGAACAAAGGTGAGAGAGGGGTCCCAGAGCTGCAGCTTAATGAAAAGATCCTGTCTGCAAGAATAAGACAGAAGGATAAATTGTTGGCAGAACATTACAAGTGATGGTTTGGTTGCATCTAAGAGCCTTAAAGCGGCTGGAGAGATGGCTCAGTGGTTGAGAGTACTGACTGCTCTTCCAGAGATCTTGAGTTCAATTCCCAGCAAGCACATGGTGGCTCACAACCATCTGTAATGGGATCAGATGCCCTCTTCTGATGTATCTGAAGACAGCAACAGTGCACTCACATAAAAATCAATAAATTAATCTTTTAAAAAAAAAAGAGCCTTAAAGCAATTTGCTGAAGCTTGTCATTTATGTTCAGATTATATGGATCTTTGATCAGAAATGCTTAAAATCAAGCATTTTTCTAATTTTTAAAACCATAAACACCTATTTAATTGATGAAAAATGTATTTTAAATGGCAAGTGATCATCTTGAAGACTCTGAGTCACTGAGAAAGTGTAGCACATGGTAACAAAGTGGCCAAGCAGTCTGAAGGAGGACAAGGTGCTGTAGTTCAGAAAGCCAGTGACTCAGCTCTTCGCCTCCCTGAAACAACACTGCCAGAAGAGCTGGCCCAACCATGGGCATCTGTGTCCTTCCTAGCACAGACATCTGACATGACTGGCAAGTACTTGGGGAGTTAGGCATGGAGAACTCACCTCGCAGAGAACCGTTAGAGTTTCCCATTGGAGTCGCTGGTACTAAACATGGAAGTGTTGACTTGATCTATTGTCCAAATTTTACCACAAGGCAAAAAGTTTTCTGGAAGACCCATGTGTACACTGCTGACTAACAAAAGGTATGAGCTGCTGTACAACTGTGGGATCCAGCTGCTGCACGTCGGGAGGCCTCTCGCTGCCTTTGAGTGTCTGATTGAAGCTGTTCAGGTGTATCATGCGAATCCTCGTCTCTGGCTACGGCTGGCTGAGTGCTGCATTGCTGCCAATAAAGGGGTGAGTACTGCTTGGGTAGCTCTTTGAATCTCTCTTTCTCCTCTTCTACACTTGGTACATGGAAAGCAAAAGATACTTGGGGGCTGGAGAGATGACTCAGCGGTTAAGAGCACTGACTGCTCTTCCGAAAGTCCTGAGTTGAAATCCCAGCAATCACATGATGGCTCAAGCTATTTGTAATGAGATCTGACGCCCTCTTCTGGTGTGTCTGAAGACAGCTACAGTGTACTCACATATAATAAATAAATAACTTTTAAAAAAATACCTGGAAATCTAAGACCTCATTTCCATTTTCACTGCCACTGAATTTAAGTCTTCCGCTAACAGTCACTTGCTTAGCTGTAATTCTTGGCAAAGGGTTGATGCCAGTGAGGAGACTGTGTCAGAACAGTGAGGAGTGGTGGCTCCTGCCGGGCCTGGGCTGGGCCATCTGTAAGCACGAGGGTGGTGTGGTCTGTAAGCTGAGGGTGGTCTCTGTCCCAGGGGGTCAGAGAACACCCAGCTCTGATGGAGTGTGGACAGGAGTGCATTAAACAGCACTCCCTCTAGTGATGCACGTGACAGTCATGTATCTTCTCTGACACAGCAGTCTTCAGTGTCTGAAACTGGGCCGCCCTGAGCTGTTCTCTCTCGTTTCGGTCGGTCGGTAGCAGCCTTCTGAATCTCTGGTTGGGTGGGATCGGTGTGAATTGGGTGAAATAAGAATTACAAGGTATCTGAGTTCCCCTCACTGTCTTCCCACGTTCCCTTGGTATGTGAAGGTTGGGGCAGTTGGCTTCCTAAGGCTTGCCCGGCACACTTGTCTGACATAGGCTACGTAGGATACTGAGGCTCGTTACTGAGCAGTATTTCCTGATGAGCAGGTGAAAGAGCCAAGGGTTCAAAAGAAGCCTGTGCAGGGAAGTTTCACATCCAGGGTGTCAGCAGTAGACTTGAATGCAGCAGAGAGGAGACTAATGCTCTTGGAAGGCTCTGCAAGAGCAGCAGTGCTCTAAACTACTGAGTCATCTCTTCTGTACTTTAGGGGGGGTTTTTGTTTGTTTTGTTTTGTTAAATTTATTTATTATATGTAAGTACATGAACTCAAGACCTTCGGAAGAGCAGTCAATGCTCTTAAACGCTGAGCCATCTCTCCGGGCCCTGTACTTTAGTTTTTAAAAAAAAGTTTTCACAAAAGACTTGCCACAGAAGATTCTGTACCACACTGGGCATACCTTCAGCATATATTACCTCAAAGCCAGCCTCCACAAAAGCCACACCCACTCCAACAAGGCCACACCTCCTAATAGTGCCACTCCCTGTGGCCAAGCATTCAACACATGAGTCTATGGGGGCCAAACCTATTCAAACTGCCACAGTTCTGTTGAGAGACTCTGCCTCAATTAACAAATAGAAAAATGTAGCACATCTTTGTATGTTACCCTCAGGTCTCAGGTTCAGAAGCAGGCACATGTACAGCACATACACAAATACACAGTGTGGGGTTGGGGGGGGGAGGGAATGTAGTTTCACAAAGTGGCTGTGACACTAATCCTAGCACACAGGAGGTTGAAGCAGGATTGCAAGTTTGAGGCCAGCTTGAGCTACAGAACAAAACCCTGTCTCACACACACACAAAACAAACTCTTAATTCTAAAGTGTGCTGGAGAGGTGAACACTTGCTTCTCTTGCAAAGAGCCTAGGGTTGGTTTGTAATCTCATGGTGGTACACAGCTGCCTGTAGTTCAGGGGATTCAAGCCCTTTTCAGCTTCCACAGGCACCAGGTGCACACGTGGTACATACTCATATCAACAGGCAAACATTTGTATATGTAAAATAAATACATTATAAAACATAATAATTGAGGCTGGAGGGATGGCTCAGAGGTTAAGAGCACTGACTTCTTCTAGCGGTCCTGAGTTCAGTTACCAGCATCCACATGGTGGCCCACATCCATCTTTAATGGGACCTGATAATCTCTTCTAGTGGGTCTGAAGACAGCTACAATGTACTCAGAAATAAAATAAAGAAATTTTTTTTTGTTTTTGTTTTTGGAGACAGGGTTTCTCTGTATAGCCCTGGCTGTCCTGGAACTCACTTAGGCCAGGCTGGCCTCGAACTCAGAAATCTGCCTGCCTCTGCCCCCTGAGTGCTCAAGGCCGGGTGTGGTGGCGCACACCTTTAATCCCAGGACAGCCAGGGATATGCAGAGAAACCCTGTCTCCAAACAAACAAACAAAAAAGGCCATAATACTTGTAAATTATTTGACCATATTTTATGCCATTTCTTGCAATTTTTTTACATTTTATCTTAAATATTTTTTGTTTTCTAGACTTCTGAGCAAGAAACTAAAGGTCTTCCCACCAAAAAAGGCATTGTCCAGTCCATTGTTGGTCAGGGCTATCACCGTAAGATAGTTCTGGCGTCACAGCCGACTCAGAGCACTGTTTACAAGTAAGTGTGTGCCATGCATGCGCCAGAGTGTCTCTGTAATACCCTGTCAGTGCTGTGGTTTAGTGGGCAGTAGCTTGGGCCTGATCATTCACAGGAGGAATTGCTTTGTGGTGAGATTTTATTGCTACATCAGCAAACAGGCCCAGACTGAGTAAGTCTGCAGTAAGTTGGTCTGTCTACTGTAATTATGGTTTAGTGCATCTGTGGGTACAGAAACTGTCCAGACCCTAAGGAAGCAGACTATTCACTGCCAGGAGTCAGAATGTCCAGAAGAGGGCGTTTGTCTCCTTTTTAGCTCATGTCTGCTTCCTAGAGAATTGCTGCTCCTCAGCTTTGCGAGTTCCCATCCAAGGATTCAGCCACCTCTGATTAAAAATATTTATAGGCAAAAAAAAAATTATAACAGTGTTGACCAAGTGTTGACTTAAGTTTTAAGTTTTGGGGGATATTTTGTGTTCATTTATGTGCACCACATGCATGCCTGGTTCTCAAGGAGTTGAGAAGAGAGCATCAGGTCTCCTGGGACAGAGTTACACATAGTCCTGAGCCACCATGTGGGTGCGGGAAGTCAGATTCTACAAGAAAGAACAGCTGGTGCTCCTAACTGCTGAGCTGTCTCCAGCCCTCCCCACACCCTGTGCATTCTAGCGTACCTCTGTGCTCGTGGCTCCACCCACAGTTTATCTTGCATTAGTACTGACAGCGCAGAGTCTCCTCCTCCTGTTCTGACACATGTGCTTGCAGTCCTTTGTAGTTTTATGTCTTGTATGAGATTTGGGGTTGGATTTTTTACCATTTGCTTATAACAGCTTTTATTAAACTTTTTGTCCATTAGAGAAAGTTCAGTAACAGTTAATGATTCTGTTTTGTTTTATTTTGTTGAGATAGGATTTCTCTGCTCAGTCAGCAAGTAGTGGTACTATTTAAAAGAATAAGGAGGTGTAGACCAGACTGGATTTTAACTCAGAGGTCTATCAGCCTTTGCCTCTGAGTGCTAGGATCAAAAGTGTGTGCCACCACAGTTAATGATTCCTTATAGCAGAAAAGTCCGGTTTATTTTTCTACAGTCTGTAAAGCTTATTTGTCTTGTTCTTTGAAGTGATGGGCAGTCTTCAGCTATTCCTGTAGCCAGTGTGGAGTTTGCAGCCATCTGTCTCAGAAATGCCTTGTTGCTGTTACCTGAAGAACAGCAAGATCCCAAGCAGGAAAACGGCTCCAAGAGCAGCAGCCAGCTTGGAGGGAACACGGAAAGCAGCGAGAGCAGCGAGACGTGCAGGTACCCATCTGTCACCTGACAGTTTCAGAGGTTTAGTCCACTCTTGTCATAGTAGGGCGTGTGGTGGCACACAGGCAGACATGGTGCTGAGTCCTACATCTGGATCCAACCACAGCAGGAAGAATGCTGGGACCTGGCTTGAGCTTTTGAACACTCAAAGCCCACCCTTAGTGACACACTTCTTTCAACAAGGCCATACCTCCTAATCCTTTTAAATAGTGCTACTCCCTGTTGACTAAGATTCATATATATGAATCTAAATGGGCCATTCTTACTCAACCCACCACAGAAAGGCAAGGGTTTGGTCTTGATTGCATACTATTGAGGGAGACTGGAACAGGAACTGAAGCAGACAGAAGCGGAGGAAGAATTCTGTTGCATGTGGTTTTAAAAAACACACCCCCCACCTTTGTCCTTGACAGCAGCAGCGCTCTGGCCCCCTCCCAGCTTAGCTCTGAGTGTGAGCAGGGTTTGCCTGAGAGCTGCCTCGCTCTCCTGGCTCGCTCTCAGCTTCTCTTGTGTTCCTCCTGGCTTAGCTTCACCAAGCTGCCATAACTGACCAGCTTCTCTCTCTACCCCCTTTTGCTCCTCAGATGGAAAACACTCAAGACAGTTTTATTATTTTAGAACTTGCCTGCTAGCACAGTTGATGGCACAGAATCTCCTGCTCTAAACATCCCGCCTATATCAGCCAGCCTCTGCAGACTCCAGTGGCAGCAGCCGCTGGTTCTAGCTTCTCCAAGATCTTGCATGATTGTTTTATGCTTCTCCTTCAAAAGCCTTTTCCTCCTGGGACCCAGAAATCTCACATGTCCCTTCTGCCCAGCAATTGGCTCCTGGCCTCCTTTATTGACCAAATCAAGAACCAATTAGAGAACCAGACCTCAGTATCAGGATCTCCCCCTACAGAACTCTGCTCACAGGCCTATTCTACATGGCTTGCTTCCCATAGCTCACTCTGCTCTTTTACACAACCCAGAAGCATCTGCCCAGGGTGGCACCACCCACAGTCAAGGAAATGCCCACAGCCTTGCCTCTGGGCCTTGTCGCAGTTGAGGTCCCTCTTCCCGCTATTCCAGCTGTGTCTATTTGACAAAAAACTAACCAATGGTCCCTCCCTTGGCAAAAGTCCTTCAGGACTTCTTCAGCAAGCCTGTCTGTCTGTCTGTCTGTCTGTCCTTTAGATAGCTTCCCAAGCTTCCTCCAGCAGTTCCAAAATTCACTCATAGCAAAGGAGAAACAAGCTGAGTGAGCAGAGCGCTTGAGACAAGACAGGCTCTTTCGTAAAGAGCAGCTTGGAGGCCAGAGCAGGTATGATAGGCCACTCCTGTGGCCCAGTTCTGGGAGCAGAAGGACAACAGGCTGTATACTAGCCTGGGATATGGAACAGAACCCTGTCTGGAGAAATAGGAAAGAAGAAAAACACAGCTTTCTGTTAGGTTAACAGTGGGGATATTTGAAAGTCTTGTGTGTGTCAGAGACAGCTTTTTTTTTTTTTTTTTTTTTTTTTTTTTTTTTTTTTTTTTTTTTTTTTTTTTTTTTTTTTTTTTTTTTTTTTTTTTTTTTTTTTTTTTTTTTTTTTTNGGCTGGAAGGTCTGCTCTCTAGTATCACCTGTGAACTGCGTCTCCATTCAACACTGTTCTTGATTATTAGACTTTTTTAAGTATTCGTTATAGAAATTTTGAGACAGCCGGGCGTGGTGGTACATGCCTTTTTTTTTTTTTTTTTTTTTTTTTTTTTTTTTTTTTTTTTTTTTTTTTTTTTTTTTTTTTTTTTTTTTTTTTTTTTTTTTTTTTGTTTTTTTGAGACAGGGTTTCTCTGTATAGCCCTGGCTGTCCTGGAACTCACTTTGTAGACCAGGCTGTCCTCGAACTCAGAAATCTGCCTGCCTCTGCCTCCCGAGTGCTGGGATTAAAGGCGTGCGCCACCACGCCCGGCTGGTACATGCCTTTAATCCCAGCACTCGGGAGGCAGAGGCAAGCGGATTTCTGAGTTCGAGGACAGCCTGGTCTACAAAGTGAGTTCCAGGACAGCCAGAGCTATACAGAGAAACCCTGTCTCGAAAAACCAAAAGGAAAAAAAAAAAAGAAAATTTGAGACAAAGTCTCACATAGACCAGGCTTACTCACTAGGTAGCTGAGGGTAACCTTGAACTTCTAATTCTTTGGCCATTCCCTCCCATATCTTGGGAATTAAAGGCACACACCATCATGCTTAGTTTATGCAATGCTGGGAGGGAATGAAGGCTTTCATGCGTGTTGGAATAGCACTCTATCAGCTGAACCACAAAAGTTTATTTACTAAAGAAATGAGCTGGCTAGTGGTGGTGCACACTTTTAATCCTAGTACCTGAGAGGCAGAAGCAAGTGGATCATTTGAGTTCGAGGCCCCAGCCTGGTCTACAGAGTGAGTTCCAGGACAGCCATGGATATACAGCAAAACCCTGTCTAGAAAAACCAACAAAAAAAAAGGAAAGGAAGAAGAAAAAGTTGAAGTGTGTGAATGTGCTTATGTAGTAGAGATGTTGCAGCCAGAGATTGTGTAAGAGTACTGTTGTGTGCTAGGGAAAATAGGGTAGTGCAGTGAGCTTGTATGGAGTTCGCATGTTTGTAGTACACTCATTGCTCCTACTTGTACACCTTGTCAGAACTGCGTGGCGTGGCGGAGTAGGAACAGGAGGTATTTCTTACATACCTAAGAGTCTGTCTCTGTTTCAGCAGTAAAAGCCATGATGGAGATAAGTTCATTCCTGCTCCACCATCTTCTCCGCTGAGGAAACAGGAGTTAGAAAACCTCAAGTGAGTACCTGAGGCAGAGCATCCACTGCCCTTGACCCCATCACACCACTGCATATATACATGGTGGGCCCCATTGTGTGGGTCTGCACAGAACTGTCTTCTGCCTGTAAGTGTCCTACATGACCTAACAATCCAGCCTTCCCTTCCCTTCCCTGACCTCACTGCTAAAGCTCCAGGCTGTGCAGCCACACCTGCCTTTTCCATGGGTGCTGGGAATCAGAGTCAGGTCCCCACACCCACACAGCAGTGCTCTTACCCACTGTCAGCTGCAACCACTGTGAGCTTATCTGAACAAACTGGGATGGGGAGGCCATAGTGCTGGGGAGGTAGGTAGCCAAGGACTTGTGCATGATGGGCAGGTGCTTCATAGCTACCTTTGAGCTAAGCCCCACCCCAAGTTAAAAGATCCTGGTTGGCTCTTATTAGTCAACACTTCTCTGAAAAAGTAAGTTTTCTAGTGAGCTGAATAAAGGATGTTGGCTCATATACAAAGAAAAGGACTAAGGAAAACAGAGATAAAAATCTCAAAAATAGGACCTGAAGAGATGACTCAGGGTTTAAGAGCACTAAATCTACCAAATACACTAGTTCAGAGAGGCCTGCCTCTGCCTCCTAAGTGCTTTTGGATTTGGGATTTTATTGGTGGTGGTGGTTTTTGTTGTTGTTGTTTGGGTTTTTTTGTTGTTGTTTGGTTTTTTGAGACAGGGTTTCTCTGTATAGCCCTGGCTGTCCTGGAACTCACTCTGTAGACCAGGCTGGCCTTGAATTCAGAAATCCTACTGCCTCTGCCTCCGAGTGCTGGGATTAAAGGCATGCGCCACCATGCCCAGCTGGAAAGCAGTATTTTTAAAAAGATGTATCTTGACATCTTAAAAGATGTATAAAGCCGGGTGTGGTGGCGCATGCCTTTGATCCCAGAATTTGGGAGGCAGAGGCAGGCGGATTTCTGAGTTCGAGGCCAGCCTGGTCTACAGAGTGAGTTCCAGGACAGCCAGGGCAATACAGAGAAACCCTGTCTCGAAAAACCAAAAAAAAAAAAAAAAACAAACCCCAAAACTGGTTTCCCCCAGTTGGGAAGTGTTTTAGGATTAGCTGACGGGGCTGGAGGTGTAGTTTTGGTACTTCAAAGCCCACACTGGGGTTGGAGAGTTTTGTGAGGACCTGGGTGGGATTCCCACAAAACTCTCCAATAGTTACCCACAACCGCCTGTAACTCCAGTTCCAAAGGATCGCATTCCCTGTCTGACCTCCTTGGACACCAGGCATGTACATGGTACATATACATACATACAGGCAAAACATTCATACACATGAGATAATGCACACAAATCTTTAAAAATCACATGTTATGGGCTGGAGAAATGACTCAGGAGGTAAGAGTTCTGGCTGCTCTTTCAGAGATCCTGACTTCAATTCCCAGCAACCACAGGGTGGCTCATACAGTATATAATGAGATCTGGTGCCCTCTTCTAGCATGCAGTCATACATGCAGACAGAACACTGTACATAATAAATAAATCTTTGGGCTGGTGAGATGGCTCAGCGGGTAAGAGCACCCAACTGCTCTTCCGAAGGTGATAAGTTCAAATCCCAGCATCCACATGGTGGCTCACAACCATCCGTAACGAGATCTGGCGCCCTCTTCTGGAGTGTCTGAAGACAGCTACAGTGTACTTACATATACATATAAATATAAATAAAATAAATCTTTTAAAAATAAATAAATAAATCTTTAAAAAATAAACAAAAACAAAAAATTTGTTGTTCTTCCCAAGAACTGGTTTTCCATTCCCAGCGCTCAGGTAAGGTAGCTTACAGCCTACTGTAATTCCAGCTCAAAGGGACCCAGTGTCCTTCTCTGATCTCCAAGAGTTCCTGCTCATATGTACCCCACAACACACACACTATTAAAAATAAAATTTAAAAAATGAAGAAAGAATGTGATCTCAGGATGGCACTGGGACTCAGTAGACAGAGGTAGACAGCTCTGAATTTGAGACCAGCCTGTTGTGTATAGCAAGTTCCAGACCAGCCTAGGTTGTATAATGATGACACCAAGTCTCAGAGAAATAAAACTGGAGAGCTGGCTCAGAGGTTAAGAGCACTGGCTGCTCTTCTAGAGGACCTGGGTTTGATTCCCAGCACCCATGTGGTAGCTCACAGCTGTTTATCCCAAAGATGTAAGAAAGACCACAGACCCAAATCATCATGGCCAAATTAATTAAGGCAAGCCTTTTTATTTGTGTACATGGGCTGCCCGCCCCCACCCCCCAAGACAAGGTTCAAGAGGTCAACATTGAATATGGCAAAGACAAGGTTTTTATAGCTCAGGGGTAGGAAGTTTCTAAAGGGGGATTTGGCTGGCAAATAAGTTGGTCATAACCTTTTGGACAAAGACATGGTTGTAAGGTAGTCATAACAACAGGTGGGCATAATAACATTTTGAAACAAAAGTTGAATTGCAAGATGGTTGTAACAACCTCCTGAAGCAAAGGAAAGGTTGCAGGTAGTCATAACACCTTCTGAAACAGATGTAGTTTTCTTAGAACAGATGCTTGAGAGAACACTTGATGTTTAGAAAGGGTATAAATATAGCCCAACCAACAGTAGATGATGCTGGATGGTATTGTTATGCCTTGCCATTCCTTACTGGTCATTGTTGGGCTTTGCTGACACTGAGCTTTGCTGACGATGCTGGGTGACATTGGTACACCTTACCATTCTCTGTTGGTCATCATTTTTCATGACTACATAGAGACCAAAAAACATCTAGTGGTGTTCTGGTGGCTTCTTGCCACTTCTGCAGATTCAGGCCTATTAGCAGAGCCTTACGATTTCTTCTAGGTCAAACTGCCATTACTAATTCGTAAATAGAATTTTTGATTCATGCCATTGCTGATTCATAAATGGTGTTTTCAAATGGATCGAACTGCCACTACTGACCCATGTAAAGTAAACTGCTAATATCCTGACAGCACAGATTAGATTTGCTCCAAAAAATATTTCTAAACAGGTCTACATCCCTCTTTGCTCTATTAGCCTTTACTTTCCACTACTTTGGTGGGTAATGGGCTAGAAAAGAAATTAAAACATATAAGAATCCTTATTTAAAGTAGTTTTTAAAAAAAAAAAAAAAAAAAAAACCCTAAGCCTACAGAGATGGTTTCTGTTTGTCTTTACTGTAAAATGGCTTTTAAGCCCAATATGAATGCAGGCTGGTTTATCAACTGTTGTTCCAGTGTCAGGTGATCTGATGCCCTCCCTGGACTCCATAGGCATGCACACAACACACACACACAAAGTCAGTAAGACAACAACAAAGGATGCTGTTATCATAGATTATAGATCTGGACTGGTTGAAACCTGGTGGCCTTTATGTCCTAGACTTTGTGTTCTATGCCCAGCACCTCCAAGAATTTATTTGATGTTGGGCCAGGTGTGGTGGCACATGCCTTTAATCCCAGCACTTGGGAGGCAGAGGCAGGCGGATTTGAGTTCGAGGCCAGCCTGGTCTACAAAGTGAATGCCAGGACAGCCAGAGCTATACAGAGAAACCCTGTCTCAAAAATCAAAAAAAAAAACAAACAAAAAAGAATTTATTTGATGTTAAAAATAAGGGGCTAAGCCAGGCGTGGTGGCACATGCCTTTAACCCCAGCACTTAGGAGGCAGAGGCAAGTGGATTTCTGAGTTCGAGGCTAGCCTGGTCTACAAAGTGAATTCCAGGACAGCCAGAGCTATACAGAGAAACCCTGTCTCGAAAAACAAAAAAAAAAATAAAATAAGAAAATAAAAAAATAAGGGGCTAGAAAGATGACTCATTGGTAAGAGCACTGGCTGCTTTTCCAGAGGACCGGGGTCAAATCACAGCACCCACAAGGCAGCTTGTAACTATTTATAACTCCAGTTCCAGGGGTCTGATACCCTCACAAAGATATACGTGCAGGCAAAACAATGTACATAAAATAAAAATAAATTAAAATAAACATTAAAATATAAAAGTAAAAATTAGAGGGCTAGGCAGTGGTGGCTCACGCCTTTACTCCCAGTACTCAGAGGCAGTGGCAGACAGATCTCTCCCTGAGTTCAAGGCCATTCTGGTCTAAACAGTGAGTTCCAGTACAGCAAGGGCTACACAGAGAAACCTTGTCATTTACAAAAGGAAGGGAGTGAGGTGTGATGATGTATTCAAGTAGATTTGATCATATAATCTCAACCCTGTGGAGGTAGAACCTGGGAGGTGAGTGGTTGAAGGTCACCTACAGTTACATAGCAAGTTTGAGGCCAGCCTAGGATACAGGAAACCCTGGCTCAGAGGGGGCATTGATGAATCCAAGGTCATGGAGACTTACTGTATTTTCCTTTTTATGTGTATATGGGTGTTTGCCTGTAGTCAGTACACATGCACATGATTTAGGATTTCGGAAAAGACGACGGCAGTGCTGGGGAGGTATTGGAACCAGCATGGGGAACGTCTGTACAGGAAGTTAGAATCAAAGCACACAACATAAAAGTGAGTTCAAAGTTGTCTCTTTTAGTAAGAGGTTCCAAATTGGATAAAAGGTATTATTCAGGGCAAACATAATTAGCCCCACTGTAACTATTGTACAAATATAAATCTTGGAAAGTTAGGTAATTCCCTAGCTCCTGGTGTTCCAGAACCCTTTGAGTTCTTTCTCAGTTGATTCGAAAGACCTCCCAAGGATTGTTGTTCAGAAAAGGAGTCGAACTGATTGATAACTTACTGATAACATGCACAGTGCAGGAGGCAAGCATGGTTAAGGGTTATGTTTGTCTTGAGGTTGGAGTAGGTGCTTTGCCTTGCCTGCTCTTCTGTACTGGCCTTCTTAAGGCCCAATCTACCCTCCCCATTTCAGTCGATTTTTGGGCTTTTTGTTTTGTTTGTTTCTATTTGATACATAGCCATATGTGTAACCCATAGTGATCCTCCTGCCTCAGCATCTCCAGTGCTAAGATTACAGGTATTTTATGACTTGAATATGGTCCTGCTAAAGCCTGCCTATCCAGTAAATTCTCCAGAACAGAGCCTGCCCTGTCCTGCACCTCATTTGCACTGTGTCCACCTTAGCGCCATTCCATGTGCCTCCAAGGAAAAAAAAGAATCCTGAGAATGTGGTAGCTCACACTTTTAACCCCAGCACTAGTGTGGCAGAGGCAGGCAGATTTTATGAGTTCAAGATTAGCTTGGACTACTTAAGTTCCAGGCTGGCCAAGGTTCCATATGTACTCCTGAAGGTGTTATAGCCACATGTAAGGTCCATACTTGTAATCCTAGGACCTAGGAGGGTGAGCGAAGTGAATGGAGAGGCCAGCTAAGGCTACTTTAGCAGACCTCTTGGGGACTGCAAATGTGGCTCTTTCGTTCGGTTTTATTGCTAGTAAGTGCTAAGCCTTTGTTTCTGATCCCCACCACAGCATAGAGGACATGGTGGTCACACTCTGAGAATCAGGAGTCAGAGTATAGCTGACAGGTATATTTTTTTTTTNTGAGCGAAGTGAATGGAGAGGCCAGCTAAGGCTACTTTAGCAGACCTCTTGGGGACTGCAAATGTGGCTCTTTCGTTCGGTTTTATTGCTAGTAAGTGCTAAGCCTTTGTTTCTGATCCCCACCACAGCATAGAGGACATGGTGGTCACACTCTGAGAATCAGGAGTCAGAGTATAGCTGACAGGTATATTTTTTTTTTCAGGATTTCTTGTAGAGAAGTAGAATATCTTTGTAGTTTGGGACTATTTGTTCTAGTTCTATTTCTTTTAATTCTTACATTTTTCACTTTTGTCGTGCATTGGTTTGTTAGCCAATTTTTCAAATGATACTTGTTGTGAAATTGCATTGTAAAGACACTTTCTTTTGGAAAATGGTGGTTTTGGCTGTCAGCCTCTTTCCCTTTGGTTGGTATCTGGACTGCTTTCCTTTTGTCCCCAGGGCATCTCTTGGACAGTTCTTAGTGCTGAGATAGGCTCCTGCTGCTGATGGTGACTGCTGCTTAAGGAGACGTCCCCTTCACCTTTTCTTCCTTCTTCTCTCTCTAGTTGTTTGTTGTCTGAGGACTTAGCTGGCCCCTCAGGCATGTGTTGTAGAATGAGGGTTTTGTCAGATTCTCCAGAGGGTGCAGAAGCGCAGTGTCCCTGCCCTTGCCTCTTCCATCTTCCAGTCTGATGAGCTGTCAGATCCACTGAGCGTCAGGTGAAACGGATCTGACAGGGACTCCAGGGTGTAGTGTGTGTTGGGGATGGGGAGTATTTTAAGTAGCAATGATCAAAAGTAAAATGATTTCCTGCGAGGGCTGAGTAGATAGATAGAGCAGGGCATGTTTCTTTCTGTTGTTCAGAGCCTATGGGAAATAGTATTTTCTAACAGGAAACTGAGTGGAAAGGGTGCTAAGAAGTGATCTGGAGTGGATTATCCGGCATCAGGAAGAGGCATCATAGAAGTTGGTTCCGGGCAGTGAAGCCGCCTTAACTCCCTTGATCTGATTGGCTGGGGTGTGGTGCTGAGGACTGAGTGTGGGTATGTACTATCGAACCATCCCCAGCACCAATTTTTTTTTTTTTTTTTTTTTTTTTTTTTTTTNTGAGCGAAGTGAATGGAGAGGCCAGCTAAGGCTACTTTAGCAGACCTCTTGGGGACTGCAAATGTGGCTCTTTCGTTCGGTTTTATTGCTAGTAAGTGCTAAGCCTTTGTTTCTGATCCCCACCACAGCATAGAGGACATGGTGGTCACACTCTGAGAATCAGGAGTCAGAGTATAGCTGACAGGTATATTTTTTTTTTTTTCAGGATTTCTTGTAGAGAAGTAGAATATCTTTGTAGTTTGGGACTATTTGTTCTAGTTCTATTTCTTTTAATTCTTACATTTTTCACTTTTGTTGTGCGTTGGTTTGTTAGCCAATTTTTCAAATGATACTTGTTGTGAAATTGCATTGTAAAGACACTTTCTTTTGGAAAATGGTGGTTTTGGCTGTCAGCCTCTTTCCCTTTGGTTGGTATCTGGACTGCTTTCCTTTTGTCCCCAGGGCATCTCTCGGACAGTTCTTAGTGCTGAGATAGGCTCCTGCTGCTGATGGTGACTGCTGCTTAAGGAGACGTCCCCTTCACCTTTTCTTCCTTCTTCTCTCTCTAGTTGTTGTCTGAGGACTTAGCTGGCCCCTCAGGCATGTGTTGTAGAATGAGGGTTTTGTCAGATTCTCCAGAGGGTGCAGAAGCGCAGTGTCCCTGCCCTTGCCTCTTCCATCTTCCAGTCTGATGAGCTGTCAGATCCACTGAGCGTCAGGTGAAACGGATCTGACAGTGACTCCAGGGTGTAGTGTGAGTTGGGGATGGGGAGTATTTTAAGTAGCAATGATCAAAAGTAAAATGATTTCCTGCGAGGACTGAGTAGATAGAGAGCAGGGCATGTTTCTTTCTGTTGTTCAGAGCCTATGGGAAATAGTATTTTCTAACAGGAAACTGAGTGGAAAGGGTGCTAAGAAGTGATCTGGAGTGGATTATCCGGCATCAGGAAGAGGCATCATAGAAGTTGGTTCCGGGCAGTGAAGCCGCCTTAACTCCCTTGATCTGAATGCCAGCCAGATTGGCTGGGGTTTGGTGCTGAGGACTGAGTGTGGGTATCTACTATCGAACCATCCCCAGCACCAATTTTTTTTTTTTTTTTTTTTTTGTTTTTGTTTTTCGAGACAGGGTTTCTCTGTGTAGCCCTGGCTGTCCTGGAACTCACTTTGTAGACCAGGCTGTCCTCGAACTCAGAAATCCACCTGCCTCTGCCTCCCGAGTGCTGGGATTAAAGGCGTGCGCCACCACGCCCGGCCGCCCCCCCTCCTTTTTTAATTTTATTTTTCTAAATATAACCCAGGTACCCTAAAGCACACTATCCTTTTGCTTTTGTCTTGTTTTGTTTTGTTTTTTGTTTTTCGAGACAGGGTTTCTCTGTGTAGCCCTGGCTGTCCTGGAACTCACTCTGTAGACCAGGCTGGCCTCGAACTCAGAAATCCACCTGCCTCTGCCTCCCGAGTGCTGGGATTAAAGGTGTGCGCCACCACGCCCGGCTTGCTTTTGTCTCCTGAGTGTACTGTGTACTTGGAGAATGTATAACATTGCTGTTCTTAGTATATGTGCTGCCGAAGCGAGCACAGCATTGTTGTTCTTAAATAAAAACAGAGTTGTTTGGACCCGACCTAGAAGGTAGCTCAGACGTGCATGTTACTTTACTGGGTAAAAGTGCTTACCACCAATAAGACCTGAACTCTCAGTCCTCAGAGTCTACATGGTAGGAAGAGAGAACCACCCTGACAAACGGTCTCTGGCCACTAATCATGTGATGTAGCACATACATGTTTACACACACCACAGATAATTTTATTCAAGCAAAAAGGCTTTAAAACAAAATAGGAGTCTGGGCGTGGTGGTGCATGCCTTTAATCCCAGCACTTAGGAGGCAGAGGCAGGCGGATTTCTGAGTTCGAGGCCAGCCCAGTCTACAAAGTGAGTTCCAGGACAGACAGGGCTATACAGAGAAACCCTGTCTCGAAAAACAAAAAGAAGAAGAAGGAAGAAGAGGAGGAGGAGGAGGAAGAGGAGGAGGAGGAGGAGGAGGAGGAGGAGGGAAGGCAGTATACATGGGAGTGTGTGGAGGGAGAAAAAAGGGAAATGATATAATTATAACCTCAATGAAAATATATGTTAAGGGGCTGGTGAGATGGCTCAGTGGGTAAGAGCACCTGACTGCTCTTCTAAAGGTCCCGAGTTCAAATCCTAGCAACCACATGGTGGCTTACAACCATTCGTAACAAAATCTGATGCCCTCTTCTGGAGTGTCTGAAGACAGCTACAGTGTACTTACATATAATAAATAAATAAATCTTTAAAAAAAAAAAAAAAGAAAAAGAAAATATATGTTAAAAAAATAGAACTCACCATGCAGCCCAGGCTGGTTTCAAGCCTGAGGTTCTCCCATCCCTGTCATCTTCCTAGTACTGGGATTCTAGTGTGTTACCAAGCATGAAAATACATAGATACATATTTGAAAAGTGTTATTTGGGCTGGGCAGTGGTGGCCCACACCTTTAATCCAGCACTTGGGAGGCAGAGGCAGGTGGATTTCTGAGTTTGAGGCCAGCCTGGTCTACAGAGTGAGTTCCAGGATAGCCAAGACTACACAGAGAAACCCCGTCTAAAGAAAAAAAAAAAAAAAAACAGAAAGAAAAGAAAAGGTGTGGTGGGGCTAGTGAGATGGCTCAGTGGTTAAGAGCGGTTAAGAGTGCCGACTGCTTTTCCGAATGGCCCAAGTTCAAATCCCAGCAACCACATGGTGGCTCACAACCATCCCTAACGAAAATCTGATGCCCTCTTCTTGAGTATCTGAAGACAGCCACAGTGTACTTACATATAAATAAATAAATAAATGAATAAAGGAATAAATAAGTAAATAAATAAATCTTTTAAAAGAAAAGGTGTATTTGGAGACATGTGTCCTACATGTCACTTCACCCTTAAACTTTTGTGTTTTAGATTACTTTTGAGATTATGGTATAATCATATCATTTCCCAGCCTTGCTGTCTCCTTCCCTCCCCACTGCTCTCAGATCCATACAGTCTGCTCAGTCCTTACACCGTTACTTGTTTGCACGGCCTTTCAGTATTGGACAAAGGCACCGCTGACATACGTTTAACTTGAATCTTACCCCCTCTCTCTGTGTCGTAGGTGCTCCATCCTTGCTTGCAGTGCTTATGTGGCTCTGGCCTTAGGTGATAACCTCATGGCTTTGAACCATGCAGACCAGCTCCTGCAGCAGCCCAAGCTGTCTGGCTCTCTCAAGTAAGTATGACTTCACCTGCACTCCTGCTTGTTCAGAGTTTCTGATTGCTCTCTACATGGCTCGCTTTACTCTCAGTGGGATGTGTGCTAGTGAGACTCTTAATCCTGGGACTTAGGGGGTAGGGGCAGAGGATCAGGAATTCAGAGCCAGTCAGATGCTTACCAGGTTACCCTAAGCTACTTGAGACCCTGTCTCCAGTTAAGAAAAGGAGGGAAGAAGGAAGGACAGACAGGCAGTGGTAGCTCATAACTGTAAGCCTAGAACTAGAAGTTGAGACAGAAGGATTCGTTGCTTTTAAGTTCAAAGCCAGACCAGGGTTCTATCTTAAGGTTTTGGTTTGGTTTGGTTTGGTTTGGTTTGGTTTTAGGGTTTTTTTTGTTTTGTTTTGGTTTTTTTGGTTTTTCGAGACAGGGTTTCTCTGTATAGCCCTGGCTGTCCTGGAACTCACTCTGTAGACCAGGCCTGCCTCTGCCTCCCTAGTGCTGGGATTAAAGGCGTGCGCCACCACGCCCAGCTGGTTTTAGGTTTTTTTTTTGAGACAGGGTTTCTCTATACATCCCTGGCTGTCCTGGAACTCACTCTGTAGACCAGGCTGGCCTCAAACTCAGAAATCCGCCTGCCTCTGCCTCCCAAGTGTTGGGATTAAAGGTGTGTGCCACCACTGTTTTTTTTTGTTTTGTTTTGTTTTGTTGGGTTTTTTTGGCTCTATCTTTAAAAACAAAACAAAGAAAAACAACAACAGGGCAAGTGAGATGGCTCAGCGGGTAAGAGCACCCAACTGCTCTTCTGAAGGTGATGAGTTCAAATCCTAGCAACCACATGGTGGCTTACAACCACCTATAATGAGATCTGACGCCCTCCTCTGGTACATCTGAAGTCAGCTATAGTGTACTTATAAATAATAATAAATGAATCCTTGGACCGGAGAGAGCAGGGACTGAGCAAGTGGGACCGACTGGAGCGAGCAGGGTTGACCGGAACGAGGAGAAAAAAAAAAGAAAAACGGGCTGGTGAGATGGCTCAGCGGGTAAGAGCACCCGATTGCTCTTCCGAAGGTGATAAGTTCAAATCCCAGCATCCACATGGTGGCTCACAACCATCCGTAACGAGATCTGGCTCCCTCTTCTGGAGTGTCTGAAGACAGCTACAGTGTACTTACATATAAAAAATAAAATAAAATAAATCTAAAAAAAAAAAGAAAAAGAAAAACAACAACAAAAACAATCCCACAAATGTGGCTTAGTCCATAGTGTGCTTGCCTCTCATGCATGAAGTCCTGGGTTCAGGTGCAGCATCCACATGGCATGTTCCACATGTGTCACATATGCGTGTCATCCTGGCAGTGGTCGTCACGGGGCTATGGGCACCAAAAGCTGAGTATCCCCTTGCAATTGTACTTCGGATTTTATTCCTTCTAGACAGGACTTCAGTATGTGGCCCTGGGTGGCCTGGCTGCCTACCTCTACCTTCTGTGCTAAGACTAAAGCTGTGCTCCACTGTTCCTGGCTTAGGATGTGGGTTTTGTCTGTCTGTTTTATTTTGTTTGAGTGGTTGTAAATTTAATTTATTACTAGCACATGTGTGAATGTAGGTGTACAATAGTCACAGCATATGTGTCACACTCACAGGGAAAAGTTGAGACAACTCCAGAGGCAGTTCTCACACTCCACCTCTGTGGGTTCTGCTGTGGCACTGTGATATGGATGGGACACGGCATCACAGATGGCCATTCGATGGCAGGCATGGGCCTTCCCATAGTGCTCATGTGGATCTTAGAAGATGGCTCTGCTTGGCGTTAGTTCTTCTGACTTTATGGGGACTGAACTCAGATCTTTCCATGTTTCACTGAGGTCGACCAGTTGTCCTGAAATCTACAAGTTGGTCTTACCCTGCTGAATAAATGGTTGGGTTTTTGTTTTTGTTTTTGTTTTATTTATTTATTGGTTTTTCGAGACAGGGTTTCTCTGTGTAGCCCTGGCTATCCTGGAACTCACTTTGTAGACCAGCCTCGAACTCAGAAATTCTCCTGCCTCTGCCTCCCAAGTGCTGGGATTAAAGGCGTGCGGCACCACGCCCGGCTCCTTCAGTGTTTTTGTTCTTGGATTTGGTGGATTTTGGTTTTTGTTTGTTTTTAGTTTGGTTTGGCTCAGTTTTCAAGATAGAGTTTGTCATGTCCCCTGTCTATCCTGGAACTCACTCTGCAGACCAGGCTGGCTTTGAACTCAGAGATCTGCCTGTCTCTGCCTCCCAAGTAAGCATGCACCAACCATCACCACCACCCAAGCTGTTGTTTTTTAACTGTATTATTTGTTTGTCTGTCTGTGGTATTTGTACAGATGGTAATTGGGGTGGTACATGTCTATCATAGTATGCATGAGGAGATCAGAGAACAGCTTACAAGACTTAGCTCTTTCCAGCACTGGGGTTGGATTCAGGAAGTAGGCTTGTTGTAAAGAGTTAGCCTTCGAGCTGTGCGTGGTGGCGCAGGCCTTTAATCCCAGCACTAGGGAGGCAGAGGCAGGCGGATTTCTGAGTTCAAGGCCAGCCTGGTCTACAAAGTGAGTTCAAGGACAGCCAGGGCTATACAGAGAAACCCTGTATCGGAAAAAAAAAAAAAAAGAGTTAGCCTTCTTGTGATTAGACTAACCTAAATCAGCTTAGCTTTCAGATCAGGGACGTGAAGTATAGGACATACATGCCCAGTGTCTCTATGCATTAAGCATTTCTGTGATGACCTGTTACTCAGACTGGAATTTGCATTTTCATTTCAGATTTTTGGGCCATTTATATGCCGCAGAAGCCCTCATCTCCCTCGACAGGATATCTGATGCCATTACACACTTGAACCCAGAGAATGTCACTGATGTCTCCTTAGGGATCTCTTCAAATGAGCAGGACCAAGGTTAATGAGGACACATTGATGAGAACTGGTCCCTGTTGCCACTCACGAGCTGTGTAATTCAGGACCTATAGGACCCGAGGGTGTGGCTGTGAAGGGAAGGGAGGGAAGCCGGCTCTCCGTGCTTAAGGCTGTTCTTACTGTGTAGTGACTGCTGGCTACAGAAGCCTGGGCACTGCCTGTCTCAGGGCCTAAGTTCTCACTCAGAGGTTGATATGTTAGGACTCTTCCCTTCCCTTCCGTTCCCTCCTCCCTTCTTCCTTCCTTCTTTCTTACCTTATCCTTCCTTCCATCCATCCGTCTGTTCTTTCTTTTTCTTTCTTTCTTTCTTTCTTTCTTTCTTTCTTTCTTTCTTTCTTTCTTTCTTTCTTTCTTTCTTTCTTTCTTTCTTTCTTCCTCACACCCCACACACCTCTTTCCCTGCCCTCCCTTGCTCCCAGTATTTGGTTTTTTGTTTTTGGGGGGGTTTTTTGGTTTTTGTTTTTGTTTCTGTTTTTGTGTTTTGTTTTGTTTTGTTTTGTTTTGAGAAAGGGTTTCTCTGTGTAGCCCTGGCTGTCCTGGAACTCACTCTGTAGACCAGGCTGGCCTCAAACTCAGAAATCCACCTGCCTCTGCCTCCCTAGTGCTGGGATTAAAGGCGTACGCCCGGCCTTGGTTTTTTTTTTTTGTTTGTTTTTGTTTTTGTTTTTAAGAGATGTAATCTGTTTGCCCAGGCAGGCTTCAAATTCTTGGGCTGTGCCATCCCCTGACCTGGTTGGACCTTTTGAGTTCTAGGATTGCAGATATTTGTGCCAGCTCACCTGGCTTAAGATTTATTTTGGTTTGGTTCTGACACTTTTCCTATGAACTGATTCCACTGTACAAGAGGGAATGGAGACATGGTTTTCAAACAATTTTCAGTCACATTTAAGTGTCTGATTATGTGAATCAGACATGGGTGATTCCATGTGGTCCCCTCTTGATGACTAACTCACTCAGGTGGGGTGGCAGTGAGGTTGCATCCTGATACCTTTAGCAGAGCCTCCACAACTCCAAAAGCGAACGCTTGCTCTTGTTAAGTCCCTACTTGGTAAGAGACGTAGGTGTCAGAAGATGTGCTGCTGCCTGCTTCAGATCTATTTTCCTGTGTTTGTAGGATCAGACAAGGGTGAAAATGAAGCATTGGAGTCCTGTAAGTAAGAAGTTTTGTAAATCCTTCCGTAGCCTGGCCTGCATCCCACAGATTTAGACCCTGCATCTCTCTGTGTCCTTCCTGTATCTGTCAGCCTGAGGAGTAGTGCTTTGTCCCAAGTGCTCAGCGTGGAGCGCTCTTCTCTGTCCTCTGCACAGCCCCTTCATCCGTATCTACGCTCTCTCCTCAGCTGGCAAGCGTGCCCCTCAGTGCTACCCCAGTTCTGTGAACTCTGCCCGGACTGTGATGCTCTTCAACCTGGGCAGTGCATACTGCCTGAGGAGTGAGTACGACAAGGCCCGGAAGTGTCTGCATCAGGTGAGAGAACATGGGGAGAGGGCAGCCTTCATGTACACCAGCCATTAGAGGACCTGGGAGTTTATGGAGTTTGTGACTTTTTTTTTTTTTTTTGGTTTTTCGAGACAGGGTTTCTCTGTATAGCCTTGGCTGTCCTGGAACTCACTCTGTAGACCAGGCTCTCCTCGAACTCAGAAATCCGCCTGCCTCTGCCTCCCGAGTGCTGGGATTAAAGGCGTGCGCCACTACGCCCCGCGGAGTTTGTGACTTTTAACTGAGGTGTATGGTCAGTTTACTAAACACCTGAAATATTTTTTCCAGGTTTAAAAATAGTCTTGGGAGCATGGTGGGGCACGTTTTTAATCCCAGCATTTGGAAAATAGAGACAGGTAGATCTCTGAGTTAAAGGCTGGGCTGACCCACAAAGAGCTCCAGGCCAGCCAGAGCCTCATAGTGAGACCCTGTGTGCTCCTGGTTTGTATTAGCTTTATAGAAGCTAGACTCATTTGGAAAGAGGGGCTCTTAAATTGGAAGAATGCCTCCATAAGATCTGACTGTAGGACATTTTCTTATTTACTGATTGGTGGTAGGTGATGCCATCCCTGGCTGGTGGTCCTGGTTCTATAAAACTGCAGAGTGAGCAACCCATGAGGAGAAAGCCAGTAAGCAGCACTCCTCCATGGCCTCTGCATCAGCTCCTGCCTCCAGCTTCCTGCCCTATCTGAGTTCCTCCTGACTTCCCTGGATGATAGACTATAAACTTCAAGTGGAAATAAACCCTTTCCTGCCCAAATTGATTTGGTCATAGTGTTTATCACGGTGCATGCCTTTCATCCCAGCACTCAGGAGGCAGAGGCAGGCAGTGAGTTTGAGGCCAGCCTAGTCTATAGAGCCAGTTCCAGGATGGCCAGAGCTATACAGAGAAACTCTTATCTCAAGAAACAAAACAAAACAAAACAAGAAGACATCATAAGAGAGCCTGCATTCTCACATTATTAGGGAGACTGACACTGAGACTGATCCAACTCCCAGGAGACATGGCAGCTTCCATACACTGGGCTCATACAGGTAACCTTGGTGTGTGTACAAGTGATGGGCTTTATCATGGGAAGTAACCATCTGAGAACTTGGTGGTATTTAGTCAGCATTTCAAGTACAAAATCAAAACCTGGATGCTGATCTCTCCAGGGAGATTTGGAGGGGCTGAGTAGGTGAGCTAGAAACTACAAAGAGGTAAAATGTCTTGTCAGTGATGGAGCTTGGTATGTACCAGCCCTCTGATGCTCTCTGACCCCAGGCCTTGTGGCCAGCAGGGCTTTGATCTGCAGTTAGTGTGTTAGTCCCATTCAGATTCTCGTACGGCAGGTGGTCATGGCTACTGCCATGCAGGAGAGAACAGACAGAGGTCAGTTCTGTTGGGGTCTCTCTCAGGTTTGTTTTTGGTCTCTGTTCTTTGGGTTAATCCAGTGGCAGGGCCATTGTTAATTGGGAGGCCCACCGTTTCTAGAACGACAGAACAGTGACTTGGAGAGTCAGAAAGGGCTCTGAGCTGATGTTTCCAAAATCCCCCCCACCTGTGATTTCGAACAGTCAGCAGCTAGGTGCCATTAAGTCTCAGGAAGTCGTTACCTTGAATTCTCTTATTCAAGGCTAGAGGGGTGGGGGGGACTGTGATTGATGCAAGGACTACCAGCAAATGACTTGTGGTTACTAGCCCTAAGAGAAAAGTGAATTTAAAGAATACCATGCGGGGCTGGAGAGATGGTTCAGTGGGTAAAAGCATCGACTGCTCTACTGAAGGTCCTGAGTTCAAATCCTAGCAACCACATGGTGGCTCACAACCATCTGTAATGAGATCTGACGCCCTCTTCTGGTGTGTCTGAAGTCAGCTACAGTGTACTTATGTATAATAATAAATAAATCTAAGCTGGGCGAGGTGGCACACACCTTTAATCCCTGCTCTCAGGAGGCAGAGGCAGGCAGATTTCTGAGTTCGAGGCCAGCCTGGTCTACAGAGTGAATTCCAGGACAGCCAGGGCTATACAGAGAAACCCTGTCTCAAAAAACCAAAAAAAAATAATAATAATAATAAAATAAAATAATAATAATAATAAATAAATCTTTTTTAAAAAAAGAATATCGTGCACACGTTTGTGTGCATGTGTGGAAGTTAGATGACAACTTGATGTTATTAACTTAGTTATTTCCTTTACCCCTGATCATCTCAACACCCCCTCCCCCCCCCAAAAAAAATAAAGATGTGAGTATCCACAAAGAGTATTGGTGCTCCCCACATAAAGCCCCACGTGCAGGCATCACCTTCTAGAGCTAACTAGAGCCACCTGTGTGGGAGAGGCACGGCACATCTTTTTGGGGGACGCGGGGGGTTTCAAGACAGGGTTTCTCTGTGCCCTGGCTGTCCTGGAACTCACTCTGTAGACCAGGCTGGCCTCGAACTCAGAACTCAGAAATCCTCCTGCCTCTGCCTCCCGAGTGCTGGGATTAAAGGCATGTGCCGCCATGCCCGGCAGGAGAGGCACATCTTAAGAGAAGGTCCAGTCGTCGGGGAAGGCATGGTGGTGCATTTGGAGGCAGAGGTGGCACAGCCCTGGGTGAGATGTGCAGCAGCCACAAGTCTGCGCCCACCCTCAGCCTTCCTTCCATAGCATTTCACATTCTCTGCCTTACAGAGCAGTCGGAAAGAAAGAAACTTAGTCTCAGCCTGTGTTCACGTACTCACTTGCCTCTCTTCCACTTGAGTGAACTTTTCTTGTTTATCATCAGGGAGTCTCCTGTCTTATGTGGGCATAGTGGCATGCACCAGTAGTCTTACTAAAAATCTAAGGCTAGGCTGGGCTACAGCGAGAGACCTTGCCTCTCAAGTAAGGTGAAGGGGGGGAAAAAGGTATTTGTACAAGAATATTTTCCCACTTGCATTAAAGAAAGAAGCAGAGCGGGGCCTGGTGGCACATGCCTTTAATCCCAGCACTTGGGAGGCAGAGGCAGGTGGATTTCTGAGTTCGAGGACAGCCTGGTGTACAGAATGAGTTCCAGGACAACCAGGGCTATACAGAGAAACCCTGTCTTGAAAAAAAAAGAAAAACAAAACAAAACAAAAAAAAGCAAAGTGGTGGGGAAACAGAGAGCATGGAGACTCCTGAAGAGGACAGCCAGGACCACACAGAGGGAGGGACCCTGTCCCAAACAAAAACAAAATAGCCAGGCCTTCTGGTACACAACTATAGTTCCAGCACTCAGGAGGCAAAAGCAGGTGAAACTCCTGTGTGTGAGGCCAACCTAGTTTACAGAGTTCTAGGACAACCATTGCTTCCCAAAGAAACTGTCATACTCTCATACTCCCAAAAAATTTTTGTTCTGAATAGACAGTAAACCTAGCCATGTGACCAGAATATAGACTCAGTAATGTGCAAAACAGCAGAGGCCTAGTAAGAGCTCCCCAGAAAGGAGAGACACAGTCTGTGGGTGCCGCCTTGTAATCCCTCCAACGGGGGAGACAGAAGCAGGGCCATTGAGGTGTTAGGGTCAGCTTGAACAACTCCATGACCTACCATCTCAAAACAGTAAGAAGCTGGGCATGGTGGCCTTCAGTGGAAAGCAGAGACAGATAGACCTCTGAATTTAAGGACAGCCTGACCTGTATAGCAAGTTCAGATATTCCACGATTATGCTGTAAGAGATCTTTCACGAAGAAGAGATGTAAAAAGTCAAATTTGTGGTGCTGCTGAGGTGGCTCGGTGGTTAGAGCACGTAGAACACCCCAGTTAGGTGCTGACAGTCACCCTTTGACTCCAGCTCCAAGGATCTAAAGGAGTAGATCTGACCTCAGGAAAACAGGACCAGGAAGATGATTAGCTGGGAAAGTTACTTGCCCTGGAGCCTAATGGCCTAAGTTCAACTCCCCCAGGACCCATTGGTGGAAGCAGCTTGTACAGTTGTCCTCTAACGTGCACTGTGTACTGTGGCATATACACTGCCCCACACATGCACAAATGAATAAACAGGAAAAGAGGAATTAGGGACTAGAAAGATTGCTCAACTTTTTTTGCTTGTTTGTTTTCAAAACAGGATATCTCTGTAACTCTGGCTCTGGCTATCTCGGAATTCACTTTGTAGACCAGGCTGGCCTTGAACTCAGACACCCACCTGCCTCTGACCCTTAATCTATTGAGATAGCTCAGCTATTAAGAGCATGTATTCTTGCAGAGAACTCAGGTTTGGTTCCCAGCATCCACCTGGTGGCTCACAACCATTTATAATTCCAGTTCCTGAGGATCTGATGCTTTCTTCTGACCACCTCAGTTTGCTGGCATGGATGTAATGTACATACATACATACAGGGCAAACACATACACATAAAAATAAACTGATCTAAAAAAAAATTTTTTTTAAAGATTTATTTATTTATTATATGTAAGTACACTGTAGCTGTCCTCAGATACTCCAGAAGAGGGCATCAGATTTCATTAAGGATGGTTGTGAGCCACCATGTGGTTGCTGGGATTTGAACTTGGGACCTTTGGAAGAGCAGTCAGTACTCTTAACTGCTGAGCCATCTTGCCAGCCCTAAAAAATTTTTTTTAACAAGTGAAGTCATACAGACCTATAACTCAGAGCCAGGTAGAGGTCAGGGTTAGAAGTTCAGGGTCGAGCCGGGCATGGTGGCGCATGCCTTTAATCCCAGCACTTGGGAGGCAGAGGCAGGCGGATTTCTGGGTTCGAGGCCAGCCTGGTCTACAAAGTGAGTTCCAGGACAGCCAGGGGTATACAGAGAAACCCTGTCTCGAAAAACCAAAAAAAAAAAAAAAAAAAAAAAAAAAAAAAAAAAAAAGAAGTTCAGGGTCATCCTTGGCTGAATATTCTGGGGTTGCTGTCTCAAAAAATAGCCCAAAGCATTGCTGGGGAGATGGGTGGGGGCTGTGTAGCCTCCGTTTTCATCCATACATGGGGAAATGCTTAGTGAGCTTAATAGTCAGTAGCTTTCCAGAAAAAGCAATGCTTTTCTGTGAGTGAGGTGGCGTGTTCTTTTTTTTTTTTTTTTTTTTTTTTTTTTTTTTTTTTGGTTTTTTTGAGACAGGGTTTCTCTGTATAGCTCTGGCTGTCCTGGAACTCACTTTGTAGACCAGGCTGGCCTCGAACTCAGAAATCCACCTGCCTCTGCCTCCCGAGTGCTGGGATTAAAGGCGTGCGCCACCACGCCCGGCTGGGGTGGCGTGTTCTTGTACCCTGTACCCAGGGTATGAGGCCGGAACATCATCCTGTGTTGAAAGCCTATCATGGGGGCTGGAGAGATGGCTCAGTGGTTAAGAGTGCTGATTGCTCTTCCAAAAGTCCTGAGTTCAAATCCCAGCAACCACATGGTGGCTCACAATCATCTGTAATGAGATTCAACGCCCTCTTCTGGTGTGTCTGAAAACAGCTACATTGTACTTACAAAGAATAAATGAATCTTTAATAAATAAATAAATAAATAAATAAATAAATAAATAAATAAGAAAGCCTATCATTCCCTTTTGGCCACAAATAGCCAAGCATAATAGCTCCAGGCACAGGACACTCAGTGTAAAAGCAAAGGCAGCTGGGAGACAGCATAGGCACCAAGGAGTCCTGAGAACAGGTCTCTGGAGTCAGCCTGCCAGCTTCTCATGGAGAATGTCTCTGGGGACTTTGTGTCTGTTGCAATACTTGGAGTTGTTTCTTAAACTGTTGGTTCTCACTGGTCTCTCTCTCATGGGCAAAGGCGGCATCGATGATCCATCCTAAGGAGGTGCCCCCTGAGGCCATCCTGCTAGCCGTCTACCTTGAGCTGCAGAATGGTGAGTGAGTCTCTTCAGGGTGTTGACCCTCAAAGTGCTCAAGGGTTTTCGTGTATCTGCCATCTCTTCAAATTCAAACTCAGGACAAGGCATGTTGGTTTGTAATTAATAATGAAAGCATTTGAGAGGTAGAGGCAGGAGGTAATCAAGACTCTTNATAATTAAATGTATATGCCACTGCTCCAGGACCATTTTTACAAGAACTGTCAAAACAAATCCAAGCTAGGCACTTGGGAATCGAACCTGGGTCCTCTAGAAGAGCAGCTGGTGTTCTTAACCGCTGAGCCATTTCTCCAGCCACTTCTGTTTTTATAGTTGAAGAGACATTAAATGCCTGGCACTCTGGGGGCTTGGTTGGCTGAAAGCCAGCACATCTCTAAGTTGGTAGTCCTGAACCCCTTCTTTTGTACAGCCTGCGTGTATATAAAAACTTTTCTGGGCATTTGTTCCCTGTGTTCATGTGCAGCCAGGGCGGCAGGGCAGAGCCATCTAGGACTCCTTCATTTCCTTTTTATGGTTCTGGCACCTTGTTCTGTACAGTGCTATGTGCCTGGTTTTCCATAATGGACTGTGTTTTTCTAGGTAATACACAGCTGGCCTTGCAGATGATCAAACGGAACCAGCTGCTCCCTGCAGTAAAGGCCCACTCTGATGTGAGGAAGAAGACAGTATTCCAGCCTGTGCATCCCATCCAGCCCATCCAAATGCCAGCATTCACCACCGTGCAAAGGAAGTGAGAGCTTGCCTTGGGAGGCCCAGGGTATGTTCAGGAGCCTTTCAGTTGTCCTGCAGGAAAGTCAATAAAAAAAACACAGTAGCAAAGGTGCTGGCATGGAAGACAATTTGGGACTATTGTACCTGCTGGGTTTTATGCCAGAAGGTTACTTAAAATTAAGGACCCATAACCCACTTTCAGATTTTATTTAATATCTACCAGTCTTTTAATTGTGAACCATTGTGTTGGTATTCCTGTCTAGACATTAAAACATGTTATCAGAACAGTTTTGTAGTCTGTTTTGGAATAGTTTAGCAACAGATTTATTGTCAATGTTGAAAAAAAAAACCTAACAGAAAGAAACATCAGCTCTAACCCTTTCAGAAGTTGACCTTGGGTGTATAGGAGGTGAGGTAAATTGGTTCTCACCTACAGGGTCTAGTCACTGCTCTATTGCTGAGAAGAGATGCCATGACCAAGGCAACTTAAGAAGGAAAGCATTTAACTGGGGGCTGCCTTACAGTGTCAGAGGGTCAGTCCATTATCATTGTGGCAGGGAGCTTGGTGACACATGAGGCACTGGAGCTGAGAGCCACATCCTGGTTCATAGGCCAAGAGAGACTCTGGGCTTAGTGTGGGCCTTTGAAAACGCAGAGCCCACTCTCCACACTGCCTCCAACAAGACCACAACTCCTGATCCTTTCAAATAGTGACCTCTCCCTCGTGACCAAACCTGCGAATCTGTGAGCCTTTGAGGCCATTCCCATTCAAACACCACAGGGTTGATTGAGTCTAAAGGAGAGAACTAATACAATAGGACTCGTTTACTGAAAAATTCCTGACAATGCTGAAGAGGACTTGCTGGTCTTGTAAGGAGCCAGAGTTCTGTTCCCTCCACCTATGTGACCCACAGCTGCCTATAGCTCCCAGTCCAGGAGTATCTGAGAGCATCTTCTGATCTCTGCAGGCACCTGCACAGATGAAGTGCACATAAGCCACTCAGTGCATGCTCACATGTGTGGAGGAGTTTCCATCCTGCATCCTGGCTGCTCTGACGAGGGCTCACGTCCAAAGACCTTCTGGGTCTGTGTGATTCAGTATGATTATAGTATGAGCTGTCTGGATTACAGTGTGAGCTGTCTGCAATACAGACACGTCCTTAGTACACACCTTTAATCCCTAACAGTGAAGGGAGAGTCAGTCTATAGAAGGAAGCAGTCATGTTTGAAAGTGATGTCTAAGTGAAGGGCTGACAAAGTGCCGAATCTGAGAAAGATTTAACTGAACGAGTCAGATAGGACACACCCAGCTCTCAGAAGAAGAGACAGAAAAGGTTTTGTTTTTTGTTTTTGGTTTTGGTTTTTTTTGGTTTTTCGAGACAGGGTTTCTCTGTGTAGCCCTGGCTGTCCTGGAACTCACTTTGTAGACCAGGCTGGCCTCGAACTCAGAAATCCGCCTGCCTCTGCCTCCCGAATGCTAGGATTAAAGGCGTGCGCCACCACGCCCGGCCAGAAAAGGTTATTTTTTAAAGAGCAGCACAGAGGGGGTGGGGGGGTGCAGTTTTACAGAAACAGGTTACAGGTGCAGACAGAATGAGCCACAGAGCTGGGCATGGTGGTGCACGCCTTTAATCCCAGCACTCGGGAGGCAGAGGCAGGTGGATTTCTGAGTTTGAGGCCAGCCTGGTCTACAGAGTTCCAGGACAGCCAGGGCTACACAGAGAAACCTGTCTCGAAAAACCAAAAGAAAAAAAAAGAATTTAAAAGTTTAAACACTTTTTCACAAAATAATGTAAGATTGCAATTCTGACAACTTGTTGATAGACCACACACTAACTTTAACTTGGAAACTACTGTAGCTCTCCTTTAGAAAATGGAAATTGACCAGGTGTGTTGCTGGGCAGGTGGTTTTCAGTTAGGGGTTCTTGGTGTCCTCCCTCCCTCCCTCCCTCCAGATCCCTGGTGCAGGGACCACTTTACCATGGGAAGTGTATATACCAGCTGTCTTAATTATTTTGGCAGCCTATTTGGGGCCTGCAGTTTCAGAGGGTTAGAGTTCATGATCATCATAGCGGGGAACAGGATGCTGGAGCATAGCTGAGAGCTCACATCCTAGTCACAAGCACAAGGCAGAGTGGAAACTTCACACTTGGCCCTCTATGACATAGCTCCTCCAACAAGGCCACACCTAACCCTTCCCAACTGAGGGGGGCTGTAAATCATCCCAGCCACACCTGCTGGCTTCTCTGGCCCAGTCAAAGGCAAAGGACGAAGAACTTCAGAAAGGTCCTCACACTTAGCAGCCCAGGGGAGCCACACACCAAGATTAGCCAGGCCACTTCAGGGGCTGTGGGAGAGGAGTGTTATCTGCAGAGGCTGTGAACTAAAAACTGAACTGAGCTCTGGCCATCCACGAATAGGTGTCTTTCTGGGGTTTCTGTAACTGGAGTTCCAGGTGCTTGTGAACCACTACTGCGCATGTGGTAGAACAGAACCCTTGGCCACGCCCTCTGCAAGAGCAGACAATGGTCTTGTTTGAGACTGGGGGGGGGGGGGAGTTCTGTAGACCAGGCTGGCCTTGAATTCACAGAGATCCACCTGCCTCTGCCTCCTGAGTGCTGGGATTAAAAGCATGTACCAGGAGCTGGTGTGAAGATTAAAGTGGGATTCATGAGGCAGTTTTTTTGGCTCAGGTGGTAGAGGCTCAGCATGCAGGGAGTCCTGGATCACATCCCCAGCACTTCAGAAGACCTAGTGTGATGTTGTGCCTGTGATGGCAGCATTCCCAGATAGACACCAGAAGGTAGGGAATTCAAGGCCAGCCTGTGTTACGTAGAGTTTGAGGCTGAGAGGCCAAACCTATTCCATCTTGGGACCGGCCTCCTCCTTAAAAGGAGAAAAAGGCCTGAAGAACTTGACCCACAGCTGAACCCAAGCTGCACCCATACACCAAGAAGGACTTGACCAGAGTTACTCCCTAGCTACTTCCTAGCAACAGTCAGTCAAAGACTAGTCTGGTTGTCTCAGATGTTCTTTCAGACCATTTGTGATTGTGTGAGGTCTTGCTTCAGAGCACTCACCTGTTGGTTTGCAGTAGTCATTCAATTAGATGCTTGCCAGGGTGGACAACCCCTCCCTGCTCCCATTTCTTATAAATCCTTGTCCCAATGAGAGTTCGGGGCTGCTTCCCCAAACCATCTTGTGGGTTGGTGTTGAGTAAGCCCAAACTGTAATAAAGAGACCCTAATGTGATTGCGTCAGAGTCAGCTCCTGGTTGGTCTTTTGGGCTCATGAACGAGGCACAAGGCCAGACTGGGCTAGACAGGACTCATCTCTTAAAAAGGTAGATGAAATAGTTGAGTAGAAAGGAGTTTACCAACAATCGAGATGGACTGAGGTTATTCCTGAGGGTCCACGTGATGGAAGGAGAGAGCCAGGTACTGCAAACTGTTCTGTGACCTCATTCCTGTGTTGTGGCATAGTAAGTAAGAAACAGTTAATATACTTATAAAAAAATACAGTTGGATGATGGTAGAGGAGAAGCCTGGCCCACAGACTGGATGAATCCATTCACCTCTGCTGCCTGTGGGCCCTGAACATTTGAATTCACACTGCTCCCCTTCCTGTGCACAAGTCTCTCTGGACCCTTGTTGTTGAACACCAACAGGAAAAACTACTAAAAATGTCATGGATCCCATGTCAGTCTGGCACTTGATTCTTCGTGCCTGAGCTTTGCTGAGTAGCAGGGATGTGGTGGTCCATGGAAAGAAAGGACCTGTGTTGGTTGACTCCACACAAACCAGTCACCTGGGAAGAGGGAACATGATTGAGGAAATGGCTTTCCCATAGTGACCTGTAGATAAGTCTGTGAGTCATTGTTTTGATTTTTGATGGATGTGGGCTCAGCCCATTGTGGGCTTTACCACTTCTGAGCAAGTATAAAAATGGTATCCCAAATTCAGCCTGGGAGCAAGCCTAAAGCAGTCTTTTCCCATGGTTGCTGCCTCTGCACCTGCTTGAGCTCCTGCCCTGATATTTTATTTATACATTTTATATTTATAAATTAATATTATTATATTAATTTATTATTTTTATATTATTTATACACACATATATATAGATTTTTTTTTCATTAAAAAAGTGAGTTGGGGGCTGGTGAGATGGCTCAGCGGGTAAGAGCACCCCCGACTGCTCTCCCGAAAGTGATAAGTTCAAATCCCAGCATCCACATGGTGGCTCACAACCATCCGTAATGAGATCTGGCGCCCTCTTCTGGAGTGTCTGAAGACAGCTACAGTGTACTTACATATAATAAATAAAATAAATCTTTAAAAAAAAAAAAAAAAGTGAGTTGGACAGTGGTGGCACAAACCTTTAAGCCCAGAACTCAGGAGGGATAGGCAAGTGGATCATTGAGTTTGAAGCTAGCCTGGTCTACAGAATGAGTTCCAGGACAGCCAGGGCTACACAGAGAAACCGTGTCTCAAGAACAAACAAAGTGGGTAGGGGGGTGTGGGGAGGGTGAGGTGACATCAAGACAACTAAACCTTTATTTACTTAGCTATTTTGTGGCAGTTGTCTTAGTCACTGTTAAATACCATGACCACAGCAACTTAAATAAAGGGAAATATTTAATTGGGGCTGGCTTACAATTTCTAAGGTTCCGTTCATTATCTTCATTTCAGGGGACATTATGGCAGGAAGGCAGAAGTAATGCTGGAGAAGAGACTGACAGCATTGTCCTGATCCACTTACAGAGAGAAACACTGGGCCCGCCCCTGTGATGCACTTCCGTCAGCAAGGCCACACCTCCCAGTCCCTTTCAAGTAGTGTCACCCCCTGAAGATGAAGCATTCAAATATGAGTCGGTGGGAGCCATTCTTGTTCACGTCGCCATAGTAATGGAGGTTGGACCCTGCACCCAAGACCGTTATAAAGAATTTTTGCTTTGGTTTTTGTTGTTGTTGTTGGGTTTTTTGTTTTGTTTATGTTTTTCTGAGGGGTGTGGGGTAGAAATGAGGTGCACCCCAAGCCTACCTTCAATGACTCTGACTTTATCCACTGAGCTATCTCATCAGCAGACCTTTTAAAAAGGTTTTGGCAATCATTCTAGCTCTCTCTTGGTGTCTCTGTCTCTCTTTCATGTTCCCTAAGACTGCCTTTTCTCCTCCCCGTCAGTCTGTTGCAGAAGATATGTTGCATGGTGTGATCTTTCTGGTAAGCCTTGCCTGTAATCTGCCAAGGTACTCCCTCCCCCGGCATAAATCCCAACAGTAGTAGTGATTGCTTTTGAAACAGGGTCTCTCTATTCCTGATGCCCTTGAACTTGCTATGTAGACCAGACTAGCCTCAAACTCACAAATCCACCTTCCTCTGCCTCCTCAGCCCACCAGAAGGCAAAGAATGACAGATCTCAGAGTTCAAGGCCAGCTTGGTCTACAGAGTTCGTTCCAGGACTATATACACAGCATAGCCAGGGCTAAGCAGAGAAATTGTCTCAACCAAACAAAGGACAACAATTTGCAAAATTTGAGTGACATTGAAATATGTGAGATTGAAGCCATTCTGGACAGTATAGCAAATTCCAGGCTAGCCAGGGTTTCATAATGAGACCTGTCTCAAAGAGGAAGGGGAGAGAATAAGAAGGAAATTAAGAAGATGGATGAGAGGAGCTGAAGGTAAGCAGAGGACGGGGCTCGATTCCCTGAATTCCCACGGTGGCTGGAAGCCATCTGTAGCACCCGTTCAATGCATCTGACGCCCTCTTCTGGCCTCCGTGTGCACATAACATGCTGGCAAAACACTCCTAATGGAAAATAGAGTAACATGCTATTTTTCTTTCTGGGCTTAGCGGTGTTCCAAGGAACCTGAAATGGGGTGGCCTATAACAGCCCCAAGGTCCCAGGGCCCTCAGTATTTGTGTCCCTCACCCCTTGTGGAGTAAAGGTTGAGCAATGGCCTAGGATAGGTGCCTTAGTTAATGGTCAGACTGGCTCCTAGACGCCAACTGACCCTGCCTAAAGTAAACACGCCCGGACACAAAGCTGAGAGGCGGGCGCAGAGGCTTGGCCCGATGCGAGTGGGCTGCCACGGAAGGAGACAGTGAAGTTCATTAGCCTCCTCATTTGGGGCAAAGCGAATCCGTGTGGTGACACACATTGTCTTGGAGGATTTAGGGGGATTTGCCCGAGTGTCCCGGTGGGCCCCTAGCCTCCTCCTAATCCGGTCCACATTTCAGACTACTTAGGAACGCATTAAATGTCAAAGCCGGCGTTTAGGAAAATATCTACATTTCGTATTCATCGCCTGGGTCAAAAGAAAAGCCAAACCGAACCTTCCAGCTTTTGGCGCGAGAGGCACTCTGTGTGGTCCCCAGTGTGAATGGGGAGGGCCGCGCTCCCTTCCCAGGAATGCAGTCCTTTCTCTAGGGGAAAATGCTAATGCTTTGTTTCTGCCTTGGCTTCCCCAGTTGCGCCCCCCCCCCCCCCCCGAGATTGTCACCGTCACATTAGCATGTGAGCAGCCCCTGACCCCATCCCCACCCGCACCCCCCCTCCCCCGCTCAGCCCTGATTGGGGACTTCTGGGATGGGGCAGTGGCCAGCTGCCAACATCTTGCCACTGAGACCTCAGGAAGCTAACAGAGGCAACCCTGCAGGTGTGGAGTTTTCACTCCATACGCGTTGACCCTTTAACATACGAGAAAAAACTTTATTGTGGCTGTCCCACCAAGGAAATCAAAATCATTGGAACATCTGTGGTCCCGCTGCGATCTGTGTCCTTATCACCAGGATATCCTGCACATGATGTGACGCTTTGCACAACCTCCAAGCTATTCCCAGTGGGTACAACCGGGAAAGGGTAGGGCCAGCACGCGGGATCCCTTTGGGAAAGCAGCAGAAAAGCAGAGTCTCGGGACGCCGCCGGTAACCCGCGTGGACCCCAGGGCGCCGAGCGCCACCTAGCGGCAGCGCGGAACAGCTCAACAAATTCTCCGTTTTCTTCACTGATGGCTAAGCTTGCTTCATCCTTTCCTTTCCACTTTATTCGCTTATATTTATTTTGTTTTACTTATTTGACCAGTTATTTGACTAGTTTGTTTTATACAGCTTAATTTTACTCCTGTCACTTCCGTGGTTGAGTAAAAGTATAAGCCATTTCTTCTTTGGCTTTTTGTTTTTGTTTTGATTGTTTAGATTTTAATTTTTGCCATAATAACATTACTTAATGTTTTTCATTTGATTCGGTTTCTTGACTTATTTTTGCTCTGTGGTGAAGGTTTAAGATCCTTCTCTGACCAACCGGAGCAAGCCAGGACAGCCGAAGCTAGCGGGGGCCAGAGTGAGTGGGGCCGAACGGGGACGGCCGGAACGAGCGGGGCCAACGGGAGCAAGCGGAGCCGATCGGAGAGAGCGGGGCTGGCTGGAACAAGCGGGGGCTGTACGGGGGCGGCCAGGAGCGAGCGGGGGTCGAGCGGAGCGAGCCGGGTTGACCGGAACAAGGGAGAAAAAAAAAAAAAGATCCTTCTCTGTACTCTTCTGGGTCTTTTCTGCCTGAGTTTTTGAAGAATGGTTACGAAAGGAAAAATACTGCTTTAGCTAAGTACTCCAAGTATTTGTCAAGGACAATATTTTATGGCTTTATGCTGTCGCTGGGCCAGGCAAGATCTATTAATTGGATAAATACCATTAATAAGTATTTCAGCTGACATTGTGACAAACACCTGTATTGTCTATAGTCCCTAGACTAAGGCAGAAGATTGCTCAGAAGTTTTTGTTTTTTTGTTTTTTTTTAATTCAATATTCTTGTCCATATCTTTTTTTTTTTCCCCTTGTTCCGGTCAACCTCACTCGCTCTGCTCGACCCCGCTCACTCAGGCCAGCCCCACTTGCTCCCGGCCGCCCCCGTACGGCCCCCGCTTGTTCCAGCCAGCCTCTCTCCGATCGGCTCCGCTTGCTCCGGTTTGGTCCCGCTCGTTCCCGCCGTCCCCGTTCGGCCCCACTCGCTCCGGCCCTGCTAGCTCCGGCATCCCCGCTTGCTCCGGCCATCCCCATTCGGCTTCGCTCACTCCGGACAGCCTGGCTTGCTCCGGTTGGTCTCTCCGGTCCAAGGATTCATTTCTTATTATTCTTCATAAGTACTCTGTAGCTGACTTCAGACTTCAGACGCACCAGAGGAGGGCGTCAGATCTTGTTATGGGTGGTTGTAAGCCACCATGTGGTTGCTGGGATTTGAACTCATCACCTTCGGAAGAGCAGTCGGGTGCTCTAACCCGCTGAGCCATCTCACCAGCCCAATTGCTCAGAAGTTTAAGCTTGGCTGCATGAAACAATGGAGTGAGAATTTGTCTCAAAAATCAAATGACAGGGACTGGAGAGATGGCTCTACAGTTAAAAACACTGGCTGGCTGACTGCTGTTCTAGAAGTCCCCCTTTCAATTCTCAGTTCCCTTACGTCGTCGACTCACAGCCATCTGCAATTCCAGTTCCAAGGGAATCCAACGCCCTCTTCTGGTTTCCTCTGGGCACTGCAAGTGGTACACAGAATACATGCACGCAAAACACCCATACACAAAATATAAATACAATAGAAATCAAGCGAGAGCCGGGCGTGGTGGCGCATGCCTTTAATCCCAGCACTCGGGAGGCAGAGGCAGGCGGATTTCTGAGTTCGAGGTCAGCCTGGTCTACAAAGTGAGTTCCAGGACAGCCAGGGCTACACAGAGAAACCCTGTCTCGAAAAACCAAA
Organism: Mus minutoides; assembly: GCA_902729485.2. Taxonomy (NCBI): domain Eukaryota; kingdom Metazoa; phylum Chordata; class Mammalia; order Rodentia; family Muridae; genus Mus; species Mus minutoides. Next base: position 95,879 of record LR751153.1, on the reverse strand, counting down.
AAAAAAAAAAAAGTCAAATAACAACCATAACATATTTTTCTCCAGTTGCTGTAGTGTAAAAAAAAATGATGATAATAGAAAGTCAATTATTGGTCAGTTGAAGGTCAGTCAGCCTTTTAAAGCCCATCTAGAAAACCTGCTCTTGGCAAAACACAGTGCCCAGTTCTAGAAGGGGAGTCCCAGAATGAGATTGGTAGAGTAGTATAGAGGAGTCCAGGTTGAGTTAGAGAGTGGACTGAAGGTGTATATAATTGAAATACATGGTGAACATCCATGAAATTTTCAAATAATAAGTTAAAAACATTTAAAACATTTCCATTTAAAAAAATGTATGTGTATAAATGTTTTGCCTGGATGTGCTGGAGCCATAGAGGCCAGAAGAGGGCGCTGGATTCTATGAATTGAAGACAACTGTGTTCTGCTATGTGAGTGCTGAAAAGATACCTGTGTTTGCCCTTTTAACGTGAGGCTTCTGTTGTTGTTACTATTATTATATTCATTGGTGTTTTCCCTGAATGTCAGTCTGTGAGTAAGGGTGTCAGATTCCCCTGGAACTAGAGTTACAGACAGTTGTGAGCTCCCACATGGGGGTTGGGATTTGAACCTGGGTTCTTAGGAAGAATGGCCAGTGCTCATAACTGCTGAGTCATCTTTCCAGCCCCTAACATAGGCTTCTCTATGCTTGGCTGGACCGGAAGATTTTAAAAGTGAATGCCACCGAAGATAGCAGGAAGACAAAAGGACAGGTATGCTTCCTCTGAGGTTTGCCGGTTTGTTTGTTTTGTTCGTTGGTTGTTTGTTTGTTTGTTTGAGAAAGATCTCTCTACACAGCCTTGGCTGTCCTGGAACTCATTATCTAGACCAGGCTGGCTTGGAACTCACAGATCTCCCTCTGTCCTCTGCCCCAAATGCTGGGATTAAAGGAGTGTGCCACCACCACCTGGCTTTCAGGGTTTATCTACATAAAAGGTAAACTGAGTTCCTGAAAGCATCCATCATCTGTTGGTTTCTTTTACTGGTGTAATCTATCTGTCTCAGCATCCCGATTGCTGCTATCCCAGGCACATTTTACCTGTTAGATTCCAATTCTAGTTCTAAAGCTCGCCCTTGGGGGGCAGAGGTGAGCTGACAAAGGAAAACAAAACCAAAACAAAACAAACGCACCAAATCCCAGCTCCCTCTCTTCCTATCTTCCTAGCAGTGAAAGCCTCCTGTGCTTCTTGGCCTCTCTGAACCTGTTTCCACTATAAAATTAAGAATGTGCTCAGTGCTCACTTCCAGGCCAAGACAGAGATACTTAGCTATGCTGCCAAGTAAAGTGGAAAGAGGCCTCATGGCAGCCACTTCCTGATGGAAGGAGAGCACCTCCCCCCCCTTTTTTTTTTTCCCCCCGAGACAGAGTTTCTCTGTATAGCCCTGGCTGTCCTAGAACTCACTGTAGACCAGGCTGGCCTCGAACTCAGAAATCCGCCTGCCTCTGCCTCCCGAGTGCTGATATACAGAGAAATCCTGTCTCGAAAAACAAAACAAAACAAACAAACAAACAAAGCCAGATTTGATTAACCCCAGCCCAATAGAATGATAGAACAAGAGAGAGAGAGAGAGAGAGAGAGAGAGAGAGAGAGAGAGAGAGAGAGAGAGCGCCTGGCTCTACAGCCAAGGTGGAAGGGGAACCCACTGTGGAAAATTTGCCCCCACGCTTTCATGAGTGTAGTATGAAGCACACACACTTGGTTGCACACACAAGCAAGTTATTTTCTCTATTTGATGTGCATGACTGTTTTGACTGCATGCATGTCAGCACCATGTATGTGCCTTGTGCACAAGAGGACATCAGATCCCCTGGCAGTGGAGTCCTAGATTGTTGAGCTACCATGTGGATGCTCCAAGGGAAGCAAACCCAGGTCCTTTGCTGAATAGCCAGTGCTCTTAGTCACTGGGTCACTTTAAGTTCCTGCTCAGTCCGGCATGAGGAATTTCTTTTGGCTGTTTAATTGAAGATAATTTCTTTTTAAAGATTTGTTGTTGCTGGGCGTGGTGGCACACGCCTTTAATCCCAGCACTCGGGAGGCAGAGGCAGGCGGATTTCTGAGTTCGAGGCCAGCCTGGTCTACAAAGTGAGTTCCAGGACAACCAGGGCTATACAGAGAAACCCTGTCTTGAAAAACCAAAAAAAAAAAAAAAAAAAAAAAGATTTGTTGTTGTTGTTATTATTATTATTAGTTGTTGTTGTTGTTTTGAAAGACCCAGAATGTGAGAACTCTCACTTTCTGACTCAGGAGAGGGGACACCCCAAATCACTCACGAGTAACGGTCTTGATGTAAACAACAAGAGGCTTTATTTGGGGAAAGCCAGAGCTCTGGGGACGACTCATATCCCAGAAATGGATAAAGGAGTCAATCCCGAGGGAAAAGAGGACCCGGTATTTATGGGCCCTCAAGGGGAAAAGGAGGAGGAAGTAGGGGATTTTCCTGATCTAACAATATCCATTCTTTCTACAGAAGAAATGGGTACACGGAAGATTTTCATGCTCAGGTGCACAGGTGCAGGGGTAAAATTTTTCAATCTCAGTCCAGCAACTAAACCACACACACCGCCGGGCGTGGTGGCGCATGCCTTTAATCCCAACACTCGGGAGGCAGAGGCAGGTGGATTTCTGAGTTCGAGGCCAGCCTGGTCTACAAAGTGAGTTCCAGGACAGCCAGGGCTATACAGAGAAACCCTGTCTCGAAAAACCAAAAACAAAAAAAACCCACACACTTGGCAGTGAGTTGTATCTCAATCCATCAATCAAACCACAAACACTTGGCAGTGAGCTGTATCAGTTGGCAAATACATGAATTCAAAGAACAATATGGACATACACACAGATTCAGGCTATTATGCTCAGCTACATAAAGACTTTCTGCTAATAATGAAATCTCTCTTCCCAGTTTCAGGGTCTTTGTGACCTGTTACATTTTTCTCCAGATCTTTTGATTTTCAAGACAGGATTTCTCAGTGTAGCCCTGTCTGTACTGGAACTCACTCTGTAGACTCAGAGATCCTCCTGCCTCTGCCTCCCAAATGCTGGGATTAAAGGCATGAGCCAGCCAAGCGTGGTGGTGCACATCTTTAATCCCAGCAATTGGGAGGCAGAGGCAGGTGGATTTCTGAGTTCGAGGCCAGCCTGGTCTACAAAGTGAATTCCAGGACAGCCAGGGCTACACAGAGAAACCCTGTCTTGGAAAAAAAAAAAAAAGGCATAAGCCACCACTGCCTGGCCTGGCGTGTGTGTGTGTGTGTGTGTGTGTGTGTGTGTGTGTGTGTGTGTGTTCAGTTGCCTGTGGAGACCAGATGTATTCCATATTCCACCAGGGCTAGAGTTTATGGGTTTTTGTTTGTTTGTTTTGTTTTGTTTTTCGAGACAGGGTTTCTCTGTATAGCCCCGGCTGTCCTGGAACTCACTTTGTAGACCAGGCTGGCCTCGAACTCAGAAATCCACCTGCCTCTGCCTCCCGAGTGCTGGGATTAAAGGCGTGCGCCACCATGCCGGGCTAGAGTTTATGGGTTTTTAAAAAAGGTTTATTTACTTATTTTTTTGTATGTGAGTGCTCTATCTACATGTATATCTGCATGTCAGAAGAGGACATCAGATCCCAATGTAGATGGTTTGAGCCACCATGAGGTTGCTGGGAGTTGAACTCAGGATTTCTGGAAGAACAGCCAGGAGCCATCTTTCCAGCCTGCAACGAATTGTTCATGAAGCAGGAACAAAGGAAAGAAATGGACCTAAGGGTGTGCTGTGTTGTATACCTCAGGGAAGCCGTCATAGGTCCACTGGGTCAAGATGGCTAGATCCAGCCGCACAGCTAACACACGATGTCCTCTCAGGCAGAGGAGGGATGGGACTCTTCACTAAGATCCAAAATGGGGGTGTTAAGTAGCGCACCCCGCACAGTCCCACTCTGCTTGAACAGGAACCCTAATTAGGTGCACCCATGAGGGTCCACCTGCCAGACCTGGAGGGAAGTCCCACTGAATTAAGATTCAATTAATCGAACTTTAAGGGCAAGAGAAAGTATTTGTAAAAAAAAAAAAAAATCATTAAACAGCACATAAAAGGCTTAGAGGGGCTTTAAAGGATGGGAGAACACAGCCTGGCTTTTGTTAAGGTACTTCGGGCCCAGTGAGTTAACTTTTTCCAGGAATTTTAACAAGATAGTGAGTGGTCAAAGTGAAATTTGTTCGCGTGGTTTATTTAAGGTTTTACAAGGCCCTGCAAAGAGTCCGTGCCCTGAGTCTGGAAGCACAGAGCTGCTGACAGAGGTGAGATGCGGTTGTTTGAACATGTGGCCTGCGACAAATGGAGACCTCTCAGGGTCCCAAAAGAAGGCATCCTGGGTGCTGTCTTGATTCCAGGGAACCTGACGACTCTGCACTTGTGCTCCTGGGAAGGAAAAACAAACCCAGACAGGACATTGAGACAACTGATGAAATGTGAACGGACTGTGGATTAGATAGTAGACTTGTATCAACATGGGATTTCCTGATTTTGATAACGACGCTTGGGTTGTATAAGATAATGTTCGCGGCCTTAGGAAATGCACCCGGAAATGGTTGGGGTGAGAGTGCCACGAGCAGAAGCAGAGAGTTGATTCGTAATTGGCAGAGCCTGGGTGTCCAGGTGCCTGTAAGTTAGTAGCATTATTATGGGTTTTGTGGCTGGGGTTTGTGTGGGTGAAATAGAGTCTTTCTATGAATTCACCACAGCCAGGAACTGATGGTTCTCCAGGACTCCCAAGGGCTGGGATTGCAGGCTTGTGGAGTTTTCTTTTCTTTGCAGGGTAAACATCTGGAAGGGGGTTGAAGCTAGAGCCACACACAAGCTAAGTATTGAGCTGTATCTTCAGCTTGCCTTTTGTTTATTATACTTGTTTGTATGTGTATTTGAGTGTGAATGTGTACGGGTACACTTGCGCGTGCGTGTGCGTGTGCGTGTGTGTGTGTGTGTGTGTGTGTGTGTGTGTGTGTGTGTGTGTAAGCCACCAGGTTGATATTACCACCACCATCATCACCATCATCAATTAAGTAATTTTGGCAGCGCTGGGGAATCAATACAGCGTCTCCCACTGAGATGTATCTTCAGGCCCAAACCTTCCTTCCTTCCTTTATTTTTTCAATCTTGCCTTTTAAGTTAACTTCTTTTATGTGTTGCTTTTGCCTGCTTGTATGTATGTATATGTACCATGTGCACACAGCACCTGTAAAAGCCAGAAGAGGGCGTCAGAAGCCCTGGAACTGGATTGGCCAACCCCTTATTTTCTGAGACAAGGTTTCTCACTAGCCTGAAACTCACCAATCTGGCTGGACTTGTTGGCCAGCAAGCCCTGGAAATCCTTCTGTCTCTGCCTCACAGGCACTAGGATTAAAGACACACACACACACACACACACACACACACACACACTTCTGTGCCTGATATTGATTGTGTTTTTATTTTATTTATTTAGAGACAGGGTCTCACTGTGTAGCCCTAATTGGCTCACTATGTAGACCAGGCTGATCTAAAGTTCATTTAAATCCCACTTGCATCTGGTTCCCCAAGTGCTGGGATTAAGGTGTACCAGGAGGGCCAGCCTGTCCACCTTTTAAAAGGATGGCTGGAGTCTGGTGGTGTTAGCGTATGCTTTTAATCCCAGCAGCACTCGGGAGGCAGACACAGGTCGGATTTATAGGAGTTCTAGGCCAGCCTGGTCTACAGAGTGACTTCTAGGCCAGCCTGGTCTACAGAGTGAGTTCTAGGCCAGCCGGGACTACAGAGTAAGTTCTAGGCCAGCCTGGTCTACAGACTGAGTGTCTAGGACAGTCAAGGCTACACAGAGAAACACTAACTACAAAACAAAACGATGAAAAAGAAAAAAAGGGAAAAAAAATTAAAATTTAAGGGTGTGAAGAGATGGCCCAGCAGTAAAGAGCTCTGACTGCAGCCGGGCGTGGTGGTGCACGCCTTTAATCCCAGCACTCAGGAGGCAGAGGCAGGTGGATTTCTGAGTTCGAGGCCAGCCTGGTCTACAGAGTGAGTTCCAGGACAGCCAGGGCTATACAGAGAAACCCTGTCTCGAAAAACCAAAAAAAAAAAAAAAAAAAAAAAAAAAAAAGAAAATCAGGTCTTGTTACAGATGGTTGTAAACCACCATGTGGTTGCTGGGAATTGAACTCAGAACCTCTGGAAGAGCAGTAGGTGCTCTTAACCCCTGTGCCATCTCTCTAGCCCTCCAAGTTTAATTTATTACTTTTTTTTTCATGTGTTTGAGTATGTTGCATGCATTTATATATGTATACTATGTGCATGCCGGGGTGCATGCCGGGGTGCCTTCAGAGGCCACAGGAGAGCATTGAATCTGCCCACAGTGGAGTTACAGACAGAGGTGAGCCTCCATATGGGTCCTAGGAATCGAGCCCGTGTTCTCTTGGAAGAGCAGCCAGTGCTCTTTCCTTCTGGGCCTTCTCTCTGGTCCCTACTTATTTATTTATCTATTAATGTTAAGGTTGCTGGGCATAGTGGGGTCCTTTAATCCCAGCACTCTAAATGCAGGTGGATCTCTGTGAGTTTGAGACCAGCCTGGTTTACATAGTGAGTTCCAGGAAAAACAGAGATGCAAAAAAAAAAAAAAAAAAAAAAAAAAAAAAAAAAAAAAAAAAAAAAAAAAAAAAAAAAAAAAAAAAAAAAACCAAAAAAACAAAAAAAAAAAAAACAAACCCAAAAAACAAAAAACAAAAAAACAAAAAACAAAAAAAAAGGTGTTGGAGAGGTTGCTCAGTGGTTAAGAGCACTGACTGTTCTTCGAAGGGTCCTGAATTCAAATCCCAGCAACCACATGGTGGCTTACAACCATCCGTAACAAGATGCCCTCTTCTGGAGTGTCTGAAGATAGCTACAGTGTACTTACATGTAATAAATAAATAAATAAATCGTTTTTAAAAAAAAAAAAAGCCAGGCAGATTTCTGAGTTTCAGGCTAGTCTGGTCTACAGAGTGAGTTCCAGGATAGCCAGATCTCCACAGAGAAACCCTGTCTCGAAAAACAAAAACAAAACAAAACAAAACAAAACAAAACAAAACAAAATTCCTTTAAGGTAAGTTCTCAGGCTGGCTTTGAACTCAGAGAAATCTGTCTGCTTCTGCTTCCAAGGAATGCCAGGGTTAAAGGAGTGGGCTCCCTCCTCCCCAGCTTGTTTTCTCTTTTTAAGATTATTTTCACCTTGTTCATTTATTTAGTGTGAATGGGTGTGTGTATCTGAATTGTGGTGTACTTATGGATGTGTGGGGACAACTTGCAGGAAGGTGTGGATCTCTCCTTCATCCATGGAGTTCTCAGCATCAAATGCAGGCTTGAGACAAAGTCTCACTGCTAGCTCTGCTCTGGCGGAGATGTATACTCTGTAGCCCAGGCTGGCCAGGTTCCCATTGAATTCACGGCAATTAGCTTCCCGCTAAGTGACTGCAGAGACCCCAGGTGTGTGCTGCCAGGCCTGGCCTCAGTGACTCGGCGACCAGAGACTGAGGGAAGATAGGCCACAGGATTGAGAAACTACAGACAGGGACAGGTCCCAAACACCGCCAGGCCCGACCTGTGCAGATAATACTTGGAGCCTCCAAGTCTGGCCCAGGTATGGTTGCGCAAGGAAGGGGCTCATTATCAATTGCCTGAAGGCTGCAGGCCCAGTCCCAGGTCCCCCAGAACCCTCTGGAAAGGAATGTTAGAGAAAATGTACCTGGTATAGCCACTGAGGCAAACTGTAAAGTTTCCCAATAAGGGCAGAACCTGACAGCAATCTTGCCCCACTTCCAAGGCTGTACCCAGAGGAGCCAGACTTCGCACGTGGGAGTTCTTTCTTTCTTTCTTTCTTTCTTTCTTTCTTTCTTTCTTTCTTTCTTTTTCTTTCTTTCTTTTTCTTTTTTTTTCTTCGAGACAGGGTTTCTCTGCGTAACCCTGGCTGTCCTGGAACTCACTCTGTAGACCAAGCTGGCCTCGAACTCAGAGATCTGCCTGCCTCTACCTCCCAAGTGCTGGGATTAAAGGCGTGTGCCACCACGCCCGGCATTAATCTTATTTTTAATTGTATGTATTCGTGTGTGGATATGAATACACAGGAGCCGTACCCTCAAATGCTAGATCCCTAGAGCTGGAGTTCCAGTTTTCTTTTTCTTGTTTTTTCTTCGAGACAGGGTTTCTTTATGTCACCCTGGCTGTCCTAGAACTCACTCTGTAGACCAGGCTGGCCTTGAACACAGAGATACACCTGCCTCTGCCTCCCAAGTGCTAGGATCAACTATGTTCAACTCAGCAATCTACTTCTTAACCTCTAAGTCATCTTTCCAGGCCTTACTTGGTCTTCAAAAAGGAAGGAAAGCTGCTATTTATGACAATATGGAAAAGCCTGGACGACACCAGGCTAAGTGAAGGAAGCTAAGCACAGATAGATGTGCATGGTCTCAGGTATGGAATCCAAATGCCATACACTGGCATGCACCTATCTGTGGATCCACTTACTTAAGAGGCTGAGGCAGGAGAATCGAGAATTTGATGTCAGCTTGGGCTATAGAGGCAACATAATGAAAATCTGTTCAGAAATGAAAATTGTGAAGCCAGGCATGGTGGTGCACGCCTTTAATCCCAGCACTCGGGAGGCAGAGGCAGAGGCAGGCGAATTTCTGAGTTGGAGGCCATCCTGGTCTACAGAGTGAGTTCCAGGACAGCCAGGGCTATACAGAGAAACCCTGTCTCGAAAAACCAAAAAAAAAAAAGGAAAAAAGAAAATTGTGGGGCCGAACAGATGGCTCAGTAGTTAACAGCACTAGCTGCTCTTCTAGAAAACCCAGGTTTGATTTCCAATGTCACAACTCTTTCTAACTCTAGTCCCAGGAACCAACTACAGGCAGATCCCTGTGAGACTGAGAGCATTCTGGGCTATGTCGTGAGTTCCAGAACTACATCCACATTGAAATCTTGCAAAAAAAAAAAAAAAAAAAAAAAAAAAAAAAAAAAAAAAAAAAAAAAAAAAAAAAAAAAAAAAAAAAAAAAAAAAAAAAAAAAAAAAAAAAAAAAAAAAAAAAAAGGAAGGAAGGAAGAAAAAGAAAAAGAAAGAAAGAAAGAAAGAAAGAAAGAAAGAAAGAAAGAAAGAAAACCAGGCGGTGGTGGCGCACGCTTTTAATCCCAGCAATTGGGAGGCAGAGGCAGGTGGATTTCTGAGTTTGAGGCCAGCCTGGTCTACAGAGTGAGTTCCAGGACAGCCAAGGCTAAACAGACAGAGAAACCCTGTCTCGAAAAGAAAGAAAGAAAGAAAGAAAGAAAGAAAGAAAGAAAGAAAGAAAGAAAGAAAGAAAGAAAGAAAGAAAGAAAGAAAGAAAGAAAGGGAAGAAAGGGAGGAAAGGAAAGAAGGAAGGAAGGAAAGAAAGAAAGAAAGAAAGAAAGAAAGAAAGAAAGAAAGAAAGTGTGAGTGGTCATGCCTTTAAAGTCATCACTTGGGAGACAGAGGCATGTGGATCTCTGAGTCCAAGGCCAGCCTGGTCTAAAGGAAGGAAGAGGAAGGGAGGAAGGAAGGAAGTTGTATAGTTAGTTGAGTCTGGTAGTAGTAAAGTGTTTGCCTAGCATACAGGAAGTCCTGAGTTTGATCTCCAGCACTACATAAACTAGACCATAGTGGTGCAAGCATTTGGAAAACTGAGGCTGGAGGATCAGTAGTTCAAAGTTATCCTCAGCTACACACTTAGTTTAGAGACACTGTCTAAAACAAGCAAATAGCCCTCCTCCCTCAAACAACAACAATAAAACAAGCAAACAAACAAAACCTGTCAAACAAAACTTTAGCACAGTATAAATTAACTCAAAGAAATTATTAGTGTGTCAAGGTCAGGGGCTGGCAATATCTCATGGGGAGAGAACTTTGGCCAATGCAAGGGAGACCTAGAGTTCATCCCTCCAGGGAGGGAAACCTTAGGTGCTTGGATCAGGCAGAGGACATAAGGAAGGCTGGGGTGGGGTGGNAAACCTGTCAAACAAAACTTTAGCACAGTATAAATTAACTCAAAGAAATTATTAGTGTGTCAAGGTCAGGGGCTGGCAATATCTCATGGGGAGAGAACTTTGGCCAATGCAAGGGAGACCTAGAGTTCATCCCTCCAGGGAGGGAAACCTTAGGTGCTTGGATCAGGCAGAGGACATAAGGAAGGCTGGGGTGGGGTGGAGCTCTATTGTTCCAAAGATTGATTTCTACATAGCAAATGACTTTAAAATTTAGTAACAGACAGCGTGGTGGCGCACGCCTTTAATCCCAGCACTTGGGAGGCAGAGGCAGGCGGATCTCTGAGTTTGAGGCCAGCCTGGTCTACAGAGTGAGTTCCAGGACAGCCAGGGCTATACAGAGAAACCCTGTCTCAAAAAACAAAACAAACAAACAAAAAAATTTAGTAACAGAACTATCATGAAGCTGGATGTGGTCTTTGCTCTGGAGAGGCACAGTCAGGGGGATTGCCACAAACTTCAGGTCAGTAAGGACTAAATAGTGAGGTCCTGCCAAACAAAAAGGGCAACAAGACGGTTCAGTGTATAAGGAAGCTTGCTGTGGAGCCCAAAGATCTACATTCACTCCCCAGGATCTGTATGTTAAATGGAGAGAGCCAACACTCACTGACTGTCCCCTGTGCTCTCACATGTGTGCACACATGCACACACACACATGTGCATATACACATAAATGCAAAATAAATACAAATGTAATAAATTTAGGGCTGCAGAGGCAGCCCAGTGGTTAAGAGCACTCTTGCAAAGAGCACATGTTCAATTCCCAGGACCCACTTGACTTCACAATCATTTGTAACTTCAGTTCCAGGAGTTAGAATGTTGTCTTCTGATCATGGGCATCAGGTATACTTATTATACTTATGTAGGCAAAATATTGGTCCATCTTTTTTTTTTTTTTTTTTGGTTTTTCGAGACAGGGTTTCTCTGTATATCCCTGGCTGTCCTGGAACTCACTCTATAGACCAGGCTGGCCTCAAACTCAGAAATCTACCTGCCTCTGCCTCTCAAGTGCTGGGATTAAAGGTTTATGCCACCAGGCCTGGCTTTGGTCCATCATTTTAAAATTACATCTATCTATCTATCTATCTATCTATCTATCTATCTATCTATCATCTATTTATTGTGTGTGGACATATGGGTGCATGTATGCCACAGTGTTTGTGGCAATCAGATAACAACTTCTAAGAATCAGTTCTTGGGCTGGAGAGGTGGCTCAGCAGTTAAGAGCACTGGCTGCTTATTCTTCCAGAGGTCCTAAGTTCAATTCCCAGCAACCACATGGTGACTTACAACCATCTGTAATGGGGTCCAGTGCCCTCTTCTGGTGTGTCTGAAGACANAAAAAAAAAAAAAAAAAAAAAAAAAGCCAGGCGTGGTGATGCACGCCTTTAATCCCAGCACTTGGGAGGCAGAGGCAGGCGGATTTCTGAATCTGAGGCCAGCCTGGTCTACAAAGTGAGTTCCAGGACAGCCTTGGCTATACAGAGAAACCCTGTCTTGAAAAACCAAAAGAAAAAAGAAAAAAGAAAAAAAGGGGGGACTGGAGAGATGGCTTAGCAGTTAAGAGCACTGACTGCTCTTCCAAAGGTCCTGAGTTCAAATCCTAGCAACTAGATGGTGGCTCACAGCCATCTGTAATGAGAGCTGATGCCCTCTTCTGGTGTGTCTGAAGACAGCTACAGTGTACTTATTTATAATAATAAATAAATCTTTGGGCCAGAGCAAGCAGGGACCAAGGGAGCGGGGCAGACCAGAGCGATCAGAGGTCCTAAATTCAATTCTCAGCAACCATATGAAGGCTTGCAACCATCTGTACAGCTACAGTGTACTCATATATATAAAATAAATAAGTAAATAAATAAAAGAAAAAAAGAAAAAAAAGAATCAGTTCTTTCTCATGCTGTCAGGTTTAGTTGCAAGTCTCTACCCACTGAGCTATCTAGGTGGCCCTCCATCACTTCTTTCTTTCTTTTTTAAAAATATTTATTTATTTTATTTATATGAGTACACTGTTGTTGTCTTCAGACACACCAGAAGGGGGCATCGGATCCCATCACAGATGGTTCTGAGCCACCATGTGGTTGCCAGGAATTGAACTCAGGACCTCTGGAAGAGCCTACAGTGCTCTTAACCACTGAGCCACCTCTCCAGCCTGGCCCTCTGTCATTTCATTCCGGTTCACAGTTTTGTGGACTAAGAATTCAGACTGCCTAGACTGGGCTAGACTGGGCTAGACTAGGCTATTACTAGCTTGGAGAGGTTTCTTCCCAGATGGCTTCCCTTGTAGTATCCCTGTCTGGACAGCCAGAAAGCAGAGTCCCAGTAACTCCTCTCTGTTCCATGGAACCTCCGAGGCTCTTCTGGAAGAGAAGTCAGTCTTCCGTGGTGGCTTGTCTCCAGGGTTATACTGGCAAAACCTTGCTTCACATCCTTTTTCAGAGCCAGGCCAGTGGGATTCTCGCAGAGGATCTTAGGGACCAGACTAGAGACAGACTGGAGGGAGAGGACTGGGTAGGGACAGTCAGGCCAAGCATCTTGGGGTCCATTATCTGCTTAAAGGCGATCCCTGAGTGGAAGGACCAGGGGAAAGACTGAAGAAAAATATTTAACAGAAACTGGGGAAAAATGCACACAGCTTTCCCACCATCCATTCAGATAGCATTTCGAGTTGTTTTTGATAGTGTTTGTTTTGTGTGTGACGGGGTGTGTGGACATGGCATGCACAGGGAGATTCTATCCTTCTGTATGAGTCCTGGGGTTCAGATCCAGGTTGTCAGAATTGGTAGCAAGCAGAACCATCTAGCTGGGTGCCCCCTAATGATTATTTTTAAAAGTCTACTTACTGTGTGGTGGTGGGGGCACATGACTTTAATCCCAGCACTCTAGAGCCAAAGGCAGGTGGATCCCTGAGTTCGAGCCCAGCCTGGTCTACAGAGTGAGTTTCTGGATAGTCTGGGCTACACAGAGAAACCGTGTCCTGTCTTGAGAAAACAAAAAATAAGCAAACACTAAAGTCTATTTGTTGAGGGATGGAGAGATGGCTCAGTAGCTATGAGCACTGGCTGTTCTTCTAGGTTCAGTTCCCAGCACTCTCAGAATTGCTCACAACCATTTGTAACTGTCATCCCGGAGGATTCAATGCCTTCTTTTGCCCTGCACAGACATGGCATACACATGGTTCACGGACATACATAAGGCAGAATGCCCATACATATACAAAGACTTAGGAAGCCTCTGCTTACTGAGCTTGTATGCGCTGGGTACTATAGAAAACTCTGTGCATTTAGAAGCTTATTCAGTTCTGATCGGCTTTTTGTATTATTCCACTTCAGTCGACGGAAAACTGGAGGTGCACAGATTAAGGAGCTTCTTCCACAGTCACAGGGTAATGGAACCAAAAACCAGAGCTCTAAACACTTTGTGTTTCTGTACCGAGTCTCATGTAGCTCAGGCTAGTCTTGCCCTTGCTGGGTAGACAAGGGTGACCTTGAATTTCTGACTGTTCTGTCTCTTCCTCCTCCAGACAGCTGGGGCTAGAGTCCCACAGTCAGTCTTTCCCTCCTTCTCTTTCTGGTTATTCTGAGCAGTTGTGCTTAGGAAACCCTTTTAGCTGCTGGAGTCACTTCTACTCAAGTCACCCGAAGGGCTGTCAGCATTGTTCCCTACTGTGCTATTTTTCTTCTCTCTCTCTATTTTTTTAAATATTTATTTATTGTTTCTTTCTTGTTTTTTTTTTAAAGATTTATTTTATTTTATTTTATTATATGTAAGTACACTGTAGCTGTCCTCAGACACTCCAGAAGAGGGAGCCAGATCTCGTTACGGATGGTTGTGAGCCACCATGTGGTTGCTGGGATTTGAACTTATCACCTTTGGAAGAGCAGTCGGGTGCTCTTACCCGCTGAGCCATCTCACCAGCCCCTTTTTCTTTTTTTTTGTTTTTGTTGTTTTGTTTTGTTTTTTCGAGACAGGGTTTCTCTGTATAGCCCTGGCTGTCCTGGAACTCACTTTGTAGACCAGGCTGGCCTCGAACTCAGAAATCCACCTGCCTCTGCCTCCCGAGTGCTGGGATTAAAGGCGTGTGCCACTATGTCCAGTTTATTTATTATTTGTAAGTACACTGTAGCTGTCTTCAGACACTCCAGAAGAGGGCATCAGATTTTGTTACGGATGGTTGTGAGCTACCATGTGGTTGCTGGGGTTTGAACTCAGGACCTTTGGAAGAGCAGTTGGAGGTCAACCGCTGAGCTATCTCACCAGCTCCCCCCTCCCTTCCTCTCTCTTCTAAAGATGTATTTATTTTTATTTTATGTGCACTAGTGTTTTGCCTACACACATGTCTGCATAAGGGTGTAAGATCCCCGTGAGTCCCCAGCCATGTGGTTGCTGAGAAATGAACCNTTTGAACTCAGGACCTTTGGAAGAGCAGTTGGAGGTCAACCGCTGAGCTATCTCACCAGCTCCCCCCTCCCTTCCTCTCTCTTCTAAAGATGTATTTATTTTTATTTTATGTGCACTAGTGTTTTGCCTACACACATGTCTGCATAAGGGTGTAAGATCCCCGTGAGTCCCCAGCCATGTGGTTGCTGAGAAATGAACCCGGATCCTGTGGAAGGGCAGTCAGCATTCTTTGTTTTTTGTTTTTGTTTTTTTTTCCCCCGAGACAGGGTTTCTCTGTATAGCCCTGGCTGTCCTGGAACTCACTTTGTAGACCAGGCTGGCCTCGAACTCAGAAATCCGCCTGCCTCTGCCTCCCGAGTGCTGGGATTAAAGGCGTGCGCCACCACGCCCGGCGGCAGTCAGCATTCTTAATCAAGCCATCTCTCCAGCGCCCCTAGCTTTCTTTTCTCTTTCTCCATCCTTCCTTTCTTTCTTTGATGGTGGTAGGTAGGCCTCTGGAGCCATCTTCTTTCTGGCACTATGTTCCTCCCCCTTTCTAGCACCCCCCCCATCTGTCCTCCCTCCCCCATCTGTCCTTCCCTCTCCATCTGTCCTCCCCTCCCCCATCTGCTTTGCTCATTTCCTGTTGTCCTGGCTGTCTGGAACTCATTCTATAGACCAGGCTGGCCTCAAATTCAAAGATCTGCCTGCCTCTGCTTCCTGAGTGCTGGGATTAAAGGTGTTTGCTACTCTCTTTTAAAATAAAACCAGAAGTCTAGGAATTAAACCAGCCACTGGACTGCTTGCTTTGAAGGCAGGGAAGCTTTTACTCTTACTTAGCACATAATAAAGCTAGCTAAATCTGACTTGGTGGTGGAGGGGACACTTGCTTGTTTGCCTGCCTGCCTGTCTGCCTCCCGCCCTCCCTCCTCCTCTCTTCCTTTCTTTCTTTCTTTTGTTTCTTTCTTTTCTTTTCTTTTCTTTTTTTTGTGACAGGGTAGCCCAGGTTCTCCTGGAACCTGCTCTGTAGACCAGGATGACCTCAGACTCCCAGATCTGTTTACCTCTGCCAGGCAATTTTATTTTTTCTTTTTTAGAAAACAAGTAACAAATCCTCCAAACAACAATAACAAAACTAAAAGTCAATCAGACAAAGGAAAAGAAACAAGCTGAAAAGTTCTTAAACTATGTTTACAGGCAGGTCTGTCTGCACAGTGGAAAAGCACAGGGGACACAGACTCATCGCTACCTTTGTTTTAACATTTTTTTTGTTTCGTTTTTTTTCGTTTTTTCGACACAGGGTTTCTCTGTAGCCCTGGCTGTCCTGGAACTCTGTAGACCAGGCTGGCCTCAAACTCAGAAATCCACCTTCCCCTGCCTCCTGAGTGCTGGGATTAAAGGTGTATGCCACCTGAGCCGGGCATGGTGGCGCACACCTTTAATCCCAGCACTCAGGAGGCAGAGGCAGGCGGATTTCTGAGTTCGAGGCCAGCCTGGTCTACAAAGTGAGTTCCAGGACAGCCAGGACTACACAGAGAAACCTTGTCTCGAAAAACCAAAAAAAAAAAAAAAAAAAGGGCTGGTGAGATGGCTCAGCGGGTAAGAGCACCTGACTGCTCTTCTGAAGGTGATGAGTTCCAATCCCAGCATCCA